>CM021102.1:635109293-635413874 GCA_007115665.2 Sequoiadendron giganteum
GGGCCTTCGGGTACTACTAGGTTGGGTGGAACATGCACCAAAACCGTTGGGTCCCCCTTGATCTTCTGTACTTGGTGGCGAGACATCCAGATGGACAGCTCGCGGATCTTGCTATTATTTCTTGTACTTGTATTTCAAATTGTAATGATATTGATTTACCCCTCTTGTGTTATGAGGTGGACCTTGTAATTATCATACTTATGTACTTTGACTCATTCTAGGAATGAGGATTGTAATAGATTTATGTAATAGATTTATGTAATGGATGCTTCATTCATATCTTGTATCTTCTTATGTTGTTGAATGTTAGTACTTGAGTTATTTATTTTCAATGTAATTTAGATGTTGTATGTTAATGGGGATTTAAGTAATCTCAGTTATGTAACCCTAGGGGATGTTGTCAATTATAGTTGAATATGTGGGTTAATTCACTTTTAAAAAAAAAATTAGTACGCTTTTATAGTGAATTGAAACTTCCTCTAGGATTGCGTGGCGGGGCATTACATATACATAAACATATACATAGACATATGTATATGTATATCAGATATTAAATGCACACATAATTGTAATTATTTTGAAACAAAACAATTACACGCTGGCAGCCAAACATGATGCAGTGTATCCAACTTGTATATGCTTAAGGTCTTTGAATCTTACTTATATATATGCATATGTATAGACATATTCATATACATATACATATGTTTATGTTTATGTATATGTATATGAATATGTCTATATATTTATGTATATGTATATGTGTATATACATATACATATACTACTTTCACAACATCCTGCATATTTTTTGATCCAACCTGCATCCAATGCTCATAATGCCTCGCACACTTGTCAACTTTACAACCTTTCACTCTAGCAACTTCTCATTTTTTCTTCACAATGATGGTAATGTTTGTGTGTCTATGTGTTTTTGTATGTCTATGTCTATGTTTGCGTGTATGTGTATGTGTATGTGTATGTGTACATATGTGTGTGTGTGTGTATGTAAATCTATGTAAATCTGTATGTCTATGTCTATGTCTATGTCTATGTCTTTGTGTATGTCTATGTCTATGTCTATGTCTATGTCTATATGTAAATATGTATTTGTATATGTAAATGTGTATGTGTGAATGTGTATGTCTATATGTAAATGTGTGTGTGTATAGATGTGTGAAGAGGTATTAAGTGGACAACCTTGCCACGTCTACTTCTCTCAGTTAGCCACCCTAACAATCCACTGCGTCGCATTTATCACTCGTTTCCTCTTCCTATACTTCTCTACAGTCGTGTTTAATTCACTTATGTCTATGTCTATGTGTATGTTTATGTATATGTCTATGTGTATGCTTCATAAATTCGGACCTGCAACAATTGTATTTTTTGTATGTTCCATTGATTAATTTGGGGGTGTCCTCAACTTTATATGATGTGCACCTATACGTCGGTCCTCCACAACGTAAAAAAAAAATCATCCATAGATAGGCTTGATCACATCAAACATAAATCAGATATAAAATGCACACAAGTTAGCATTAATTTAAAAACTTAACAAGTACACGCTGGCAGCCAAACATGATCAAGTGTATCCAACTTGTATCTGACATATAACAAGTAGCATTCCAACATGGAATTTAAACAACCCAAACATTAACACATGCACCCTTCCCCATAAACTGGTAAACCCAACTGTTGCACCAATGCAGGCGTCACTTTCACATTAATCACAACTGCACAACGTAAACAAGGTTCCAAGTCAACACAATTCAAACCCATCTCACCCATCTTTGACCGAGTGGCGAACCCATTACAAGCATGTTTCTCATTGTAGCATAACCAAACCAACAAGCAAATGCTTCTACTTGTCTAATCAATCATGAAACCTACAACACATATCAGCACCAATCTGTCCCATCTCGCCAAGTACGGTGCGAACGTAGTAGTGGTGAACTCTGAAATCCGATTTGCTTCCATTTTTACAAGTTGTAAGGCACCCATTATTAAATACAAAATTATGGAAACAATTGCAAACAATACACCAAACTAATCAACTGAATAATTAATGGTCAAAATCAATTAGATTCACCAAACAACCATCAATCAGATTCAAATAATTCTCAATTCAAATAGCCATGAAAACCTTCAAGTATTCACATGTATTACCATAGATCAATATTGAGCACTAAAGCTTTCTTACAACATGTATTTAGGGGACCTGGTTTTCCCAAGGCCTTTCATGCTTGCCTATGTAGCACTTCACATAGATTACCATAGCTTTGTATTTGAATGACTTAGGGGACTTGGTTTTGTGAAGGCTTGTCATGGTTACCTATGCAACACTTCACAATTCAAATGGAGTTGTGGACCAATGCAGCATAGGTTGCCATCAAACGAGCGTTCACAAAATCAAGTCTCCCTAAACCATTACATCTTGTAACAATTGCACATACTTTGACACTGCAAATTGTGTTTAATATTTGTATGGTTGGAATTTACAATTCTTTTCATGGTTCAAACATGAAGCTCTACTATTCAATTATTTTTGGGGGGTTCTCTTTTGCATAGGTTATCCTTCATCAAATCAGGCCTACAACAATTATATCAATTTTAGGTGCCTTTGATTAAGTGCAAGCGTGTTCTATTTTGTAGGTGTTTTGATTCATTTGGGGGTGTTATCTTTTTAATAGGTTAGGGTGCATCAATTGAATCATGCAACTATTGTAGCTTTATATTTGAATGGCTTAGGGGACTTGGTTTTGTGAAGGCTTTTCATGGTTACCTATGCACCACTTCACAATTCAAATGGAGTTGTGGACCCGTGCAGCATAGGTTTCCATCAAACGAGCGTTCATAAAATCAAGTCTCCCTAAAACATGTCTATATTGCTTAGTTGATTGAATTGATGAAGCATAACCTATATGTATATTTGTATGTCTATGTTTTACGTATATACATGTGTGGATGTGGATGTGTATGTGTATGTATATAGATTTTCTTACATGCACAACCTATGAAAAAGAGAACCCCAAATTTATCTATGGCATGGAAACAACCAACAATATTATTTGTTACTGCAATGACAAATTGCAGCATTGCTTATATGCATTCATTTGAAATATTGAACAGCCCCAAATTTATCTATGACACAGAAACAACATACAATGTCATGTATATGTATATGTATATGTGTATGTGTATGTGTATGTGTATGTGCATGTGTATATGTATATATATTTATATGTATACATTTATGTATATTTTTGTATACATGTATATATATTTACATATACATATATGTATGTATATAGAATTGCTTACATGTAGAACTTATGAAAAAAGAGAACAACCCCAGGTTTATGAATGGCATCAAAACAACCAACTATATTGTTTGTTATTGAAATGAAAAATTGCAGCATTGCTTACTTAAATCACAGCAGAATAATAAATATACATTCATTTACATTGAATTGAAGATGAAGCATCACCTATGAAAAATTAAACACCCCTAAATTCATCAATGGCACCTGAAAAAGATAGAATAATTGCATGACTTAATTGTATACGAATATGTATATGTGTATGTGTATGTGTATGTATATCGGTATGTATATGTATATGTGTATACATATGCATACATATGCATATGTATATGTATATAGATATGTATATGTATGCATATACATATACATATATATACATATGTATATACATATGCATATGTATATGTATGCATATACATATGTATATGTATGTGTATGTATGCATATATATATACATATGTATATGTATATGTATATGTATATGAAACCCATTCATGGCAGTGAGGAACCCATTCGTTGCTTGCATGGCGGAAGTGGAGCCACTAGTAATGTTTAGTAACTGGCATGTACCTATCTCCTAATTGACTTCTACCCAAATACGAACCGATCTCTGAGCATTGTAGGTTGTGGTGAGACGGCGAAGGTTGCAGACGATGAAATGAGTAGGTACCGGTGAGCAAGTGAAGACAAAATGTTTACTTGCTAAAATAGAAATCTAAAAACATGGCGAGAAGAGCAAGGCACTGGGGAGCATTCAATGAATGTTGGCTCAGAAAATATGTATGTATATGTGTATACATGTATATGTATATAGATATGTATATACATATGTATATGTATATGTATAGGTATATGTATGTAGATATGTATATGCATATACATATGTATGTAGATATATATACATATGTATATATGTATATACATATACATATGTATATATGTATATACATATACATATGTATATATGTATACATATGTATATACATATATACATATCTATATGTATATGCATATACATATACATATGTATATGCATATATGTATATGTATATGTATATACATATGTATATGTATATACATATGTATATGTATATACATATGTATATGTATATAAATATGTATATGTATATACATATGTATATGTATATGTATGCATATGTATATATATATATATATACATATGTATATGTATATGTATGCGTATACATATGCATATGTATATGCATATATGTCTATGTATATGGATATGTATATGTATAGGTTGGCTGGAATAACATTGCGGGGTGGCGAGGAGCTTAGGAGAGGTGACAGCATTTACATCCGACAGTCGATAGGAATAGGAAGTGGCGGCGAGTGATAAATGCAATGTAGTGGATTCTTAAGGTGGCGGACTGGGAGAAGTTGACGTGGCAAGGATGTCACCTTCGTACGTTGAGCCACATAGGTAGTGGCACCCGAGGTGCATCTATATCGGTCAACGAGTCTTTTTTCCATTCTTTTACAGTCGTGGACAAATTTCGACCTTCCACATGGCAAAATATTTGGAAAAAGGAATAGAAAATGACAAAATGTCAATGAAGAAGCAAACATTTGAAATGAAAATAGTGACACATTACAAATTACATAGAACACACATTGCAATATGATCATAATACATTGCAAATCAAAACAAAAATGATGCATCTGTAATTTTCATATATTTAAAGTTGTCAATGAAGAAGCATACATTGCAAATCAAAACAATAACACACATTGCAAATTACATACAACACTTTTTCGAATCTGATTAGATTACTTCACAAAACAAAACAATAATGGTCAATTTGTACTTATCAAAAAATTACAGTTGTCCACAATTTCAGTGCATTTGTAAATATCAATACTTCTAAAGTCTATGAAACTAGCATTTGTAATCTAGCTATTGTTGTTGTGAAAAGAATCTTGGCTGGTTGGGGTGCCAATTACCATGTTCTCATCCCCTTTCAGTCGACGGGGATTGTTGCATACATGAGTGGGACTTGGAGTGGTAAATTGGGTGCAAGTGACATGTGTTGGGGGTGGTGGTGAAGACATCTATACATCCCAAGTGCCAAATTGATATGGATATTGACTGCCCCTGAAGTCAAATTGGGAGAGGCTTGAATAATTCATTGTTGTGGAGAACTGAGGGATATTAATGTTGAGAATATCATGGAAGACTCCATTACTTTGAGACAACGGATTAGAAGTGTTCCTTAACCGCCTCTCTCTCTGTAAAACCCTCTATGCCTCCTCAATCTCTTTTTCCTTTCGGTCATGTTCCTTGTGAAGCCTCTCTTGCTCCTTTTTCGCATCTCTATCCTTTTTCTGTTGTAATTTTTCCTGCTCCTTTTCTTTTCGCAGTATGTCCTTCTCAATTCTGGCATTCTCCTTCAACTCTGCTACCACAATTCTTGCTACCCTTTTCTTTGCATTCTATTGTCTCTTTCTTGCTTTTATCTCCTCCACATCTTTCTTCCTTTTCTCTTACTCCATTAACAACTTCATGTAGTTATTTGTTGTCAACAATTGAGACTGTCTACTGATCCGAAGCGCACCTGCTTTGCATTTCATTTGACGGATAGTGTGCACAGGCAACTTGAGGAACTTGTTGATGTGTCGAATTGTTTGTGTTTCTTGTGTCACATTTGACTATGTGTGAATGACCTCCTCGACTACCTGTGAGCCCTGTGGTACATCTTCATTGGCTTGTAAATCTGAATTGCAAGAAAGAGCATAGTAATGGAAAAGTTGAGAAAGGTCAATTTCTGGTGGTGGTGATGGAAAATTATAGGTATCCTGTTGTTCTGGGACTTCCAAATCAATGCCCAACTTCATTGCTCCCTCAACCAACCGGGATGGTTGGCTTCATTGTGATGGAAGATCTAAACTTTCATTGAATGGATCAGCGGCCCTGTCCACCATGGGAGGGGTGTGTTCATTAACCACCACTTGTGCAACTGATTTAGTAGGACATGTATGAGGTGAGTGTTGTGTTTCTATTGCAAGCTACATGTGTCCATCTGGAAGAGTGGACTACAATACTGTGACATCATCACTTGACACACCAAGTCCAGAAAGGCTGAGAATGTTTTTAACTACATCAGCATCCTCTCTGACCACAAATGTCTCACTGGGATGCATGTCGTTGACAAGTGCATCAGGATTCAACGGCCATATACCAGTCCTTTTAAACCCAACTTTGATGTTGTCAACTGTCAAAGCTCTTTTCATTGCTTTGCTACCTAACATTGCAAGTTCTCTCCTCCTCACTTCAATGTTTGGAAACCTTGACAAAAAAATTTGCACGTTATGATTTGAAGTAAGTTTTGAAAGGTGCAAACACACTCACATTCAATGGTTGTAGCTTATGTGATGTGTGTGATGGAAATGTTAACAAATCTATACCGATATCTCTTGCTTCCTGGATGGTTTTGAGTGCTACATGGTTTCCATGGCCGTCAAAGATCAACAAGACCTTGTTCGTGGGCGAGACATCGCCTAGAATCGAGGTTTTGAAGTGGGTCAACCAATCTATGAACAATTCTTTGGTCATCCATGCATGTGGTTGGGCTGCCATGCAAGCACTTGGTTCACAATCTATGATGCAATTATCTATGTTCACACTCCCCTTGAACAAGTAGAATCCTGGAATGCTCTGCCCCGCAACATTGACACAACATAGAATGGTTATCCATTCACGGCTCTTTGGGATAATGTAAGAGAAATTACTGCTACCTTTTCTTGTGAGCACCTTCATGGACCCATTTTTGTCTGCTTGGATGCCAGTTTCATCACAATTCCATATGCGATTAGGACCATATGGCATGGCTTTGTATGCTGCAGACAGTGTTTTGTAGAATGCCTCTACAACATCAGCTCTAAGATTGAATGCCCTATCTTTGTCTAGGCCTTCAGCAGTTCATAATGCGAGTTGAGGATGTCTATGCTTGAAGCCTGTCCACCAGGACTTCCCTGGGAAGCCATTGGTGAAAGGGTTTGGCCTATTTTGACATATTTGAGCAACCTCAAACTTAAGATTGACTATCTCAAGACCATGACTAATATCATCCATTTGTTCACACCATTCCACAATAATATTTTCTTCCTCTTCTGTGAGGATTGTTGGCAGACCTTTCTTGGAAGTTGTTGTTAGACCCCCTAGCCATTTGGACAGTGTGGTTGTTGGGATTGATCACTTTTTGGAAGCCCCCCTTATTGACATGTCATTCTCTTCAATGTCAGAGTGCCCGTTTCATGTCATCCTCATATCACAGCTTCTGTATTTGTTTTACCTTTTGCGGTATTTGACGTGTAGTAACCTCAATTTGCAATATTTGAGGAGTAGAAACCTCATCTACTTGTGCAACATGATCTATTTCAGGGGGGATTTGCATCCTCGTTTCTCGGCGGGCAACCTTGTTGTGGCTCTTTTCTTTTTTTTGTTCCCAATATGGGTCACCACTGCATTGCCCTTGGCCATCTACACAGAATAATTAGAATCAAAACAGTGATGCTTGAATAGAAAAACAATTACTTTGTAATGCAGAACATATGTGAATATGATAAGCAGAGTCAATGATAATGCATAACCTATGAAACATAAATGGTAAACTATGAAATACAAATGATTGAACAGTTATATATATATATGTATGAAGAGAGTGTTGTGATGCTTGAACAAAAGAATAATTAGTTTGTGATGTAGAACATAGGAGAATATGATAACCAGAGTAAATGATAATGCAAAACCTAGGAAAGATAAATGGTAAACTATGAAACACAAATGCTTTAACAGTTATCTTTATATGTATGAAGACAGTGATGCTTGAACAAAAGATTATTTAGTTTGTGTATATGTTATCTTTTTAGTTTGTTGCATTTCAATTGAGATTATCTTTTGTAACAATTTAGAGAGTTACATCTATTCTGGAGTGAGCGACATAAGGAAGTAGAGGAGTAAGAAGCGCAAAATTACAAACTATGCAAGGGAGTTAAAGTTTAAGAACATCTCATATCTCTTAAGCATTTACAACATTAACATTCTCATGCACAACAAAGTGAAAACCACACTCATGTTTGAACAACAGAAAGCTTGCGAATGAAAAACAATAAAAGTTTAACAAAGCTCACATATATTGTCTATGATGAACTCATTGACAGGCATAAATATTTGTCGATTGATGAAGTAAAAACATATGAAAATGATAAAAAAAAGCCTTCTAGGATTAGAAACTTTAGTGACTGATAATGCAGAACCTATGAGAATAAGATATCCAGAGTGAATGATAATGTAGAAGCTATGAGAATAAGATAACTAGAGTGAATGATAATGCAGAACCTATGAGAATAATATAACTAGAGTGAATGATAATGCAAAACCTATGAGAATAAGATAAGCAGAGTGAATGATAATGCAGGACCTATGAAACAAAAATGGTAAACCATGACCAATATTTACCATATAAACGATAATGCAGAACCTATGAGACTACAATGTGAGACTACGATAAGCAGAGTGAATGATAATGTAGAACCATTGAGACACATGAAAAGCAGAGTGAATGATAATGCAGAACCTATCAAACAGAGATGTTAAACTATGAGTGTAATATTTGCAATATAAACCCTACTGAAACATAAAGGCTAAACTATGACTGTAACATTTTCAATATAAACCCTAGGGAAATAGAGATGGTAAACTATGACTGTAATATTTGCAATATAAACCGTAGGGAAAGCTTTAAATGGTAAACCATGACTGTAATATTTGCATTATAAACCCTATGGAACACATATGCTAACCTATGACTACATTATTTGCAATATAAACCCTATCAATACATAAAGAAACGCCTATGACTGTAATATTTGCAATATAAACCCTAGGGAAACATAAACAAAAACCTATGACTGTAATGGGTGTAATGAAGACCAATATGGATGTTGGTAATGGCTGTAATGAAGAACAAGTGTGAAAAGGAAAACCTGGTACAATATGGATGTTGGTGCACTGAAATCTGAGTTGTTGCCTCCCCTTGATGTTAACTCGTTCAATTTTGTGTTTGTCACTCCTCATTTTCTTATGTCGCTCACTGCAGAATAACTAAATACTTGTTGGTTTTCATGACTATTTGAATTGGGAATTATTTGAATTTGATTGATGGTTGTTTGGTGTGGTGAAATAAATTGTTGTCCTCTTTTGAATTTGAGTTTTGTTTCATATGAATTGGAGATTTGATTGATTTCAGCCTTTAATTCTTGACTTGATTGGTTTGGTGGATTGTTTGAAATTATTGTTTTCATGTTTTTGTTTTGAATAATGGTGGCCTTACAAGAGTGTTAAAATGATGCAAGTGGGATATTTGCATTTGGCTCCAATTCATGTGCACCCTACTTGGCAAGATGGGACAGATTGAAGATGATACATGTTGTAGATCTCATGGTAGACAGGACAGGCGAATGCATTTGCGTGTTGGTTTGGTTATGCTACGATGGGAAACATTCTTGTAATGGGTTCGTCAGTCAGTCAAAGATGGGTTAGATGGGTTTCAAAGTTATTGACTTGGCACCTTGTTTATGTTGTGTAGTTGTGATTAATGTGAAAGTGATGCCTACATTGGTGTGAAAGTTGGGTTTACCAATTTATGGGGAAGGTTGCATGTCTTAATGTTTGGGTTGTTTAAATTCCATGTTGGAATGGTACTTGTTATATGTCAGATACAAGTTGGATACACTTCATCATGTTTGGCTGCCAGCGTGTACTTGTTAAGTTTTTAAATTAATGCTAACTTGTGTGCATTTTATATGTAATTTATGTTTGATGTGATCAAGCCTATCTATGGATGAAAAAAATTTACGTTGTGGAGGACCGGCGTATAGGTGTGGGCCCTAACGAGTGCATGTCCCATCGCATGATCGGGCCCCCGCTTACGTATTGGCTCCTCTCCCCTAATCCCTTCATTATGTGGTTATCCTAAATGCAAATCTTCTTCTAGGTTGTAGGTATATTTAGTTCTTCTCTTGATTCTATCTTAGAGAAAGTAATTTGGGTCTTGATTTTTTTTTTCTAATTTGATCATAAAATTAAAATCAAAATTTTGAAGCATCTATAGATTAGTTTTTGTGTTTCTCCTCTAGTCAATAGATATTTTAGTGATTCATGGTCTATATAAAATGTGAATAATGTAGATAATAAGTAGTGTCTAAACTTCTTGAGTGTATACACCATTGATAATGCTTCTCTTTCGATGATGGTGTAATTATTTCTATGGGTATTTTTGCAATCTTTGTTTTAATGTCTCAAATGATTGTTAGCATTGTTCATTCTATTTAGTTGGCTAATCCTACTTCAATCAGCTGACCTTTACAACATGGAGCTCAAACGTACATATAGACATACTACACATAAATTTATCTCAATCGGAAATTGAGATCCACTAATCAAGGAACCGGAATTACATGAAGAAGCTAGACTGGCCGATCCTCAATTCAAGGGTTGATTTCCCTATTGTGCAAAATCTAACGCCCAAGGAAGGAGATAGGACTGGCTGATGAAAACCCTTAGTTCAACCTATGTCAAATCCCTGTAAAGTAGGAGAGAAAAGGGGAAGTCATGTGCCAAAAATAGAACATTTTTCTGCCAACTCACTCCTGCGTTGTTTGCTCAAGAAGATATTCATCATAGTTGGAGAACACTTGTTGAAGGATGTCCACATCAGGCCCATCGACTTAGCTGTCTTCAAATTGGATTATTTTTAACTCTACTGAGGCGAATTCCTGCATATCTTTCAATTTGGTCAACTCCCTCCTAGCATCTTTCACCTCCTCTTTAATATCCATCAGTCTATCCAAAAATAAATCCTCTCCATCATTTTCTTTTTGCATGACCTCCTGGAATTTGTTGTTCCATTTCTTCTTCAATTAATCCAAAGGCATGCCTTCTTTAACCAGTATTTCTACATTGACTAAAATAGCTATTACAACTTCTAATTCATCAAGCTGCTCATTCAAGTCTTTACTAGCATCTTGAACTTCATTTATATTCTTATATATGAAGTCAAACCTAAACCAGATTATGCTTGAGGCCTTTTCCAAGAAATCTACATTATCTTCTTCAAGGATTGATTGTTCTAGGAGAGCTGATTTTGGCAACTTGCTAATGCCTTTCAACTTCTGAATATATCCCCTATATTCTTCTTCCTGCTTCCCTAGGACTTCAACATGCTGATTCATTTCTTCTATCAACTCTAGTACTCCTCCATGAATGCCAAAATTATTTACCAACACTTCACCCACTTCCTGATTAAGCTTGTCAATCCATCTATCCAACATCCCGACTTAATCCTCATTTGTACTAAATCATCAACTTCTCTTTTATTGAGTAAGACTGGGGTTTCCAAGGCAGCAGCTTGTTGGGACATGGGAGTGGAAACATCTTTTAAGAAACTATGCAATTGATCCAATTGAGCCTTAAGCTCATCCTTTCTTTGTTTATCCTTGATCATCCTGGACTTTGTGGAGGAAGCTACAATATCAATGAGATTCATTTGTTGATTCCTTGTAGGCCTCCCTAAGTTGACTGTTCCCAATTGATAATCGGTCACTTGCATGTCTTCCTTGTCCTTATCTACCATTGGAATTGCATATTCCACAATGATTTCTCCTGCATCTGTAAGTTTGGTAGAATGTAGAACCCTGGCCTTTTTCTTAGGTCTCTCCTTCTCTATCTCCTTCATCATTTCATCCCAATTGAGAAGCTGAGGTTGAGCTATTTGCTTCTTCCCCAAGTCGAGCTTCAGCCATGTAGGAGCATTTGGGGTAGTAACCACTTGTTTTGAGGAAGAAGTAGTAGTGACAACAGATATGGGTGATAACATGGTTGCCTTAGGCTAAGAATTAAATTCTTGTATCCTTTGTTGTTCTTTTTGTGCTTCTTCTTGTGCAATCCTCTCGGCCTCTTCCTTATCCTTCTACTCCTGTAATGCTTTATTTTCCAGCTCCTTCTTCAACCGTTCCTCTGCTAACCTCCTTTCCTCAAGCATTTGATCCCTTTTTTTTTCCAAGTCCTTGAGCTTCTCCCATGCCTCGTTTTCTTTTTTTTGTTGCTTGGAGAACTCTTTAGCATCTTTTTCCTTTTGTAAGCATTCCTCTTCTTCCTTTTTTCCATTTTTTGCATTGCAGGGGCACTAAGTGTATTTGGGTCTTTCCATCTCCATTTTTGGACTCCATTTTCCCATACAATTTCGCCATAATCACTTACCTTGTGGCCCCATATCTTGGTAGTTTCTTCCTTGATGGCCTCCAGGCCCATCATATTGTTTATCTTAGTGTGTCCATCCCACGAATCTTCCCAAAATGGTGTGTTTATGCCATTATGGACTTCCCACGAGACATACTTATATATGATGTCTCTGCATTCACATATGAAGTTCCAAATTGACGATCCTTTGGGTGGATTGAGTACCCTGACTATGCTTATTGGCTCGTTTGAGTCAAGGTATTTTTTTCTTAGGATTCTAACCCATTTTTTATTGCTAGTGTACATTTGCCAAACTAGTTTGGCACCCATGGCCTGGTTCATCTCCTTTAGCTGCCTTATTCTTGCTCCACCTGTGGCTTGTGGTTTACATACCTTATCCCATGCTAGTAGGGGAACCCTATTTGAGTCCTCCGGTCCATTCCAAAATAATTTCCTCATGATTTGATTAAGCTGGTCCACAATGCCCTCAAGGATTTTTAGGCAAGACATTGAATAGACGAGGATTGCTGCCAGGACGGTTTTAATCAGGAGGAGTCTGCCAACTGATGTTAGCCATTTTCCTTTCCAGAGTTCCATTTTCTTTCTACAATTTCCTACTAGTTTATCCCAAAAGGTGATGCGGTTTACTCCAGCGAAAAGTGGCATCCCTAAAAATCTCCCTAGAAGGCTAGCTATTTTGATACCCAATATTCTTGTGAGATCACGTTGCAGGCTAGGTTGGGTATTGAGAAAAAAGGCTTCTGATTTTGTCCAATTGATGGCTTGGTCGGAGGCCTTACTATAATTGTTCAAGACTTCTTTGATTTTCCTTGCTTCTACTCTTGTAGCTAACCCAAAGAGGATGGTATCATCCACGAATTGTTGATGGGTAATTGCTCCTACCCCTGGTGATGCCTCTATTCCTTTCCACGAACCTTCCTCTCTGCATTCACCAATTTTCTTGCCCAAAGCTTTTGTCATTATGATGAAGGGAAATGGGGATAACGAGTCACCTTGCCTTATCCCCCAAGAAGAATCAATGAATCCCTGAGTGACTCCATTTATTAGGATAGTGAATCTTGGACCACTTATGCAACTTTTAATTCATTCCACTATCTTCGTATGAAATCTGAATCCTAATAGCATATCTAGCAAGAACTACATGTCCACCCTATCATATGCCTTTAGGATATCTAGCTTTAGAATCATGCTTGGTAATCTTAACTTTTTGGTTGAATGGATCGTTTCATGCGCCATTGTTATCCCTTCCACAATTGATCTATCCGGAATGTAACCACTTTTCTCTTCTGAGATGATTTTATTTATTACCATTTTGAGCCTATTGGCGATGATCTTCGTGATTATTTTGTATATTGTGTTACAAAGGGAAATTGGCCTATATTCCCCCATGTAGTTTGCCTCTTTCTTTTTTGGAATGAGTTCTATGAAGGTATGATTGATTGCCCCTAACATTGCAGTTTTCCTTGATTCTTCCGCTGCTTTGACTAGATCTTCCTTAATTAATTCCAAATATGTCTGGAAAAAGGAGGCCGAGAAGCCATCCGGACCTGGGGATTTGTCTGCACCTAGTTGGAATGTTGCCTTCTTGACTTCCACTAAACTGATGGGTTTAGTGAGTTCTTCATTCTCATGCTCTGAGATCAACCTCAGGATTCAACTGATGAACTCCTCCCTTGAGCCTACGTCTATTCGATCTTCTTTTTTAAACAATGACTCAAAGTACTTAACTCCTTCCTGATTGATTTCCTGTGTTGTTTTAGCGAGGGACCCATCATCTCTCCTAAGCTCCATTATCCTTTTTGTATTTCTTTTGATCATGGTTGAATTGTGGAAGAACCTAGTGTTCCTATCGCCTTCTTGGAGCCATTGTTCCCTAGATTTTTGCTTCTAGTGACATTCCATTCTTGCTAAAGACTCAGATTGGGCCTCTAGTATATCTTTCTCTCTTAGGTATTCCTCCTGCCCCATACCATTCTTGATTATTTTCTCATTTAGGATTTTGAGCTTGTTTTCTATCTTATCACTCTCTTCAAAAAAAAATTTGAAATGTTATTTATTCCATACTCGCAATCTTGTTTTGACATGAGCAAGTTTCTTCTGGAAGGAGTAAAGGTGTGAGTGGTTACCAATCCAAACTTCTTTCCACCAAGTAGAGATCTGTTTGAAAAGGCTTGGGTCCCTCATCCACATTTTTTCAAATCTGAAGGGAGATCAGCCTTTGAAAATATCCGATTGAAGTTCAAGTTTTATTGGAAAATGATTTGAGCCACTCCATGGTAGAATTGAGGCTTCCATCAAGTTCATTCCTTGATTCCATTCCCCTGTCACTAGAAATCTGTCCAATTTTTCTGCTATTCCGGAGTGGCCCGATCTTCTGTTGGTCGAAGTGTATATTCCATTCTTGGTATTAATCTCCCTTAGCATATTCTTGTCTATGAAATCCTAAAAATCTACTTGGGATCTTATCAGGTTTTGCAATCCACCCTGCTTCTTTGAATTGTTTAGAGTGTCATTGAAGTCCCCACCAATTATAATTTTTACATCTTTTAACTGTCTCAGGAAGGTGGAGATTTCTGCCTAGAGGTGTCTTTTGTCTATTGGGGCTATAGAGTTGTAAAAACTAATTAGATTGAATTTTGAGTTGTCCTGATAGAGCCGCACTGAGACTATTGTCCAGTTCTGCTTTGCCTCCATGAGTTTGCAGCATACTGAGGCTGGGTTCCATATTATCCCTAGACCCCCAGACGCCCCTATTGATTCTTTACAGCATCCTTCCCATCCTTTCCACCACTTCAGTCTCCTTTCATGTTCCATCTTACTCCATTTTATCTCCTGGATTAATAGAATATCTAGCTTACTACTATCTATTTGACGCCTAAAGTGGCGCCATTTGCTAGGGGCGTTTAAGCCCCTAGTATTCCAGTTTATAATCCTCATGGTTCCCCAGGAAGGGGGAGTCCCTTCTCGTTTCTAAGGATTGTTTGGCCTAGTTTGGTTTGACCTTTTGTTGTACCTGCTATTTTTAGTTTTTCTTTATTGGGCTTACGACCTCTTTGACTGTTCGATTTGATCTTTGGTGTTTTTCTTGCTGAGGGTATTTGTTTAATTCCTCTTTCAACCATTATTCCCTCCTGATATTCTTTGTAGCTTTCATCCCCTTCTGATTATGATTCCATACTGCCCAACTCCTGTTCTTCCTCTGGTCCTTCCTTTGAGCCCTTGTGGTTATTTAGTGTCTTCATTTCTGATATCTCTCTGATCACCACCTTTTGGCTTTCCTCTTCCTTTTCCCTTATTGCTACTAACTGATTCGCAGACCTGATGTCTATGAGATGAGGAAAGCCATCTTCCAACTGTGTACCAACTTCTGGAAGGATTACATAATCATTTTGACCTGGCCAACAGGTTGTGTGATTCTCCTCTTGTCGATTGTCCGAAGGTTTCTTCCCTCCTAACACAACCTCCTCCAGTCTTGTTTTCATTGTTTCCACCAATTCTTTTTCCAAGAACTCAACTGATGGTCTCGTCTCTAGTTTATTTATTTTCTCCAACTCCTTATTCTGTTTGGCTTCACTAGTGTTGTTCTCCCACTTTTTATGTACAATCCTTCTTATCATGCTTCAATGATTTGCATTTAGGGCATATTTGTAGGCTATCTTCCCTAATCACCTCTTGTCGCCAAGTTCCTTCCTCGGTTATGAGTTCTATCACCCTAGGCATCTTTAACCCTTGGGCTTTTGATATACACATTCTAAAGTATGATCCTTTACTCCTATCCTCCTGGATGTTGTCTATACCTTGGAGGTTACCTAAGTGTTTACCTATTTCCTTTAGGGTTTCCTCTGACTAGTACTCCGAGGGTAGATTGTATAACCTCACCCAAACCACACTTTCCTCAATCCAATCTTTCCTTGGGTCAAAATTTGATCTCCACTCTATGGGGTGTACTTGGGCACCATTCAGAAAGTAGGGCCCTGATTCTAAAGCCTTATTCCTCCTTTCTAGGTTCAAAAGCTTAATCAAAAACTAGTTATTTTCCAAGGCTTTTATTGATGTCTCTTCCTCCCAGGTTGCCCTGCACCAGTCTTCCATAGTTTTCCAATTTTTTTGTCCTTCTCCCCCCCATTTGACAAACATTCCTATCTTTTGCAAGGTTTCACGAATATTCTTAACTTCATTATTGATGCTTAGGAATGGTATAGAAGTTGGTGTGGACTTACCTTTGTTTACTATGTCTGGGTTATCTGATGCAGTACCCTTAATTGTCTTGGACATTGATGTTTTATTCGGGATCGCTTGGCGCCATTTTTTGGTCAAGTCTCTTTTTACTCCTTCCTTTTCCCCGAACCACCCTTTCAATTTTGTGGAGTTTCGCCTCCCCCTACTATTGAAATCCTGGGTTCCTTCCCATCTTCCATTCGCAAAGTGATTAGGTCTCACCCATGGAGGTCCCTGGGCCTGTCGAGCCCCTTTTCTCCTTCACTTCTGATCCACTTCTATTTGGTACCGATGTTGATAGTAACGGTGGCATTTATCCACCTAGATCTCGTTCTCTATCACCCATTGAGGCCTATGCGCTTCTGGTCCAAAGTCCCAATCCGTCCTTCCATACGTCGTCCAACCCTTATTAATTTTCTCCCTAAATTCTTCAAAGGGTATTGTGCGATCTAATTCTTTGCTCCATTTCTCCTTGCTTCTTGCCTCCTTTTCTGATGCCAATTTCCAATGCTGACTAATGCTCAACTCTGGTGTGTCATGCCTTTGCTTCTGGTCCCCGCTTTGTTGTTCAGCACCCTTCTTTGGTTCACGGACTTCCGTCTGCTCCACCTCGCAAGACTTCACCATCACTCTTAAAAGATATTAAGGTTTGTGTCTTGGTTGTTGGCACTACAGGAAATAAGCCCCGCCAGTTCACCAAGGAGCCTCCCCTTAACACTAGGGTAAATAAACTCCATTGTTGATGCGGTAGAGAACAATCCCGCGAGGTTTGAACCTTGGTTGTTGGCTCTACAGGGAAGAAGCCCCACCATTTCACCAAAAGGTCGCCCCCATCTACTTTTTTATTATATAAAATATAAATTATATATTAATTGTGGTAATATATACTTTCAGGTAAAGGATGCCTAATGTTAAAACATAAATGTGCTCATTATTAGGATCTTGGCTGTAATTTTAATTTTAATAAACATATTCAAAACCCTCATCGAAACCTTATTTTCAAGCTGCAGCTAAGTGAAAGGTCAATACCAGCCAACGGCAAGGAAAGCGGCAACAAAAAATAGGCAAAAAACAACGAAAAATAGTCAAAAAAATGGCAAAAAATTATGAATGGCTGAGATTCGTTTAATCGTCTTGCTTTTACAAATCGTTTATTAAATGTCCAAACGCCATATGTCGTCCCTTCAATTCTTTTTGTGTTTGGACGAAAGAAAACTGTATACCGAAGGAAGAAACTTGTTTAAACTTGTTTAGAGACAGATATGAGTTGTATTCCGACGAAAAAAATCTCTATTCGAACATGAGACAAGTTTTGGTTGAAAGATCACTCTATTTATAGAACTAAAAAATTCACTTTATATATAACCTATCAACTAATTATTATTTAACTATATATATATATAATAACCCAACCAAATTAATTAATCCGAACAATTTAAAACCACTCGTATATGAGAAACCTGATTCTAAATACAATACAAACCAAACTCCCGCAGTTATTTCCAAGGACTCTCACTTACACAAAGTTATCTACTATTGTTATACACGTAGCTAAACCAGCATTTCAAAGTACATAGCATGGGATTCACTCATAGATGTGAGTTTCTTCAGGTCCACGATAATGGTAGCGATTTGGTATCATTTACTGAGCACAATCCATATATTTATATGAATTAATGTTATATGGATGGCGTTTGCGAGGGGCTAATAATGTTGACAGTGCAAGCTCATATTCCTAGAATGAAAGCAGAGGCAGGCAGCAGCGAGCATCCAAACGCAGGGCAGGCAGGCAGGCATGCTGTACAGGGGATTGTATATGGTAGCGTTAGGGGCGAGGGGCGTGAAATTATCTTTACTAGCGCATGGAGCGGAGCAGTTCGACAGTGAGGGCACCAACCCTCTGCAAAAAAGGCTCCTTTCCACATTCTTCAACTTCTACTTCTTCAGTCCCTGTGTGGGAGGACTGCTAGCGGTGACCCTAATTGTGTGTGTGCCGGAAAACATAGGATGGCAGTGAGGCTGCTTCCTTTCTACCTCGACCATATTTTTCGCCCTCCTCATATTCTCCCCCGGTTTAACTAAATACCGCAACAAGATACCAAACGGAAGTCCCCTCACGCTAATAACTCAGGTCAGACATGTCTGGACTACACTGGATGTTAAATTTCCCCATCCTTGAGGCTCTGAAATTTCTATATGTTTTTCTCTTCTATAGGTGATGAATTGCTGCCTGGCACAGCTGCAGACCTCTGTGTAGTTGAAGTACCATGAACAGGGCCCTTCGCAAATTGAAGATACCAGCCGCCTCTCTCACTGCAATTCCTCTGGTATTTATGGTGGTTCTGGTGCCGCTGCACGAGTGGGCATTTGTGCCGCTCGCACAGCGCATCACTGGGCAAGGAAGCCGAATAACGCAGTTGCAGAGGGTGGGAGTAGCCATGGGCGTGGCGGCGGCGGTGGAAATGAGAAGGAAGCGGGTGGCCACAGACCACGGCCTCCTCGAAACAGCATAGCCATTGCCCATTTCTGTCATGTGGCTGGGATGGCAGTTTCTGGTACTGGGCGTTGCCGATATGTTTACCTTCACCGGTCTTCTGCAGTTTATCTACAGCCAAGCTACCCCAGGAATGAAATTCCTGTCCACCTCTCTGTCCTGGTGCTCCACATCCTTTGGCTACTTTCTCAGTTCAGTTTTGGTGTTGGTGGAGAATAGAGTAAGCCAAGAACTTGGTAGCGGAGCAGGTTGGCTTTCTGGCAACAATCTTAATCGCCAATGTCTCGATCTTTTCTACTGGCTGCTCTGCATTCTGACCTCTCTCAATTTCTTCCAATATCTATTCTGGGCGAGATGGTACAAATATAAGCCATAGAAGTTCTTGGCCACCCACAAACATGGCATGACAGTTACAGCTAGGTTTACAAACACCCATCGCTTCAAACTTGATTGTTTGCCGTTCTCGAGATAGATGATGGACTTGAATAGATATAGTTGGATTGCTTATGCCCCACACACCAATGTATTGGACAGGGCGCTCTTTGGAACCTCTGTAGAATCAGATTTATGTTCATCCATATGTCACATCTCGCAAAGTGCAGCCCTACATTTGCCCATGGCCTTTTTCCCTCCTCACCTTCTTTATTCTGATGGGACAGTGTATTCTTCATAAGAAGGAACATATTGTTTAATCCATAATTAAATTATAAATAACTTTTGTTGAACTATTCCTATTCTCTTAAGCTGTTAACTTTAAATTAATTGGTCAATACGACTTATCAACTTGTACTTCCAATATCATCATGTAATCCCTTCATTATGTGGTGAGCCTAAATGCAAATCTTCTTCTACGTTGTAGGTATATTTAGTTCTTCTCTTGATTCTATCCTACATAAAGTAATTTTGAAGCATTAGAGATTTTTTTTGTGTTTCTTGTCTAGTCAGTAGATATTTTAGTGATTCATCGTCTATATAAAATGTGAATAATGTAGATAATAAGTAGTGTCTAAACTTTTTTAAGTGTATACATCATTGATAATGCTTCTCTTCTATGATGGTGTAATTATTTGTATGGGTGTTTTTGCAATCTTTGTTTTAATGTATTGGATGTTTGTCGGCATTGTTCATTCTATTTAGTTTTCTTATTTAATTTTTTCATTAAGATCTCTTCCATAGAAAAGTGTTATTTCCACATATTCTCATATAAATTTGTGGTGGTAACTCGTGTATCCTAGGAAGGTTCTTATATCAAATGTTGTCTTTGGTGGCAGTAAGTTCATAATTAGTATTACGTTTAATGGGTCTACAATTAGTCCTTCCTTACATATAATATATCCTAATAATGTACCAAAGGGTACTCGAAATACACATTTCTTCAAATTCAAGGAGATTTGTAGGCTCTTCCATCTATCCAACATTATACAAAGTGCTTGGACATGGTCTTTCACCAATCCATACATTGTCTAGTCATCTAAGTATATTTTATAGAAAGTCGTCAATAAACCCTTTGAAAGCATTTGCTATTATGTAGTTGAAAAGTGTGAGTGCATTCTTCAACTCAAAGGGCATAAATGTATACATAAAAGAGCCCTATTCCATTGCAAAAGTTATCTTGGGTCGATCTTCTTGAATTTTAACTTGATGGTATTAGACAAACAATATGTGAATGAGTACACTTCTCTCCAACAATTGATTCTAGAATTTATTCTATAAAAGGTGAAGGAAATGGATTGTGGACATAAGTTTTATTTGATTCTCAAAAGTCTACATAGATCCTTATATCTTATTTTTTTTACATTCTAGACCACCATTGGGCTTATCCACTCTGCATCCTCCATTGGTTTTATGATCCCTACAACTAACATTTTGTCAATTTCTATCTTGACTTTATTGTGTTTGGATTTAGCATGTAGTGTCTCTTTTGTCGTGGTTTTACCCCTTAAGTTGGATTTTCATTATCCTTGCTTCCTATTTGATCCCCTTTAGGTCAATAAAATTTTGAGGAAATACGTCTTCATATTCTAATAATATATTTGCAACTTGCATTACTACTTTTCCCTCCCAATAATCCCCTTATCCTTGCAAATTTTGGGTTCCCCTTGGTGGCTATGTTTTTTTCCCTCCATTTTAGTGGTTGATTGTATTATTTAGCTTTAGATTCAATATGTAATGTTATATCCCTTTCACCTTATTTAACCTTTATGTCTAATTGTAGTTTGTCATCAAATTATCCTCTTGGTGTGTGGTATAACACCTCCTTCCATAATATTGATTCTATTTGTCCATCAATTGTATGAATTTTTACATTCCCTCCATTTTCAATAGTACTAGTGTTTTCTAGTGTATATACGTTGTATCTTCCTTTGTAGGAGTAAATATAATTTATTATTTTTAGGAGAGCATTGTGTATGTCCTTATTTGAATTATAAAAGGAGAATGCATCTACGAAGATATTTTGGAGTTCCTCCCAATCTTTATTTTTCACTCTTCTTTCTTGATCAATGTTTTGGGTTTGAGCTATTGGTGTAAGCATCCAATAGAACACATATATATGGGTGATTTTAGAAAGATGGGGAACCAAAAAGTGGCCACAACCACTTTTTGGCCCATCTAGGACATTACACAAGTGCATTATGATGTTTGTGTTACAATGTTCTCATGTTTTGTTTGACATAAAAATAAAACTATGTAGAGGTTGAGCTCATTTGAAATTGGCCTCTTAACACCCCACGGTAGACCACAAGCCAAGAAAACCATGCACACATTTTACATTTGATCAAATTATCGTCAAAATATTAGCATGATGTATGTGAGGTCGAGGTGGTAGGTAGCACATCAGTTTTTTAGTGAAAAAATCAATTGAATAGCAATAGGGAATTTTTGTAATTCAATATTTTAAAGTTTTTAGGAATTGAAACCCCCCCCCCCCCATAATTCATGAAAACCCTAATTCATAAATTCAAAAAAATCTTGGTGAAGAACAATCGTAGAAAACTCCTTTGACAATGCCTTGATATTCTCTCAAGACACAATAAAACATCTTAGGTAAAATAGAAAACAAGAGAGAACTTCAAACATTAATTAAAATTTTGAGAAATCTGAGTGGAAAAACCTCCTTTCTGTTTACCCTTGCCACTTCACTAAAATCTATCATCTCTCGCATAGATTTTGTGAGTGACCAATTAACACTTGACATTAAACAAGAGGGAAGAAACAAGACAATTGTATATCAACAAATTATTCCTATTAACAAGTAATACAAAAAAAATGAAATTTGATTTGTGTGTATTGTTTCTTGACCCACAAATTAATGCACCCCTACACGGTAATAGGAGGTTCTCTATCCATTGGTGCCAACACCAAGGGACAAAGAATAATTTTTGGGATAAGTGATGGACTATTTATTACCATCCTCCATGTAACAAAATGAGGCCCTATAGTAATTTTTGAGGAAAATCTATTGCAAGTTTTTCCTCAACGAGATCCCAAACTACTTTGACATGCGAGAGTTCTAAGGTAGAGATGGGGGATCTACACAAGATTGAGAGGGGGTACATCATGCCCAAGACCAGGCATGGAAACCCCTTGCTAGGCCCAACATTGAGCATTTCAAGATCCCTTCCATTGTAAAGGAGAGTGTTGAGGTTGAAACCCTATAGTCCATCATCTCAATCACTCAGACCCTTGTATAGCACACTAGGCCTTTAGCATAATGTGATGAGAGAGAGGCGTCTATGTTTCGACATTCACCTCACATTGTTAAAATTGTAGGTCTCTTTGTGATTATGGGTTTGAGGATGATTGGGATGCACGTGGCCAACATCAAGACACATCCATATTAGATGAATTGGTCTTCAAATATGACATGATAGATTTGACATTTAACATTGATAGATAAGTAAATTTAAACAAGGTTAAATTCATTTTACTATATTTCATTTTGAAAGGTAAGATTAACGAAATTACTAAATTTATTGTAATAAAATTTTAGGATTAGAGTGTTCACCCTATGTCTAGCACTAGCCCTTCAAATCCTAATTACATGATCATGTTGAGTCCATAGGTATGTAATTAGTAAAGAAATAGTAAATATAGTACATGAAAATATATTTTATTTATATGAATGACACTAGATTAGAATTCACATTGAATGTTGAACAAGTGGATGTTGGACCTTCAACATCAAGAACTATCATTCAAAGTGGCTATACATCTTTCACTAAGGTAAGCTTTACTATTTTTAATCACTATGTATGTAAGGGTAAGTGTGTGCAAAGATGGGGGGCCAAAAAGTGGCCACTCCACTTTTTGGTCCTAAAATAACAAAAATGTGAGTGTGTTATAACAAAACACACTCGCGTTATGGGTTGGTAGTGATCGAGCCTAGCTCGGTCATTACCAAGCCAAAATACGAGCACGTTATAATGTGCTTGCATTATTGTTTGAATTTCAAATATGTGAGTGCATTATGACACGCTCACATTATGTGAATGCTTTCACCAAATGCGAGTGCATTCTAACACACTCACGTTTTGTTCTGCATTGAATTTTTTTCTCTTTTTTTCTCTTTCTTCTCCTAATTTTCTCTTTTTTTTCTCTTTCTTGACATTTATGTATGAAAATTTAGTTTCTTATATTTTAAGTTATATTTCATGTATATAGTTTCAAGATGTTTGAGAGTGGTTTCAGATCTCTAGGAGTTATAATGCAAATTCTAGTTTTTGGAAGATCTTATAATTTTTCAGACTTAGTCGAATTTTAGTAATTAGGAGGTCAAATTTTTGTAATCAACAAGTTGTATCATCTTTCTCTCACCAACCATTTACCATGCAAGTTGAAGCTTTATTCCCTCACCAACCATTTACCGTGCAAGTTGAAGTTGTTGTTTTCACTTGTGCTCTTTTAAAATGTTGTAGAATTTAAGCACCTCCATTTTTGGACTGGCAATTGGAATTCTTTTTGTCTTCAGCAACCCCAACTTTAGATGATTTTAGATGATTTGGTTGAGGGGGGGAAATCAACACTATAAAATAAATGTTAGATTTCCCCAAGACAACAAAAAACCGAGTAAAACCTCCCAAAAGAAATCTTCTTTCAATACTGAGATATTAGTCCCTGGGTAGAATTGCACTGAGTTAAGAGTGTTAGCTATCAATTGGGTGATAACATCAGTAACAGAGTCAAGCTATGTTGTATAATTATCTTACTATTTCTCCCACTAAGTCTATCCCTATTAAAAAGTATAGGGTTTGGACAATAGTCCATTAATATAGATAGATATGTTCATGTGCAGTTATTGTATGCTACAGTTTAGTTGGTTGAACTATTTCAGATAATCAAATGATTTGATTTTCAATCATTCAGTTTGAATTCATATACAGTCATCTTATTTTTTTACCATCAATTTGTTACATTTAAGTTGAGTGAATTATTTCAGATAATCATATGGTTTGACTTTATTTTTTAATATAGATAGGTATGTTCTATTTTTTGAATTGATGTGCAATCATTTTATTTATTTTTATTGTAGATGTCTATTACAGTTTAGTTGGGCGAATTATTTCAGATAATCAAATGATTTGATTTTTTATCATCCAGCTTGAATTAATATGCAGTCGTCTTATTTTTTACCATCAATGTGTGTCACATTTAAGCTGAGTGAATTATTTCAGATAATTGTATCGTTTGATTTTTTATCATCTAGTTTGAATTGATATGTAGTCATCTTATTTTTTACTATCAATGTGAGTTATAATTAAGTTGAGTTCAGATAATCTAATCATTTGATTTTTTCATCATCCAACTTAACTGTCACGCACAGTGAAAAAGTAAATTGATTGCAGACCAATCTAAAAAGAAACACCACATCTACTTATATTAGTAAATGGCTATCCATACCATATATTTTGAATATAATTTTATAGTCATCAATTACTATATAATTATTATTTAACTTCAAATATACATAATATTTAAGCTCAACCAAATTAATTAATCTATAAACATTTAGTGAACAATTTAAAATCACTCATATTTCAGAAACCTGATTGTAAACACAATTTAACAACTTA
Organism: Sequoiadendron giganteum; assembly: GCA_007115665.2. Classification (NCBI taxonomy): domain Eukaryota; kingdom Viridiplantae; phylum Streptophyta; class Pinopsida; order Cupressales; family Cupressaceae; genus Sequoiadendron; species Sequoiadendron giganteum. The sequence continues at coordinate 635,134,679 of CM021102.1, forward strand.
TAGTTATTGTTTCCACTTCTTAATTAGACAAAGATGAGAAGATTCATTACCTACATATTTAAAGTGACGTCTGATACATATTCTCTATTGCTCCATAACTGTTCGCTTTGACCACCACAAAATTTACACAATTGATTTTTTATATATACACCAATACCACAATAATCATGCGCTACTGATACAAATATAAGCCATAGAAATTCTTGGCCACCCACAAACATGGCATGAAATTTACTGCTATACAAACCCCCATCACTTCAAACTTGATTGTTTCTAGTTCTCGAGATAGATGGAGAACAGGAATAGTTAAAGTTGGATTGCTTATGCCCCACATAGCAATGTATTGGACATGGCGCTCCTTGGAATCTCTGTAGAATCATATTTATGTTCATCCATATATCACATCTTGCAAAGTGCAGCCCTGCCCAATGGCCTTTTTCCCTCCTTACCTTCTTTATTTTGATGGGACAGTGTATTCTTCATAAGAAGGAACACATTACATATTGTTTAATCCATAATTAACTTCTAAATAACTTTTTATCGAACTTTTTATATTCTCTTATCAATCAGAACATTTAGATTGACACCTTTAAATAATATTGGTCAATACGACTTATCAAGTTGTACTTTCAATAGATAGAAATTAATTTTAGTATATAAATAAATTTAGATCAATTAAATAAATGTAATTAGTAATTTTGATTGGTAAATTTAATAAATATTTGAAAATTAAATGTGAAGGTTAAGGAGATTTAGTTTTTGATTTATGAATTGATGTGTTGATTTAGTGATTGACTTAGAATTTGTGTATTATTAGAAATCTTATGGTTTACATCTGGACATTGTGGGGTTGATCTTGATCTATACAAATCTGATTTGATGTACAAAATTGATTTGTGGTGTGAAGGATAGATCTATCAAACATGCATAAGGCATATTTGCAAATGATGTGGATCTATTTATTTATCCCTTAGGGAACATAATATGCTCTAATGATTATTCTTGTAATTGTGTCTTATCTCTAGATAATCTTAGCATGTGAGTTAATATTGCATTAAATATACCATATATCAAAACATAGCAACAAGTCATACAAATGTGTACCAAGTTGGCTCATAATGACTAATAGAAAGGGTTAGGAAAGTTGTTCCTTTTGGGTTTCATTTTGCATGCTTCAAGATTGAACTAGATCAATCTTGAGTGATTTGGAAATGAACCTCAAGAATCTGAATGGTAATTTTAAGGTGTGGAGTCAATATGTAGAAGCAAGTGCAAATGGGTATGGATAAATTGTGAGTGAATGAAAAATGTACGGGGATAGTGCAAATGAGAACATAATGGATTTAAGTAGGGATTGGACCATGAGTCATTCTTTAATAGAAGATTGTGACACTTGTTGATATGGTATTGCATTAAGGGCATTCCATCAAGGTGGGACAAAACTAAATGGTAACTAGCATTAGTATGCAAATTTCACCATTGCATTTTGTCCCCATTTTGATGGGTGTATAAATCTAACATGAACATGCATTTCAAAATATATGCGCAATCTCATTCAACATGAAAAAGTAAATATTTAAACACCCTTAAAAAGGATATATGATGCATGTAAAATAGCATATTGTATGTGGTTTCTTCTTGTATGATCCTTGATGTGATTGCTTTATCAAAATATACAAAGCAACAAAAAAGTAAGCATTGAGTAATGTTAATCACATGATTAAAATAAGCGTAAACTACAAATGGTTTCAACTATCTTCAAAAAAAGTAGGAAAGAGAAGAATTAGAAAAAAAAATTCATGTATTGAAAGTGATATGAAATACTATCCATGATGTGGTAATGCAATATTAATCTACACAATACAACCATGTGATCATGTTCCACACAATGTGCGAATGTGGGAAATATTCCATGTGATGTGGCATATACTACAATCAAACTATTTTTTAGATATAAAGTTGTATATACAAGTAGTGCAAGTTACTATCTAAAATCTCAACCATGAAATGTGTTACTAATAATATATGCCCCTCCAAGTATTTAAGGAATTTAAGGAGGGGGAACACAATACATGATAATGGTAAAAATAATAATAAGAAAATTGACTAAGATGTAATCATCTAACAATTAAAAAAATGATCATCATATAGAAAACATTTAAGATCATAAATTGGAGATAATTTTCAAGGCAGAAGGTTGCCTCCAATATAGGCAAATTATAAAGGAAAAATGACCCTATAGGCTAGATAAATAATGTAAATGTAATCAATTGAAGATATAAGCACGTAAGCATAGATAAGTAGGAAATAAATTATGAAGGCTCGTGTAAGGTTGGCTTCCACAATATGAAAAAGACAATAAGATGGAGATGATCCTAAAGGAAATATAAGGATTATAAGAACCTAAATGGGATACATAAAATAAGTTCATGGACAAGGGTCTCAAACTTGTAATCATAAGATGAAAGCAGGATAGAGATAATATGGTATGATAACATAAGCTCATGAAATTAGACATTTTTTATTATAAACATACAATTATATGTAGGTATGCATGATGAGAACAAGACAATATAATGTAGAGTATGACAAATATAAACATTAAAAAGTCATGGTGATCATATTATAGGGAGGCATCGTAGATATGTAGTTTAGAAATGTCATGGATCATGAAAATATAAGACTATACTATCATGTAAACAACAAACAAGTGAACAACTAAAAAGTAGTAAGGTATGTGGAGAAATAAAGAAAGGAGCAAAGGAATATAAGTAAATATGTTCAAGTGATGTTGGGATTAGCCAAGATCTCAAAGCACAAATTGATAACCTTTCAAAAGTGAACAAATATGAGCACAATAGTATGTTTATCAATATAAAATGAAGAATGTGAATGTACAATGATGAAACTTGCATATATAGGCAAGATGAGGAGGTAATAAGGTAGGAGTGAAAATTTGACTACCCCTCCAAAGTCGCAACACTTATGAGCTCACTTGACAAGTGTGTGAAAATTGGAAAATATGCATGCAATAGGCATCTCAAATAATGTGGGCACATGTCTCAACAATAGGAAGAGACAAAAACATAAAATACCTAAGTAAACTTAAGCTAAGTGTGAATATGTCAATCCTAGAAATGTGATTAACTAACTAGTTTTATAATGAATCTATTTACACTAACCCCTCCCCTTAAGTGCGACTTCAGGAATAATGTATGCAAGATGATGATGGGTCTCGACTACTAGCCATGTTAGGTACCATGTATGGGTAAGTGCAAAAAGATGGGGGGCCAAAAAGGGGGCTTAAGTGGCCACTTTTTTAATGAAATCCAGAAATATTGACCTTGGAAGTGAAATTGAGGATAGTTACACTCAAAATTTTGAGATGCAACAAAAACAAAGATCGTAGTGCTCTAAGCCTACTTTCTAACTACTATTTTTTTTTTTAAATGGTAGACAATTAAGGGCTTCAAAAGAGGGGGCCACATAAATTGGTGTTGTTTTTGTCAAAAAAACATAACATTACAACTTTTGTGGCTCCCTCAAAAGGTTAACTTCTTTTTTTAGTATTTTCAAAATCACTTCGATGAAAAATTAGCTAACAATATATAGTTTATGCCTGATTTTTCTGGTAATTTTTTAATGAATATTTGATTTTTTACTAATTTTCAAAGTGAACACTTCCTGAAAAATAGAATTTTGGTTGTGCTACCCCTATAAATTTTGAAAACTAATTGAAAATTACTTTTTTTAATATGTGTAAAATGGAGTTTAGTTTCTAAAAGTGTAATTTATTTGAAATTTTGATGAATGGTTAATTTATAACGAAAAAAATACCAAACACTAGTTTTTGCCAAAATAAAGACACAAACAAAAAAATTATAGATCAAAGGCTTAACATTGTCAAAATGTGAAAAAAATTACATTGTTAGATAGCTAAGAGAGAGCCTAACATTACCCAGGTGTTCAAATTGTTCAACCTTGAAACACGTGCAAACTCGATGCTTAGCACGAACACGATTATGTGAAATATTGTAGAATTTACAAAACCACATCTTTGGACGTTGGGAAGGCACTCCAAGCATTTGGGTTGGTATTCCAAAGCAAATACCAAGCCCAAGGCTTGGGGATTCCCAAAGCAAGAAATAACATGAGCACGGTATTTCTTAGTTTTGGCATTTTTTGTGTTTGTGGCCAAAGACATGTCTAGCAAGACATAACATGAACGCATTATAACACACTCGTGTTATGTCTTGATTTGTGTTAAATGTTATTCTATTGACTGTATGTATATATATTTGTATGTTTGTATACATATGTATGCGTGTATGACATGTGTGTATGTACGTATCAGTGTATGTATGTATGTAAGATTGTATGTACATGTATGTATGTATGCTTGTATTTATGTAAGATTGTATGTATATATGTATGTATGCTTGTATGTATGTATGTATGTATGTATGTATGTATAGACCTACTTATATGTATGTATGTCTTTAGAGGGAGGGAGAATTTTAGGAGAGATTTGTTTAGGTAGGGGGGGAGGGAGAGAGGGAGGGATATGCTTGAGAGAGAGAGAGAGTTAGAGAGAGGCGGTAAGAGAGAGACATGAGAGACGGAGAGACCTAAGAGAGGGAGTGGGAGAGAAGGGGTTGGAGTGAGAGGGACTTAGCTAGGTAAGGTGGGAGGGATAAAGGGAGAGGGAGAGAGGGAGAGAGAGACTTGAGAGAGGGGCGGAGAAAGAGAGAGTTATGTAGGTAGGGTGCTAGAGGGAGAGAGTTGAGAGTGTGAGGGGGGTGAGAGGGAGAGACTTGTGAGATAGGGAGAGAGAGAGAGGGAATGTGAGAGAGGGTGTGAGAGAGAGAGACCTTAGAGAGGGAGAGGGTGTGGGAGGGAGTGACCTGAGAGAGAGGGAGAGAGAGTGAGGGAGAGGGGGTTGGAGTGAGGGACTTCTCTAGGTAGGGTGGGAGGGATAGAGAGAGGTATCCAGACATAATAACTCGGCCAAAATAACCTTGGACACAATAACCTCGTCATAATAATCCAAAGACAAAATAACCCAGGTTCATAATAACCCATGGATAGAATAACCCGTGGTCAAAATAACTCATGGACAGAATAACCCATGGTCATTTTAGATCAAGCTAGTAAACTAGAAATGACATAAAATCAATTAGAACATTAAAAAAAAATTCTGCTTGGTTGCCCAGTGTATCCAACTAAAAAGATTGGTTGATGGTTATGACAACCATAACATTTTAGATTATATAAGAGGCATTGCTCATAATTTTACACTTTAATTGAAAAATTGAATAATAAAGTTTTTTAGCAACATACAAGTAATTTATAAATTTTGTTTTCCTTTCTCTATATTCTTACGGGGATATTTTGTCCATGGGTTATTCTGACCACGGGTTATTTTGGCTTGGGTTATTTTGGCTTGGGTTATTATGACCCTGGGTTATTTTGTCCTTGGGTTATTGTGACTAGGTTATTCTATCCAGGGTTATTTTTGTCAGGTTATTATATCCTACAATCATAGAGAGAGAGGGGGGAGAGAGAGATACCTAGGTAGGGTGCCAAAGGGAGAGACCTGTGAGAGAGAGGGATGGGAGGGAGAGACCTGAGAGATAGGGAGGGAGAGAGAGAGAGGGAGTGGGAGAGAGAGGGAGTGATGGAGAGGGAGTAGGAGAGAGATAGAAGAAGTGAGAGAGTGGCATGGATTGATTGAGCGAGAGGTATGTAGAAAGAGGGAGAGGGTAGATAGAGACAATTAGAGAGGGTGGGAAAGAGGGAGGGAGAGAGAGGTGAGATGAATAGATAGAGAGAGAGGGATAGGGGTTGAGGGTTTAGTGTTGAGGGATTAGGGTTGAGGTTCCAATGTATAGGGTAGAGGGTTGAGGGTTTAAGCATTTAAGGGTTGAGGGGTTAAGGGTTGAGGGTTTAAGAGTTGAGGGATGAGGTTTAGGGTTTAAGGGTTTAGGGTTGAGGGTATAGGATTGAGTATATATGTTATAGGGTATATGGTTGAGGGATTATGGTTGAGGATCCAATATATAGGGTAGATGCTTGAGAATTGAGGGTTTAGGGTTTAATGTATTGTAGAGGGTAGAGGGTTGAGGGTTTAAGGGTTTAAGGGTTGAGGTAGGGTTTAAGGGTTTAGGGTTGAGGGATTAGGGTTTAAGGGTTGAGGGTTGAGGGTTGAGGGATTAGGGTTGAGGGATTAAGGGATTAAGGGTTGATAGTTGAGGGTTTTGGGATTCAGGGTTGAGGGTTGAGGGTTTAGGGTTTAGGGTAGAGAGTTTAAGGGTTGAGGGATTAGGGTAGAGAGGGAGGGATGGAGGGATAAGTGAGATAGAGAGGAGAGAAGAGGAGGGAAGGACAGAGAGAGATGAGGGTTGAGGATCCAATGGATAGGGTAGAGGGTTGAGAATTGAGGGTATAGGGTTGAGGACCTATAGGGTAGAGGGTGGAGGGTTTAAGGGTTGAGGGTTTATGGTTTACGATTGAGGATAGAGGGTTGAGGGTATAGGTTTGAGGGTCCAATGTATAGGGTAGAAGGTATAGGGGTTGAGGGCTTAGGGTTTAAGGGCAGAGGGTTGAGAATTTAGGGTTGAGGGTTTAATGTATAGGGTAGAGGGTAGAGGTCAGAGGGTTGAGGGTTTAAGGGTTGAGGGTTGAGGGATTAGGGTAGAGAGTTTAAGGGTTTAAGGGTTGAGGGTAGAGGGTATTGGGTTGAGGGTAGAGGGTATAGGGTTTAAGGGTTTAGGGTTTAAGGTTGAGGGTTGAGGGTTGAGGGTATAGGGTTGAGGCTCCAATGTATATGGTAGAGGGTATAGGGGTTGAGGGTTTAGGGTTTAAGGGTTGAGTGATTAAGGGTTTAGGGTTTAGGGTTTAGGGTTTGAGGGTTGAGGGTTGAGGGTTTAGCGATTAGGGTTGAGGGAGTAAGGGTTTAGGGATTACAGGTTGACGGTTTAGGGTAGAGGGTTTAAGGGTTTAGGTTTTAAGGGTAGAGGATAGAGGGTAGAGGGTAGAGGGTATAAGGTTAATGGATTAGGGTTAAGGGTCCAATAGAGAGGGTAAAGGGTATAGGGGTTGAGGGTTTAGGGTTTAAGGGTTGAGGGTTGAGAGATTAAGGGTTGAGGGTTGAGAATTGAAGGTTGAGGGTTTAATGTATAGATTAATGTTCAAAGTGCAAACTATGGAAATAACCGTTCAGATGTTTAAATATGTACCTTTGATCCTTTAACACCCAACAACTCACATTTAAATAATGAACGTTGATTTTTCTTTGAACATTCAAACAAAAATTGTTAACCCACTGAACCAATAGAGGGTTCGGATACCAATGTACATCATACCCTCGAAGTAGTAACTATGTTATGTTTCACCTTTTATTGCAAGTCACTTGTAAAATATAACAAAAGTGAATTTGTTATTAACTTTGCAAAATAAACTTTATATTGAAGAGTGACATTAGGGTTTTGGAACAAACTCTCAACCAATGAAGAAACCTTAATCAACTCCAAAACCTCAATGGATTTGCAAACATGTAATTACTCTCTAACCTCTGATATTCACAATATACCTTTGATGCAGAACATCATGCCTTTGACATGGACAAAGAAGATAAGCTTTGAAGAGATATAAGCATTAGGGTTAACTATGCCTTCTTCAATCATACCTTTAAGCAAACCTCTTCCACTTAATACCTTTGACAACAAACCCTCAACATAACACGATGAACCATAAAATGAAGCAATGATCAATTACCATGAAATGATGAGATGAACGATAGCAGCTTTGCATTTTGCACCAATAGTATCATTGACACTTTTACATCAACACCATGAAAAAACAAACTTGTATCTTTGAGATCGAGGACAAATCAGATGATCAACATCACTTTGCATCATTATCATGAAATGTCAATCATCATGAACATATCCAAGGATTAATGAACAATTACCTTTTAAACCAATCCATGTCAGCACCATGAGATGAATGAGCAAGTTTGTACCAACATCAACAACCACGGTACCTTGGACATCAATCACTTTTGTACCAACCCTATCATATAGTCGACATCAAGTACCTTTGCATCCTTTGGCATTCCATCTACCTCAGACATCAATGACAAACTCATATCCTTTGACATCAATGACAAACTTCATCCAACACAGTGGTGTCTCCTCATTTGTTGCATGTTCCTACATTTCATGGACAAGTTAATTTTTCTGCTATGTCTCCCCTGCACAAGATGAAACTTGGAGATATACTCCACTCCACTGCGAGACAAGAATTGCTACAACAACAAGTGGAGAGTGTTGATTCTTTGGAAGAAGCAATGAAAGTATTGGAAGAGAAACTATCAGATGCAAAAAGGGATTCTTCAAGCCCCCTACACAGCAGATGAAGCAGTTAATGGAGTCTTTTGAGACTTACTCTTCTCATCTAGAGAAGAAGGTAGAACAAAAGTTGAATAAAAAGATTGAATGATACCTCTAGAAAGTGTGACAGTACTTTAACCAGGTTGTAATCCTGCATTAAGGATATTCAGAAGCGCTTGGAGGAAGCAAAATTCTTATATGTTTTTTTGTCTCAAATGGCCCACAACAACAAAGAATATAAAGCATCAGATAAATGCTATTGAAACGCAGATCACTAATGTGGCTACAACATATGATCATGTGAAGGATAGTGATTATGCCATAAGGGAACAAGTGGAGAATTTGTATTCCCAGATGCAACAACTGCAAGATCAAAGGGACCAATTTAAGGGTCGAGTGAAGCAATTGAGAGTAGTGAGCCTAAGGTTGGCTTCACTCACTAGACTTCTTGCAGAAGCTAATGGAGTAATTCAAAAATACAAGGCACTATCTTCTTTGGAAGATGCAGAAAGTACATATGTGTAGTTGACTTGTCATGTCCAAACCTTAACCGATGCAAAGAAGCAATGGGATAATAGTTTAGTTCAACTCAAGAATATCTACAAGGGCATCTGCCTTCCAAGTGAATTGTGTTTGTTTTTAATGTAAGATATCTTTTCATTTTTTGTTGTATATGTGGAGTAGATATAAGGATATTTTTGTTGATAAAGTATCTGGACTTCATCCTAGAGGGAGTAAAAGTTGTAAAGATTAAGGGGGAGTCTATAAGTTTTGCTTGTACAAAGAAAGTTTTGTTGCCCTTTGCCCTTGATGTCAAAGGGGGAGTATTTATGCTCATCATTTTGGTTTTGCCATCAATGACAAAGGGGGAGATTGTTGAAGCTTGATAAGCTTGGTTGTCATTGATGTCAAATGTGTGTTGAAGATTGTATATGCTCTTAAGATAGTTCATGTGAAGAGATATCAATTGGTGTAAATCAACATTACAGTGTATGGATTAGTTTGTTGTCTAAGTATGATGCAGAGGTGTGTACAAATGTCATAATATGTTTTTTGTACATCTACATTGATATCTTGCCAGTTTGGTGTACCACACTCAATGATAAGTTGCAGAAGTTGCATCGAAGGCATTCTTCTAAGACAAAGACATAGTGTTTTGATCTGCATCCTTTCGTAGAGCAAGATTTAGTCTTGCGGTTTAGAAGTTAAGCTTATGGGGTTATGAAGGTGTTATATCCAAGGTTTTATGTCATTATACCTTTTGTAATGAAAGATAGAAGTGACAGAGTTACAATCTATGCTCTGGCAATGCAAAGTGCTTACGAAGGCTTGTTGGAATGCTCTATTCCTCTAGATATGAAGATTTAGCCATGCGGTTTTAAAGACATATTCAGTTATGCCTAATGTATGCTACATTGAAGATTCAAATGGTTTGGTGCTCCGCAAGTTTAGTTTTCTAGTAACAGAGTGTTACAGTTGGTTTTGGATGCCTATTCTTTATTAGAACATATGTTTGTGTACTTGCGCCAATAGAAGATTGTAAAGACTAGTTGTATGAGTTTGTGTGGAATCTCCACATTTCTCATAGTATCTTACGTATGAAGCGCATGCAGATCTTTCGTGTTTCTAGTACTACACAATTGTTTCAAGTCAGTTTGTGAAGCTATGCTTTTTGTTGAGGCCAACTAAGGCATGTTTATGATGAGCTTAACAAAAACATTCAATCTACATTGTCTACTTATGGACAAATCATCACCATTCTTTATCCAACTCAAAGCATAAGGTATAGGGTCTTGCTATTTTTTTCTTTCCAACCAAATGTTGAGAAATAATCTTATCTTGTGAACAAAAATCAAAAAGTGCATCAACTTTAACACCCTTAGCTTGAAATTTAATGTTAAACAACTTTGAATGCTCTTTTTCTTCTCTTGTTAAAACATAAATACAAACCTTCTTGGTAGTCAAAGATAATTTTGAATCAACCTCTAAACTACAATAAATTTCTCTGCCCTTATCAAGAAAGATGATAGTGTTTGTCTTACCCTTTTTAACATTTTTCAAAAAGGAGACTTCTCTAAATGTAGTTTCCAACAAGTCGCTTTTGTATGACCATTTGCATCACTATGGTTACAATATTTTGAAAATTTTGATTTTGTGCCTATAACATATGCCTTCAGTGTCTTGGCCTCGACTCCTTTTATCTTTAGAGAGGATGGAGAACTTTCTACTTCAAGGTAGTGAGAAAATGCATGTACTTCATCTATATCCACTAGCTTAAGTGGTTATGAAGGTCTCTAATGTATTTTACCAACGCCTCTTCTTGCATTTCTTTTTCCATTTGGGTTGCTTTTCAACAAAATTCACTATTGTACTCTTGCGCACTTTGTCCATCTTTATGATTTAAAAATTGGTAAGACTCCATATATTTTTTATTTCTAACATATTGCGTGAAATTGATCCCAAGAACTAATTATAGGAGCTTGATTTCATTAAGTCATAGAAAATAAGAGACTTTTAAATCATGGTAAAGTATATTTTGCTTGTCACAATCTAAGGGAATCTTGTGTTCCAAAGCAAGAGAATGCAAATTAAAATATACTTCCAAATGAGCCAACTAATGGTCAACCTTCTCTACATCCACATCTTCTTCAAAGGGAGGAAAAGCCTTGACATTAAATAAAAGTGTCTTTGGTTGACTTGATTCATCATGGCTTTGTTATCCTTCATTATTGAAGTAGGAATCCCCCATGCTCTTGGCATCCTCCGCAATGCACAACTCCATGAGAAAATCTGCAATCCCTATGGTTGTCTCAATTGATTGAGATATACATGCAAACATAGCTTCTAGCTTGAGGAGCCTGCTTCATCCATAAATTTTGTTTCTCTTGTCATGCTTCTTAGTTCTCTTCTCCAACTATGGGACAAAACATCTCTTTCCAAAGATAACTCTTCTCCACTTGCTCTTCTTGTGGGCATAAACCTACAAAATCCCTCAATTTTCATAAGAAAAGAACTTGCTCTAATATTGTTTGATCTATAAACTACAATGGTTAGACCATACAATTGTCATCAACATTCAGATTCTAAAGAATTAATCAACTAAACTGAGCTTGAAAGGAAAATGAGCAAACAAGAAGCCAATTGAAGACACAATGAATTTACCCTAAAGAAACCAAATTATAGGAGAAAATCCAGCAAAAATGCAACAAATAATGCCCTTTGTCAGCTATCTCCAATGACAAATATGATCTTAGACACACAACCAACATAAAACAACAATGTTCAATACTTGGGATCCCTTGCTTATGAAATGATAATTGATATTTGATATTCATCATTAAACAAAGGAAAGGAAAGGAATACTCTTTATATAAAGAATTACAAGACGATGTTTCTAAAAAGAAACTGTCATAAACTAAAGAGAACTAGAGCAAAACCAAAAAGTTACTAAAAACTAACTGAACCAAACTAAGTTTTTGATAAGATAAACAACATTTACAGGGTGTTGTACCTTTCACATAGAAAACCCAAAGGGCCAAAGGAAAGCATAGTTCAAAAAAAACTTGAACTAGAGGAACAAACAAAAACAACTGACCGATAGCTATTAGAACAACCAAAAAAATTAAACAACCCCCAAAAAAGAGGGGTCTAAACTAACTCTTCGAACCCGAGGCCAAGAAGAGGCAACGGATTTGGGGAGTCTTCTTTCGCATCACAACTAACCAGGAAGGCTCGGAATTGAGAACCAATGAGTGAGATGAGGAGAGTGGATTCACCACAGCCACCTCGAAAGAGGAGCCACCACACAGCAAGGGAGTCGGCAACGAAGCAGTAGAGATCAGAGCAAACAAAGGACCAACAGAGTCTTCCAACAAAGGACGGGCAGGCTCTGGCAGAACAGCAATAGCAGAAGGTTCCGACAGAATAGAGACAGCAGAACGGGACAGAGATTTCGTGGCAAGGATAATCGAAAGAGGATCTTGGGCAGGTTTTGAAGGGTCACCCTCAAAGGAACTATCCGAAGGGGGAGAACCAACAGTGAGATGGTCTGTGAGAGCATTCTTCCACAAGTAGCAGCACTCTTGCGGCGAGCAAGAGAGCAACCGGAAGCCAAGTGACCAACAGAGAAACATCTTCTGCAACGAAAAGGGAGCCCCTCATAGTCCAAAAGCTGCTTCCAAGGTTGGTTTGCCACCATCAAGACCACATCACCATGGAGTGGTTTGGAGATATCCAAATCAATCAAAATATGAGCCACCGTAGTATGCCCAAGATCTCGAGACTTAGAATCCACCTTCAAAAAACTGCCAATAGCTTCAAAGCAAGAATCCTCCCAAAATTGGAGAGGGAGATTCGGCAAACAAACCCAAATAGGTCTGATGTTCAGAGGCTCCGTAAGAGAATTGAAAGAGCAAGACCATGTTTGTATGAACAGCGAACCAAACTAAGTTAATTGAAAGCTAACTAACGACTAACTAAAAACTAAGATGACCATTAAATATTACAATAATACTTTAATACCCTCCCTTAATGGCCATTCTACTAACTTAAACTAAGTCTACTTAAAAATCTGATGGTCTTCTAGCCAATAATGCATAATATGCAAACTCCTTTTGCTCAATATGCTCTGCAACTTGAGCCTTATGTTGAGACCCTTTATGGTTGCACTTCTCAATAGCCAACCGCTTCCTACAATACTTTTGCATATGACCAATCTTCCCACAGTAATGGCATGAAAAAGACTTCTTGGAGCTCGCCTCCAATTTGCCTTGTCCTTTCTACTGAGTGGACTTGCCTTTGCCATCTTTGGCAGTAAACGCTTGTTCAACACTAGGAAACTCAATGTTGCTCCCAAACTACTTCCTCCACCTATCTTGTTGCAAGAGCTTATTGCACAACTCATCAAACTTCAAGTCAACATTGGTAGATGTAATGTTGAGAGTTTTGATGAAGTGCTCGTAGGATCGTGGCAAGCTTTTCAACATGATCACCACCATATCCTCCTTTTCCATCTTAAGACCAATGGCCTCCAGTTGATCATGAATGTCTTTGATTTTCATCAAGTGTTCCAAAAGGTATTTCTAGTAACATCTCATCGATGATAGACAACTTGAGAAACATAACTGCCTCTCGATTACTACCATCATACTTGTCATGATCCTTCCCTGAAGCTAGAACAAGTGAATCTAGACATCGGTACTCAAAGATGGTAAGCATCCTTTGCTTCCATGTGTTGTAATTATTCTCATTGAACCTCTAGGTACTTTCCAACATGGCATTGATCAAAGCCGCCATCTCTCCCATTTTCCAAAAGCACGAAAAATGAGGTAAAAGATTGTGATCGGCTGGCATGAAACCTAAGATGATCAGCTGGCATGAAACCTAAGATGATCAGCTGGCACAACTCCCACAATTTTTAGAAAAAATCATCAAAATAAAGGCTCAAAAACCCACAATTTTGTTGCCAAAAATCAAGAAAAACTCATACTTTGTCGTAGGCGGTAGAAAAGACAAGATTTTTTCAAAAAAAAAAAAAAAATCTTCAAAAACTCAAAAAAACCTATAGGAAAAATAGGTTCACGATTTTTTTCAAATAAAAAATCAATCAAAAAACTAGCACAATTTTTCAAAAACAAAAATTGTCAAAAAACTTCAAGGCATAAAACTTTGTTGAAACCCTAGTTGCAGCAAAAAAACCCTAGCAAGAACAAGTAGGTTAAAAACTTTCTTCAGCTCACACAATTAGCATAAAATCCATCTTCAAAACATCCATCAAAAACTATGACTAGAAATCACAATTTTCAATAAATTGCTTAGGTCACAAGTAGGGTTTTCAACCTCCTACAAGCAAAAATCGTGATTTGAATGCCGCAAACATAAAGAAACCTCCAACAGAAAGAATTGCCCTTGTAATCAAAAAGAAGACGCCCAAAAGTTGTTAAACAAACCCACGAAACTGAGACAAGCAAAAAAAATTTGACATTTTTTAGTAGATGAAATGCCACGAACTTCTGCTCGATCGCATTCAAAATAAACCCACAACGCCCACGAACTAAGAAGAAACCCTGACGCGATCAAACCCTCACGATTTTTTAAGTTGTGAATCCTTTAAAAACTCAGTCACGATTTTAAAAAAACATGATTTATTTTGCAAAAACCCTTGAAATTTGCAAACAAACAAGATCCACCATCTCCACAAAAATTCATGATTTTTCAAGTAAAAAACCCTCCACAATTTGTAGAAAACAACCCTTGATTTATTTTTTAAATCAAACCAACAAACTTTCAAAAAAAATCTCAAAAAAATTCAAATAAAACCATTAACCTTCAATTTTTATCAAAAAATCGAACAAAAACATCTAAGAAATTTTTAAAATTCTTAGGAAAACACGCATTTTTATTAAAAAACTTGAGCTTCAACTCATACCATGAAATGATAATTGATAATTGATATTCGTTATTAAACAAAGGAGAGGAATACTCCTTATATAAAGAGTTACAAGACGATGTTTCCAAAAAGAAACAATAGTAAACTAAAGAGAACTAAAGTAGAAACAAAAAGTTACTAAAAACTAATTGAAGCAAACTAAGTTAACTAAAAGCTAACTAACGACTAACTAAAAGCTAGGATGACCATTAAATATTACAATAATACTTTAATAGCACACAGTTGAATCCAGGAAACACTCTCTCATCATTATGGACTGTGGAAATCTAATGTCTCAAACTCTACTTTTGTCCTAAATACAATCTACTTGTCCACTTGGAGCACTTGAATTTTCTAGGGCTTCACTTCAACTCATCATAAAGCCAAAGAAGAAAAGGAAAAGTCACAAAGAAGTTGAAAAGAGTAAAATTTGGAAAGCCATGGCCATCTTTAGATGCATGATGAAATCACCCCTTTCCAATAGGAGATGACTACAAAACCATCATTTTCCAATAGGAGGCGATTATGAAAACACTGCTTTTCAACAAGCAGCAATTACGAATACACTACCTTCTTTCCTCAACCTCAAAGCCACCACTTTTTGTACAAAACTACCCGTGATAAGGAAAATACCACCTGTACAAAACCAACAATTCCCCACATAAGCCTGAAATACTCCATTCCTCACCAAATTTACAACTTTAGATGACTAAACCTGCTTGATGTGTTCTCTAAGCTGCTTTCTACTTTGTCGTGGTGCTGTTGTATGACTTAACTCAATTTCAGATCCATTTTGCAGATCAATGGTCTTCACTAACTTCACTAAACACATTTGTTTACTTTAAATCCACCTGGTGCATTTTTATACATTACTTGCTTGTTTTTTGCACTTTCTCTTCTGGAAAACCACACTTTTATCTTATTATAGGATTTCACCTTTGGAACAAGGCACAACTTAATTTTTTTAACCAATTTTCTAGCAATTAGGAATACCGATGTAATATTGTTACATTATCATGGCTATATCTTTGAATCAATGAATTTTGAACATGATTTATTGTTCAATATCCAACTATTCCACAACCATCTGCCTTAATGAAGCACAATCCCAACTATAAAAATGGGAAAGGTGAAGCAGGAACAAATTCTCAATGAACAAAGTAAATAGTCCCAAACTAAAATCTGAGATCATAATTAGGAAATAAATTGCATTTCAAGAAAACATAAAAGGGGCAAATGAAATATAACAAAAAGCATTATAATCAGAGGATTTTACTACACTGAATGAAACACATGCCATGGAATAATTACAAGACTTGAATATTTCTATGCAAAATCATATGGTTACACCATCCTAAATATGAAATTTGATAGGATGAATACAAATATGGACAATAGACAGCCGCCTAGGAAAACTAAGGAGGCTATTACAGCCTGATATTTTTCAGGAATTTGCATTAGTGGAAGTTGACTATTTCCAGGGTGACTTAAAGGTAATCTAAATCATTAGGAGGCTATTACAGCCTGAAATTTTTCAGGAATTTGCATTAGTGGAAGTTGACTATTTCCAGGGTGACCGAGCTGTCCACAAGCTGCCATCTGATCCTCGCCACGGCTATAGCGAATAAATACAGGGCACCCTGCATTTGCAACAATATTTCTAAATGCAAGCATCTGTTCCTGTGGGCTAGGAGCAAATGGAGATCCCTTGTAAGGATTGAATGAAATAAGATTGATCTTGCAGGGAATTCCTTTAACAAGATTCACCAGCCTCTTTGCATCATCTATACTGATCAACCATAAATATGAGAAATATAAACTGTAAGAGCATCTTTCAATTTGCAGAGTATTTTATTCAAATTTGGTACAAAGTAATGAGAATATTGTAAGGGATTCCTGGAGAAACCTGTGTACCTGTCATTGATTCCAGCAAGCATTACATATTCAAATAAAACTTTGTATTTACGTCTTTGACTGATCTCCTCTCTCAATGTACTAAGGAGTATATCAAGATTATATTTGCGGTTAATTGGCATGATCCAATCCCGTACCTGCACTTCAAAAGAATTGTTGTGATGATCTCAATATGTCAATATAAAAACAAGAAATGCCAGTTAATGAAGAGTACCTACTTCAACAATAAGCAAATCAAATTGAATGACAAAAATTCATTAACTCCCTTCCATCCAATGAAAGGGTGAGGAAGGAGATCTCTCACATTTTTTATCTACAAAAAATTATCTCATATTTGTTCAATTCATACATTAATGTAATTAGTGATATCCCGTTACACTATACTGTGTACAGTATAAATATTTGCTTATATATGAACTATTCTTAATAGATTTTTGACAAGCGCATCATCATGCTGCTCTTACAATTACGTGAATTGGAACATTTGTAAGGCACCCAAGAGAGTGAGTCCTAATACCTTAAGTTGGATTTGAAAATCTAACAAAAATTATACCTCATCTGTTGTTGCATTGAGACTAACAGCTAGTTCACAAGGGGATTCTTGAATGAAGCGCCTTAATTGTGGCACAAGGCCACTGGTGGAAACTGTTACTTTGTGAGGACTGAAATAAAGACCCTGACAGTCAATCATTATTTCTGCAGCCTTCATTACATTGTCAAAGTTATGCAATGGCTCACCCATACCCTGAAAAATGAAAAATTATTGGTAAGTCAATAACGAAGACAAGCACAAACAGATTACTGGGTAATACATAGAAAGAATATTGAACTTTGTAAAAAAAAGTTTTAACTTCAATTTATACAAGATGTGTAGTCACATTTCTAGATAAACAAACAAAAGGAATATGAGACAGCATATCAAACATTTTGGTATTAGGTTAGAAAACACAAGCAAAGCAAAGAGTAGATTACATGGCAAGAAGTTTGTATACCAAGAAACAACCTAATTTGACTACTGGAAATCTAATCCTTCAACCTTAAAAGCATAAGCCATTCATCCCTGATCTCAGATAGTATATGGCTTCCAACGGAAAACAAACTGCTTAATAACTAAAGCAGTGGCCTTATGTAAGAAGAAAGAATATTGAACTTAGTAAAAAAAGTTTTAACTTCTATTTATACAAGATGTGTAGTCACATTTCTAGATAAACAAACAAAAGGAATATGAGACAGCACATCAAACATTTTGGTATTAGGTTAGAAAACACAAGCAAAGCAAAGAGTAGATTACATGGCAAGAAGTTTGTATACCAAGAAACAACCTAATTTGACTACTGGAAATCTAATCCTTCAACCTTAAAAGCATATGCCATTCATCCCTGATCTCAGATAATATATGGCTTCCAAGTTCCAACGGAAAACAAACTGCTTAATAACTAAAGCAGTGGCCTTATGTAAGAAAAGAAGGAAAACTTATGAAGAATGAATTATATTGTTTACAACCACTAAATCTGCCCCAACCCTTCTCTCTTCTGTCACAAGACATCATTACATTTAAATCCTAGAGTGAAATTCAAAACGCTCTCCTGAGGGGAACAGGGCCTCCCCCTCCAACCAGTTCTCAAGCTTCATAGAAGCTTCCTTCAAGGAAACTCTGTACCCTCAGGGAAAGATCTTTTGAGTTTCTTCATACTCACTGCACAGTTGTGAAACCTTCCTTTCCACCGAGAAAATGTGCTACGAACCTCCTTTCATATTGAACTTCCTCTAAGACGACAGGGAAAATAAACTGTGATATCTTAAGGAAAAAGCACTGATCTGTTGATTCCTGGGAGCATATCCATAACCTAAGATCCTCAAATCTTGTGTATAAGATCAATTGAAAGCAGTGAGCTTGGTAGATATTCTAAAATCAGCTTCCCAGGTTGATATCCTGATGATACCAAGGGAGACTCTATGGCTATAGTAAACTACAGCAGAAAAAGAAGCAATATTTCAGGTTGGGTCCTGGTTTATGAATAAGGTAGGACTCTTCATGAAGCCACAGTTACATGGGTTCAACTGCCTTTCCCTCCAAGAATACTTTGAGTAGAGATCTCATTGAGATGAATCAGGAACTTGGTGAATACATTGCAGCCTCAGGCCTGGAACTCTCAAATGTCTGGATTTGGGTCAACGTTTATCTGGAGTAACCTATTCCAAATCAAATGTTTGTAAACTCACGAATTCTAAAAAGAGCCAACCAATGAATTATGAGAACATTCCCTTCAAATGCTATATGTGTCATCTCACAGACACCTAGCAAAAGTATTCTCACCGAGTCAGAAAGAAAATCTACCTTCATCTCTGGCCCATGCTCTAACTGACCAACATAAGGATCCTACAATTAAATCAATCCCCCCACTGATGGATAGAGGGAAACGACTAGGAGAATAAGCTAGTGAGGTTGATTTCCAGTTCCAATTCTTAGCACAAAATGGATATGCATCAGCCACAGCATACACAAGGAAATCCAAAGGCGTGATGGAGAAAACCACAATCGTTTCAAGTTCAAATCAATTCCCATCATTCAATGACCACAATTTAATAGACAGACCACAAATCAGAGCAAGGCATGGTGAGCAATTTTCCATTCAAGCAACAGTCTCTGTCGCTAACCAAATAAACATCAAAGCAAAGGAAGATGCCAACAAAGAAAAATGAATTCAGCCACAAAAAGGTACCCCTTACCTCTCTCTGCAAGCTGAAAAGAAGAGTGATAACTAATCCCCTTCTCTCATTGCTTGCAGGTGAACTTTCCAAATTTCCTAGAACGTAAAACTACCAAGCGATGAAAATACTGCAAAACTACTGTTATTTGAATTGGTCAGAGCATAAGCAGCAGCCAATCTGATTTCTCATGGAAGAATTTAAAATGTTCATGCAATACAAAAGGTGTGGGGGCAGAAAACAAGCATGCCCACTTCAGGAAACACATGACAACCAGAAAAGCAAATTTATTACTCCAAGAAACAAAATCAAATCAGGATTTCTTAAGAAGAAGAAGAAGAAGAAGAAATCCCTAATACTCAAAATACCCGCATTTTGGATTTTGATTTCCACCTACGTCCCTGCACAACATAGGTTGCCATTAATGATAGATAAGACCCTACAACTAGCCAATCAGATTTTTCCAGCCCAAAACTAACTATATACCTTTAAGGCACAGATTCACATGCACTTCTAACGATGAAAAGAGATCAAGATGCCCATGCAACCATTAATGTGGTGGTTAGGGTTTCAATTCTCAATGGTTCACACACCATTTCCAGACTGTCATTCCAACAAATTTCATAGGCTCTTCTATACCCTAGCAAACCACAAGCTAGATTGTCATTAATGCAAAGGACATTTGTAGATCAAAGATGAACATTTCTCCATGCCCTACGTGTGCAACCAAACATCCTAGGCCGCAATTTCAAACGCGATTCAAGGAGAAACGACCCCTAATGAACATGGGTGTCCTCTGCAGTGTACCACTTCAAAGATTCCCAAGTTTAATGGAGATTTTCCCACCCTTCGACATTGTTCGCAGATTTCACCTACATGAGAAATATAAATGCAAGTTCATTCAATGCAAAAGGGATTGGTCGTTCTTTGTTTCCACTAAACCATTGTGTAGAGAGTACTGCCTATTTATTCACCATTCTAGAAGTTGCAGAGAGATAGCTACCTCAAGCATATATTTTGTAATTAGATGCCTCCTTGGCCAATTGTAGGCATTTTGGAAGATTTTGAGTGACAAGCTCCCCTCCATTTAAATTTTTCCCTCACCATATTTGCTAGTGTGATTGTAACATGAATTTGATAAGTGTCACAGTATTTTAATTCATTACAAGTTGTTATTTGTAATGGTCTCTTTCTTGTTACCTTTGAATGTTTGCAAGTTTGGAGAGGGATATTAAGTAGATCCAGCTGCTTAGTATCATACCTCTATTGTTATTACTTGTTTATTGTTTACAATGTTGAATGTGACTCTATAACCCAAATAAGGACTGGTCTTGAAAACCTTGACTCTCCACATGCTTAAAACGAACAAAATCCATAACCAATAGCTTAGGAGTAGATGTTACAGATTTCTATGCATTTCATGGTTCAGTATTATTACTATACCTAAAGAATATCCAAAGCAAACTTTTAAATATTCATCTTGATAGAATCACGAGTTGCATGTATACATCAGCTTAATAGAGGTCATAGCAATAGGTCAGTTTGGTCTAGTGACAAAATTCGGTATCAAAACTTGCATTTGGGTACTACTACAATCAATTTGTGAAAGTGTATCATCAGTTGTAATAGCAACTCTATTCAGAGTTACCTCTAGGAACACCCTCTTAGGTCTAGCTGAGCCCAAAGTGCAAGAGAAACTACCCACTCTTGTTTGTTGGCCTTTAACCCTCCTCAGTCTATTGATGAACCCCTATTTTACCTTCTTGATAACAAATGCCTAGCCTTAAAGGTAAGAAATTATAGGATTATGGAGCACTAGTTTTGAGAACTATCAAATACAATTGTGTATGTCATCAAAGGAGCGAGAGGCAGATTGCATCCATAGCAACTCATTGTTCTAGTAATCTTTCTATATTGTTTTACGTAGTAGGGCATGTGCCACTACCAAAATTGGTAATTCTCTCTTTGAGGGTTTTCAAGGCAATTTTTTGAGTTTTTGTGTTGAATTTATTTAGATTTCAACAAGTATATTCCTAATATTGCTCTACAACTATAAACCCAAGCAATGATATGTTTTATGACACCAATGGCAATTGTTCAAAGATTGTTATGTCAAGAACTAAAGATCTAAAACTGTAGTATGGTGAGGTTTCAAACAATTGAGTGTAGTAATTTGTCTATTATTCAGCCACGTTGATCTATAAACTCTCAAAATTAATGTTGAATTTAAGAACTAACAATTTACAACATGCCAATCTACTGGATTTATCTATCATAAAGAGAGGGAACCTTGCCAACAATGCCTAGCTCCTTTTCTTCGTGAGGGCATCACCCTCCAATGTATATCCCTTAGGGTAGGTGGGGGGATTAGGGGGCCGCCGCAAGTGAGAGGCGTGCCAAGTCTAGAGGCTATAGAGACTCCATGTTGATCACCTCTTTTTTCCAACCCAACCAAATGATAGGCAACACAAAACAGCCTTTAGATACCAATACTTCACATATCAAAGTTGATAGACCAATTAGGTGACACTTCTCTCAGCACAACATTACTACTCAGATTACTCAAATTCCCAAGCCTCCTCTCCCTTTGCATCATGGCACTACTCATTCCCATCGACATGACTTGGCCCCATTCCGACAAGCTGCTTTGATTCCTCCTAGAATATCTCAACATGGCCTTTTGACCTTGGATACCCCCCAACAAGTGTTATCGCCCATAATGGTCGATGATGGCTTAGATGATTCCTCCATTCCAAATGCAAACCAAGATATTCAATGAGATTTCCTTCCAATCTTCACCAACACATGCTTTTGGGGATCTTGTTCACCCTTCATTGCTATTTGTATTGCTATTATCAGTGGCAAAATGCTCTATTTTGTCTTATGTACTTTTATTTTGATCTAGGGTCTTATCTTCACAAAACTTTCTATTGTTAATATTTGTAACTTAATGTTCCACAGGGATGCACCCTCCCCACCCCACCGAAATTCCTTTGTTTTTGATACTTGGAGACCTTGGGGGGTTCCCACAACTACTCTAGACCCAAGGGCATTTCTAAGACATCCCTCTAATTTAGGGACAACATAGGCTTCTTTGGTACATCCTTGAAACATCTAGAGGACTCCCAAGCATACCTCATGGTAGGAAGAAAAATAAGTACATATTTAAAAATCAAAAAGTGTTTTTGAATTGTGTGCCACAAACCCTAACCCTAATGGTCTATGAGACCCACCCAAACCCTAAACACTCAAAAAAAATTATAAATAGTCGTCTAAGCCTTATTCCAAATCACTCCCAAGTTTCAACAAGGTTGAAAGTTGCAATAAGCTACAAGGGTGAGAAAGATGGCAAGAGAGGGCATAAGGATTTAGGAATAGTGGGAGTAAGAGCAAGTGTGAAAAATGATATCAATTCACTATTGAACCAACACATTATTCAAGCCTCAAGGTAGACTTTGGACCTTTACACGACAATTTTTATCTTCTTTTCTTCATTGTTTAATTTAGTAACTAGTTTACTAATTTTAGTTGACAAATTTAGCAATTAATTTAGGCCTTAGGGGTCTACAATTCACATTGTTATAAATTTCAATTTCAATTTTAGTTTTACAAGTGAATAATGATCAAATTTTCAATTTTCTAATTTTATAACATCACTATTTACATGTTCAAATTTATTTGTTAAATCAAGTGTTACCCCAAGTTTCTGAGACGGGGACGATGGGACGAATCCCCAAGTTTCCGGATTTTGAGGCCAAATTTGGGGACGGCGGGGGACGGCTATATAAAATATAGGGAAAATTTTAAAAATATAGGAAAAATTTAAATATTCATATGATAACATGGATAAGGCATGCATAATATACATTATAGAACCTTAACATATAAATAATGTTGAACACAAATGTTATACGTTGCCTTATCCATGTTATCATATGAATATTTAAAATTTCCCTATATTTTTAAAATTTTCCCTATATTTTATATAGCCGTCCCCCCGTTTTCCCCAAATTTGGGAACCTTAACATGGATAAAATATATGTTGCCAATGAATTTTTCAGCCCTCTGTGTTTTTTTGATCAATTTTTCTTGGCTTCCTCTTGGCTCTCTCATCACAAAATAATAAAGATTAGGATTAAAGTAACCAAAATATGCTTCAAAAGGAGATTTATTTGCAGAAGTTTGCATTATCCTATTGCATGAGTGTTGAATATATGCCAAATTCTCATCTGTAGTCTTTGGAATACTTCCTATTGTAACCCCTCAAGAGTTGCACCAATGTTGTGTTTGCTATGAAAGTTTGACCATCTATTTGGGATGGAAAGTGTTTGACCTCCTCTTCAATCTTGTATCCATTCTCCTCCACAAAGTGATCCAAAATCTGACCAACAACATTACATTTTGTCTGAAATAATAGAACTAGGTAAACCAAATTTATCTAAACATTAGTGGAAAATAAATGAGTAACTTCATTGTCCTTATCGGTTTTCTTGCATGGAATGAATGTGGACATTTTTCAAAAATTTACCCCCTTAAGGTTTTTTTTGTTATACAAAGGTGAATTGGTGATTATTCCATCATCATCTACTGCCTGGTCATGGGTTTGATTGCAGAGTGCTGCTCCTATAAATCCTCCGACTCTTGGTGAGCACACAGCATGAGGTGGACTGCCAACCCCCAAGGGTATCAAACTGAGGTTGCCCATTGATAAACGCTCACCCAATGCCCCAGGGACACCCCCTTATGAATTGACAAACATGAAACATCCTCTTGCATTTTTGGTGGTACAGCTAACCATGCAAATATGCCACTGTATTTGCTACACCACCCCCTTATGAATTGACAAACATGAAACATCATCTTGCATTTTTGGTGGTACACATAGTGACATAACTGTACTTGCTACACCAAAGGGACATGCAACATTGGAGCTATGTGCTTCTCTCATAAGCTGAATTGTTTCATTCATTGGAACACAAATATTTCCCAACTTGTAGAGCAGCTCATCTTTGAGATGACAGTCTTCCTAATGCTTAATCTGCACTTATTGTCCCTTACAAGAGCTGATTTATTCCGCCAAAATATTCATCATGTGCATACTCTTCAGCATATGACTCATCTAGACAACAGATTAGCCAACTTGTTAGTAACACCTCTTGAATATTGAAAACACTTTTTTGTTTAAAACAAGTTTAAAACCTCTTGAGGAAGGTTTTTTTTTTTTTTTTGTTTTAAACTTGCAAACACATGGTGTATGGCCGGCCATCCCTAGGACGGTCAAGGGACTTCTCAAGCATCCCCTGGCCGTCCCCGAGATGATCAGTCGTCCCCCTTTTCCCGTTGACTGTTTCCCAAGTTTTGCAAAAAAAAGGAGACGCCAAGAGACTATCCCCTAGCCGTCCCCCTATACCCGAGACGTCCCGGGGACAGGGACGGGGCATTTTAGGGGGGGAACATGTCCTTGGGTTTCCCTAGTTATATCATTTATAAATGTTTTTTTTTGCAAATTTGCATAAATATTATTTTGTGTGTTCTAAGGAAGAGTTTTGAAACTTATGGAGACTATATATGCATCATACATCATTCTCTTTGAGAGGATGCTTGAGCTCTAAGAACCATTGCAACTAATGGCCATGACAACAAAGTGGAATCAATGACCCGATTCTAAGTCAGAGCAAAGGGGGGATGAAAAAGATGGTGAAGAATGATACTTTTTGGACTGATGCAAAATACATTGCTATCATCATTACACCAATTTTTAATGTTATAAGTTATGGGGATGCAAATGCACCTAACCTTGGAAAGTTGTATGAGTGCATTGATAGTATGCTTGGTCAAATGAAGGCCATTGTACAAGGGAAAGACCCCAAGTTAGCATTCTACAATGAGCACATTCAGCCAATCATTCATCTCCCATGGGAGAAGCTCAAAACTCCCTTGCATATAGCTGGCTGCCTATGCATTGAACCCAAAGTGGTATGTGCAAAGGCTGAACAAACTTACTCCTATACATGATGTTAAGATGAAGACGAGGCTCACGAAAGCCATTTAGAAGATGTATGATTTTACATTTGTGCTAAGTAGACAAAATTTGCCACTCTTAAGGGATATTCAAAAGAGTCCAAGATGGATAAGGAGACTAGGAATAGGAGGATCCAATTCTATGGTGGACTATGCATGGGCCTAATTCTTTGACTATAACACTAGCCATTTGTTTGTTGTCCCAGGTTTCTAGTTCTTTTGTTGCTGAGAGGAACTATTCTACTTATAGTTTCATTGACTTTATTAAGAGGAATCAACTTATCTCTAGGAGAGCAAAAAATCTTGTAGTTGTACATAATTTCTTGCGTCTCATTGATTGCAAAACACTTATGTACAAGGAGTGTCTAGCAGCCCAATGGGATGTAGAGCCAAAGTAGCCAGCACAGGATGATGAAGATGTAGCACAAACAAGGTTGGTTGGTATTGCTTTGGAGGATCTTGAGCTTGAGGAGTCTAGCAGTTCAAGCGATTAGGAGTTCAATGCAAACTTTGGGGATGAGTGATGATTTGAGGCACTAGGCCATTGGCCAATTGTATTTTTAAACGTAATCATCATTTTGAATATAGTAAAAATATATAGATATTCAGCATTTTTATTGTTCATTCAATGCACTATCAAATATGTTTTGGGTATTTCACAGTTTCATATGTTATTCCTTGTATATTTTTTTATAATTATTTTTTGAGGTATTATATATAAATTTTATAACCTATTATTAGCAACAATTTCAGGAGAGTCTGATCTTAAAAATTAAATAATAAAATCAGCAATTTTCTTACCTCATTGTGGACCACCAATCATCATCAAGGAATTTTTGTTTCACAATTCTTCTTTCCAATGTGCTTGCCTCTTGCCATCTACCCCACTCTGCATTAACCACCATTAGTTGTAAAGCCTCCCAGACCTCAAGCATCCTCCCTAACAAAATGAAGTAGCTAGCATATCTAGTATCCACGAGCTTGAGGAATTCCTTCCTAGAAATGTCCTGAACAAAGCAAGTGAAATGTGATGGTTGCAAATGAACATTTGCACATCTCTAGTCTCTGACACCACTGCCTTCACCCAATCTATCTTCCCGACGTCCTTAAAGATATTGTTCAATCATCAATGCATGAACACAACATAGAGTCCAAAAAATGTGCTTATAAGCACCCTCTACCATCAATCCAGCTAACTTACACACACAAGTTGAATCAATCACTAGTTGTACAACATTAGAGGCTCCAACATCTTCTATGGCATCTCTCAAAATTTGAAATTGGAAGTTTGCATCTTTCCTTTTCCCCAAACAATCAATAGCTCTAAAAAAATAAGAGTTGGCTATACATGTGACAATAATATTGATGAGTGGCCAATGTTTGATATTGGTCCACCCATCCATGATGATGGAGCATCCATCCCTTATCCAAGTTTGTCTCATATCTTCCATCAACACACTCACCTTGGAATATTCTCTATCAAGGAGGGTGGTGTGTAGCTTGTGTTCTCCAAGCGGAACAAATGAAGGACCGGAAGCTATCACATCTTTGAACTTTGTTTAAAATATAGTGAATGTACCACATGAAATGGAATGGCGTGAGCATAAAAAAAACTTAGCAATAGAGGAATTGGCCACATCTCATAATTGTGTGTTAAACATATTTGCAACAGAAATTTTCTTCTTTCCTCTAACAGAAGTAGAACCGTCTCCCCCATGAAATCCAACATCCACAAACCTTGTAGGCAATGACACACTAGATTGCAAACTCTTCAATGGACTTCCTTGCTTTCTTGCCTCCCCTTCCATATGTAATCTACTTGCCTTGATCTTCTCAATTAGAGTTATTTTTCCACAACCTTTCACCCCTTTACCACCTATCCACAAAAGATGACAATAAACTCTCATATAGCTGTCCCTGGGATGCCTGGACGTCCCCTAACCATCCCTTGACGTCCCCTGCCTTTTTTGGGGTGTTTTGGGGGTGTCCCCCTTTTTTTGCATTAATCAGGGATAGAGGGGACATTTCCAAGGCATCCCCGAAACATTTTGAGGACAGGGACAGGGGTACTAGAGTAGGGTAAGTGTCCCCGAGGAGCACTAGTTTTATGTTGTTTTAGTAGCAAGTAGATTAGAATTGATTTTGTTGTATTTTAAACAATATAAATCAATCCTTTTGTCAATTAGTTTATGTAGGGCTAGTAGAGAAATCCAATTGTTTTGAACATGTTTTATGTTTTTTAGGTAGCAAGCAGATTGGAATTGGTTTTGTTGTCTTTTAAACAATATAAATCAATCATTTTGTGAGCTAGTTTATATAGGGCTAGTAGAGAAAACCATAGTTGATCAAATGTTGAGGAATATTCACTTCAGCTTAAGGATCATATCAAAGGTTATGCACTACACTACTCTAGTTAATAAGATAACCTTCATCTAAAAGAAAATATTATCATGTACAGATAACTCTACAAGGAAGAAAAAAAAAGAAACTATATTAATGTTTTCAAATGAGTAAATTAGATCAATGAGACATGAAAAGACACAAAATTACAATGATAAAGTACTAGGGTAAACAAAACCCTAAGTTATGAAAAGCAATTGTACTCTAAGCATTTAGAATTGTAAATAAACAAGATGGGTGACCTTAAAGTGGTTAAATCCCAAACAATAAAAACTAAGCATGAGTACAAATAGCTTTGAGCAAGAGAATCCTCAATTAAGAATTAAGTTCAATAAAATAAAAGTAGACCAATGATGTCACACGTATGTATCAATGCCCAGGTTTGAAAAACCAATGCATGATCCATCACTAAGAAAGGGACCAATGTAGGATCTAATAATACTAACAAGAGAATGTAAAAGGATGATGGGGCTAGGATGAACAACCTTAGGAAGAATTCAGGTGCTCCCCATAGAAACTCTTCCAACATCACCCATCGATGAACCTCCACTAGTAGAGAAAAAATTACTAATGTGTCTTCCTCCATGACATAATTGTGGACAAGATAAAACACCAAAACAAAACAAATCTAATTTGATCAAACGATTGAAAGAAAGTGGATAACAAATCACTCAAATCTACATATACAATAATAGTATGGTATATCCCCCAAGCCTCATAGAAGATAGAACATCTGAAATTGTTACACCATGAAATATGGCGATTAATTAGAACCCAAAATAGGTGTGAGCACACCCTCAATGACAATGACCCAAGGAGATACTCAAACCAAGGATCAATTAGAACTCTAATTGGTGGAAGCACTCCCTCAACAACCCACAAGGATGTTCAAGCCATGTGACTAATAATGTTTGAGATAGTCCACGATCCAAGAAATGGGGCAATTGTGCCACACTCTCAATCATCAGTAATATGGATTTTAATGAGATGCTCTCAAACTACCTCAACATGCACCAACACCACCTATAATGGATGTCAATCGTCATGGCATGAACAAATCAAGGACAAACATAGAGAACTCAATAATGCAAAAATATAACCTTGCAATCACACACATTTACAAAGATAATGTCAACTCTAGAGAAACCTTCAATGAGAATAAAACTCTATGAATAACGAGCGACACTCCCATGCCACTAATCCACAATTGTACAGGTGTTTACATTGCCTCACGGGACTTTACATACACCTACATATTGTCTTAAAGATAACACAAACCTACACCAATACCTGCAACAATGGAAATAAAGGACTAAAAACTTTGTAGACAAGAGAGATGGGCTTCTCTTGTTGACTCCCTAAAATAGGATCTGCTATTCCACACTTGCAATAGCCTGAGAACCTTGTTGCATTAGCCCCGGTTGCTTAGTATGTAACCTATTGAAAGTGGGTTGCCCAATGGGAGAATGACAGCCACTTGGTTGGATGCCTAAAGGATTGCTCCACCACCCTTGCAGCAGCATTCTTCCTCCTACTTTCAACACCCTTTGCAAACTAGCCTCAACAAACTAGTCAATCTGCTTGGCATTGGCTAACATAATTAACTATTAGAGTAATCATGCATTAGCCAATAATTAATTAATCTTTAATTGATTATTAGCCTAATTCATTTTGTGCACTTAAGCTAAACTTAGGAGTGTTTTTTTTTTGTTAACTAGGGTGAGCTATTATTAGATCATTTTATCTCCTCACACAAAATGACGACACTTGTCATGATCTGATCCCTTTATCATTTAGGGTTGCTCCTATAAACCACTCACCCTCATTATATTATCTACCCTTGATCTAATGATCTCCTTAAAGATTCTTGAGGTTCATTGTGTAAGTTTTTCTTGTTGATGATATTGCAGATTATTGTTTGCAACTATTCATGCTGGGGTGCATCTATTCCTCTTCTAGCATGGATTCTTGAGCATGGATCCAATTGCCACTATTCCTTGGTGGAAGTTGGATTAGCCTGAAATCAGAAGAGGGAGCAAATTTGGAATCTTCATTTTTATTCTCTGTAAGCGTGAGACAAGGAATAGTCTTTGAGTTTTTCTAGAAG
Organism: Sequoiadendron giganteum; assembly: GCA_007115665.2. Lineage (NCBI taxonomy): Eukaryota > Viridiplantae > Streptophyta > Pinopsida > Cupressales > Cupressaceae > Sequoiadendron > Sequoiadendron giganteum. The sequence continues at coordinate 635,164,650 of CM021102.1, forward strand.
GTCTTTGATTCGATTAATCCAACTGCCAATCTTCCAATTTGGAGATTTTCCTGACGCTATGGCTTGAATACAAAGCTTTGAATCTCAACTAGGGTTATTAGGGTTATAGGAGCAAATTTGAAATCTTCATTTTTATTTTTATTTTTAAAAAAATCAGCCACCAAGTTCATATGGGTGACCAACACCCAACCCCTGAGGGACTAAAAAAATTGTTTTTGTTTTGCAATATTAGCAAGATTGGGAAAATCATGATTAACTTTCTACTCAGTAATCGAAATCAGGCAAACGAGATATTATCGAAAAGTTGGATCCGAGCACTATCCTATGGTGCTGGTTTTTTTCTTAAATTTTGCTGCTGGTACATTTCTCCAAACTCACAACTTTTGACCCATTTCTCCATTTTCCGCAATTCCAATGACATTGGGACAGTCTTTCAGAGCCCTTCATAGCCATCTATACAATTTTTCCAGATTTTCCTCCAAGTACATTTTATTCAATTTTTTGTGTTTTCACATTCTAGTGAATTACTTGGACATTTTAGCTCCTGGAAACTTTTGTTTGCGTGGGATGACTTGTTTTACGTTGTTCTACATGTATTTCCAACTTTTTGTCCTATTTGGACATTTTGAACATCTTTTGCATGCAATTTTTTTTTTGTAGATGCACTGAGATAAAGTGTCATTCTGGTGTATACTTTTTGGGGATTTCACACATCCTATTGTGCCTTTTGTACTCGCACTATGATATATAATGCCATGGGTGGGTTGTGAGTGCCTTTGTTTTGCCATCACACCTTTGTCAAGTGAGTGTTCCTTCCACGACAGCATCGAATCCCAATGATTTTTGCCTCATGCGTGTGTGCCTTGTTTGCACACCCTTTTTATTTGCAGGTACTTTCAATTGCATGTTCTGGTGTTCTTTGTTCTTCTACATGCACTTCTTGGTGACACACAGTTTCAATGGGTCTATTATGGCTCTCGCATTTTCTGCATTATGGGTGGGTTTCTACTGTTGGTGCTAATGCTTCCTTGGTTTCGTTTTTGGAGTGATCTATGTATCTAGTTATTGTTCCTATGTATCTAGTACTTGCATTCCTATTTCTGGAGGCGACCTTCTATTTTCATTTGATCAATGTTCTTCAAACTATTAGTACTTGTGCAATTTGCATCTTTGACTTCCAAATGTTTGCCTTTGTTTGCCATCTGATTCAAGTAGTGTCATTGGGGGCACTCATGCAAATTCTTGTCTTCTTGATCCTAATCATCATCTATTTTAGAGGAAATTCTTCATTTCAGCAATATACTAGTCATCAGTCAACAGTTGTCTACAATTTCTTCATGCTTGTGCTAGGTTCTTCATGTTCCTATTATTTTGGGAAATTGTTTGGAGGCTTTTTCAGTCCTTCATTCAACTTTCTCTCTTTCAGAGAAGAGTTTTTTCCCATGAGGTTTTCTCCTTTTCTCCAATTGTAAGGGATTAGATTGTTTGTACATGGATACCTCATCAAGCCTTGTTTGTCACGCACTCTCTTTTTAGGGTTTTTAGCTACACCCTAAGTTCATCTTAGGAGGGGTGTTAAAGTAATCATGCATTAGCTAATAATTAATTAATCTTAATTGATTATTAATCTAATTCATTTCATGCACTTAAGCTAAACTTAGGAGTGGTTTTTTTTGTTAACTAGACTGAGCTATTATTAGATCATTTTGTCTCATCACACAGGATAACGACACTTGTCATGATCTAATCCCTTTATCATTTAGGGTTGCTCGTGTAAAGCACTCACCCTCATTGTATTATCTACTCTTGATCTAATGATCTCTTTGAAGATTCTTGAGGCTCATTCTGTAAGTATTTTTTTGTTGAGGATATAGCAAATCATTATTTGCAACTCTCTTTGCGTGGAAGGTGTTTTTGTTCATTGTTTGATCCTGTGTCTCATGTTTATTCACAATTCTAACATTAACCAGCTTGTTGGCTTCAACTAACACTATCCAGCCAGTCAACCTCCTCAAACATGGCTTCCCATGCCATAAAACTGAGAGGCTTCTCTTCCCTCAAACTCCACCTTTTGCTTCTATCCCTTTTGATGCTCTCCCCCAAGAATGTGGGTGGTCGTTGCACATAACTGTTGCCACCAATAATAATTACAGTCTTGTAAGGAAATCACATCATCAGTTGCCTAGCATGATGAAACACATGCCCACAAAATAAGGAGAGAAAACATGCTAGAAGAGGAATAGATGCACCCCAACAAGGGTAAGCTAAAGAGCACACAAGAAATACTAAGAGGGGGGGTGAATCAGTATTTCAAAACTTTTAAAACTTGAAACCACAAATCAGAAATCAAAACATTAAGCACAACATAAAACACTATGAATAAGATGTACACTAGGATTATGTGGAAAACCCTTTCGGATAAAAAGCCACGACAAAATATTGCTTTTATTATCTTCAAAGGGCACCAACCCTGTTTACATAAGTGAGCACCAACTCTCCTTCGAAGCACCAACTCCGTGTTGATGTTATAGCAACTTAGGGCTGCACTTCCTTCGCACAAATCACAAGAAGAAGCACATGAATTAAATGAGTAGCCTTCGGCTATTTAATTCATGATTACAATATTTAGTAAATGCAAAAGGCCGACCCTTTATGGTTCGCATGCCTTAGTCATTACTTGGGCCGACCTTATTATAATTGATATTTATTATGGTTCTTTTATGTGGGCCGACCTATCTTGAAGAGGCGCCACACTTGTATAAATACAAGGTCTTATTTGTCATTGTAATCATCGAATCTACCAAGCAAGTTCGCATTTCCTTAAGAGCAGAATTCGCACTTCATACCAGCAGATCCGATTTCAAGGAAGAACATATTCATTTGTATCTTGTGCATCTAGGAGAGGTGCGACCTCATTGTATTCATTGTTGGCCATTGTTGGGCCTGAGTTGTAAGCAGATTTCTGCTCTTGTGCTACATTATATAAGAGATTCATTTGCTGGGTTTTTCTCCCTCAAGAGGAGGGTTTTCCCAAGGTATCTTGTTGTGTTCATTGTCTTATGTGTTGCAATATTATTAAGTGCTTTCATTGTTTAATCTGATCTAAGAAACACTAACATGGTATCAGAGTGGGTGTGAAAAAGATCATGATCAGATTTAGTTTGCTACACTCACTTTATTCTTTTTCAGTCTATCTTCTAAATTTCTCAAGATGGTGAATGGTCTGAAAATCGAGGATAGACTCGAAGGAGTTTCTAACTACACATCATGGAGGTTCAGGATCATGCTCACATTGGAAGAGAATGATTTGGCTGAGTTTGTGAAAACAAAAGTTCTCGAACTTGAGGAGGAAGAAGAGAAGTTGCAATGGAAGAAGAAAGATACTAGGGCAAAGAAAGTGTTGGTTGATTCCGTCAAAGATCATATTGTTCCGATTGTCTTCAAGTTGGATACTACAAGGGAGATGTTCAAAACATTGGAAGAGATGTACGAAATCAACAACACCAGTCGTGCCCTCACAAGCAACAACTACTTCACATTAAAATGGCGGAAGAAGAGTTTGTCATCACCTACTTCATGAAGATTTCCGAATTGAGAGATCAACTCTCTACCATTGGTCATATTGTTGATGACAAGGATTTGACCATGATTGCTCTCAATGGTTTTCCGCTTTCATGGGAGTCGTTTATTCAAGGAATCAGTGCAAGATCTAAACTTCCCAAGTTTAGATCGATTGAGGATTGACTGCATTCAAGAGGAGTCGAGACTAACGACAAGGGGCATTGGTCAAAGTTCAAAGAATGAAGATTTACATGTTCTCGCCTCTCATTCATCGAAGAAAGGATTCTTTAAAAGGAATCGAGATAATGGGTCAGATGGTGCTCCTACATTCGAGAAGTGGGACCTCTCTCGTGTTCAATGCTTTAAATGTGACAAATTTGGTCACTATGCGAAGGAATGTCCTACCAGGCCTAATCAACATGCTTCATTTGCGGATGTGATTGAGATCTCTCCCCAAAATGATTCTAGTGAATTTCTACTCTAGTCATGGGCCTATGCTCAAGCTGTGAAGGTTGTGTACTAAGCGCAAGAGCAACATATCATACAGTGTCCACCCTTCAGAATATTTAAGAGATAAGTATTCTTTGCTTTTGATTGTATTTACTATTCTAGGCTAAAATTCAATTTGTTGAGTTATGCAAATCTGACATTATTTACTTAGGATTATGTGTGACTAGTAAATAGTGATCATTGTGATAAGATTCTTTAGATTTATTCATTGCAAGTAGGATCATGCTAATTTGTGAAGATTGTCTTTTGTTTTTCTGAGATTAGCTCTTCTGTGAAATTGAAAGAAAGACATGTCATGATTGATGAATTAATTATCTATTACTCAGGAGATTTTGAAATCCATGAGATAAGTATTGCATGGTTGAATAATATTCATGAATTGTTTTTGTAATTATTAATTCATGCTATAACATTGAGATAACCTGAGCATCAAGCAATCTGCATCTGGAAAGATTGGATATCGAAGTCTTACCGAATGAAGAAATGATCAAGCTTGGAGTCATAGCTTGCAATCATTGGACTACATTGATGGCTGGAGATATCTCTTGAAGTCAATGTACCTTTCAGGTCGTCATTGTGTTCAAACTGTGAAGGGTACAGATTGATCTGAGCTCAAGTACAACGTATCACACTATGTCCAGCATTTGGACCTATCAGAATAGTTAAAAAGATAAGTATTCTTTGGTTGCTGAGTTATATCATTTATTTATTCTTTGGATCTTGTAATTAAGAGAGATAGTAGATTCTCTTGAATTGTGTTGTGTTCACTAGCATAAGATCTTTGGAAAAATTTCATTCATGATATAACTTGTACGATTCTAATCTTGATATTTCTTTGGATAATTATGGACTGTTAGTAATCTCTATCTAAAATGCTTCCTGGACAGGTTTAGGGGGAAGAAGATGATAAGAGATTACTTAGTGATGAAAAGCTTGAGGCATCTTGTGAAGAAGTCATGTCAAACAAAGAAATGATCAAGAGGGAGTACATCTCCATAAGTCTTCTTTGCAATCTCTGAAGCCAGGATCGAGAGGGAGTCTCGGTATCAGTGTTCCTTTGTTTAATGAGTTCTTCTTTGAGAGAAGTTCGAGGTGAAATCCCTTGATAATGCAATTCTCTATTGAGAGAGAGTTGAGGTGCAAGCCCTTGATAATGCAATTCTCTATTGAGAGAGATTTGAGGTGAAAGCCCTTGTTTCCACCCTCTAGGAGAGCCATGGTGGATGTCATGTGTGTGACTCCATGACAGCATCACGTGAGGGAATCCGTGATGATTTTTTTAACGCATTTCTCTTTGAGATTTGAGGTGAAAGCCCTTGTTTCCACCCTCTGGGAGAGCCATGGTGGATGTCATGTGTGTGACTCCATGACAGCATCACGTGAGGGAATCCGTGATGATTTTGTAATGCATTTCTCTTTGAGATTTGAGGTGAAAGCCCTTGTTTCCACCCTCTGGGCGAGCCATGGTGGATGTCATGTGTGTGACTCCATGACAACATCACGTGAGGGAATCCGTGATGATTTATTTGTGCTTGTGTATCACCCTCTGGGAGAGCCATGGTGAAAGTCACATTGAGGTGACAACATCACATTAAGTGATGAGCACTTGTTCATACCATCTATGGAGGTAGCCATAATGGTTGATATCACAATGAGGTGATATTCTATTTTGTTTTCATTCTGATATGATGTGTCTTGTGCAGGTGGAAGTTCATCCCTAGCTGAGAGGGAGTGTTGATGTTATAGCAGCTTAGGGCTGCACTTCCTTCGCACAAATCACAAGAAGAAGCACATGAATTAAATGAGTAGCCTTCGGCTATTTAATTCATGATTACAATATTTAGTAAATGCAAAAGGCCGACCCTTTATGGTTCGCATGCCTTAGTCATTACTTGGGCCGACCTTATTATAATTGATATTTATTATGGTTCTTTTATGTGGGCCGACCTATCTTGAAGAGGCGCCACACTTGTATAAATACAAGGTCTTATTTGTCATTGTAATCATCGAATCTACCAAGCAAGTTCGCATTTCCTTAAGAGCAGAATTCGCACTTCATACCAGCAGATCCGATTTCAGGGAAGAACATATTCATTTGTATCTTGTGCATCTAGGAGAGGTGCGACCTCATTGTATTCATTGTTGGCCATTGCTGGGCCTAAGTTGTAAGCAGATTTCTGCTCTTGTGCTACATTATATAAGAGATTCATTTGCTGGGTTTTTCTCCCTCAAGAGGAGGGTTTTCCCAGGGTATCTTGTTGTGTTCATTGTCTTATGTGTTGCAATATTATTAAGTGCTTTCATTGTTTAATCTGATCTAAGAAACACTAACACTCCGAACCAACTGGAGCACCCACTCTAGTGTTGCTGAAGCACCAACTTCGGACTTGAGGAACGCTGAAATTGAACACAAAACTTCCTCCACCTACACTTAATCACTTCACACAACTCGGTATTCAAGATGTCAAAAACGTACTCAAGACTAAAGCAAAATCAATACTTCAAACTCCCCTGTCTCATACACCATTTCATGAACATACCTCCAAAAATTTGATACCTCATGTTAAATACTTAGCTTCTAAGAATGATAGCAAATTGTAGGAAGACATAGGCTACAATACACACATTGCCCAACTCTAAACCTCATATGTATATCTCATTCTACAGCCCTCGTAATTTTGAATGAAGACATAAATAAAGTTTCCATCCTCCAAAACATCTCTGTACAAAAACAAGGTCTTCGTACCAGCAACTTTGAAACTCACCCACAGCACACTCCAAAAAGAATTTGATTGCAATTTTAAAAAGACCACAAGAACCACGTCCAGCTCAAAAACATAATATGCTTTCAAAACACACCACACATTTCTAAGTGAACACCAAATGTTCATCGATTTAAACATCAAAAAGGCATCGAATAGATCATACTACGCCAGGGGTAACCGATGTCTAATCATTGCATCAAACTTACACAGCCATAAATCGATTCTCAGACTATTCAACCAGCACACAACAGATACAACCGCAACCTTTTTAAAAGAAACACACCCCTTCACACTCTAAGCCATAACATTATGAAGAAGGCACATCATTCATATTAAATCGATAAGCTTCCACATACTACCGTAGCATCCTTTTTCACTCACACGGCACATTCATGGAAGAAACACAACTGCATAAAGAAATTGTTGCTTAATGGAGAAGCCGCCTCTATATCATTATCAAGCGTTACTTTTCCACAGCTTGCATCACCATCAAAAAGACTTCACCTTCAGGCACACTCATAATAGAAGTGATGGAAATTTTATCAGGGAAACTCGGGGATGCATCCCCCCCCCCTAAAATAGCCCATCCCTATCCCCAAGACATCCTGGGTACAAGGGGACAACTAGGGGATGGTCCCTTGGTATCCCTTTTTTTTTCAAAACTTGGGAAACATCCCCGAAATGGGGAAACGGTCAACGGGGAAAAGGGGACGGCCAGGGAACGCCCGAGACGTCCCTCGATCGTCTTGAGGAAGGTCGATCGTCCCCCACATCAAAGCATGGTCAAAAAAAAAACACAATAGTATTTCTTTGCAAACTCAATATCAATCACAGAAAAAAATATATATACTTCTATGTTATGTCCAAAATTAATATCACAGCAACACGATTTCTCCACTCATGTATACAAAATATGTTCACCTAAAAATCAGAAAGATGTGTGATGAACCAATGCTGTCCAAAAATTCTACATGGAACAAAAAAGTGTCTTCACATTGTGATTTCTTTGAGAACTGGATATCTTGATATCTGACATAAGAAGTTATAAAAAGGTGTACTGCTGTTGCAACAAGAATATAAATAATAACAATAGTAGTGATGATAAATGTACTGCTATTATAGTGGGACTAAATCCTCGATTGCTAGAATGTGCCACATTTTTTGGTAAACTTTTTGTTAATTAGAAACATGTAAATTGCATGCATGATAATAACCAAAGTTAGAAAAGTCCTATGAAGCGCAATTCTAAAACCTGTAGTAAAGTTAATGCCAGAGAGGAAGACGATGGTACATGACACCATAAACTTTAGCCCATGGTCATGCTTTTGGATTGGCAATGCTTTTGGTGCCAATAATGCCTCATAAACCACTTCTTTCTCATCGTTGTTATACATGTAAGATTATCAATGTACACCCAGCATCTAATGAGAAACATAAACACCATACACACAATGAGATGTTATTGTATTACAATGGAAGAGAATCCAAAACTAGTGGGATATGCAACTTTCTCAAATTATTGACACACACGTCCAACATACAGTTAAGGTTCTATAATGTATATTATGCATGCCTTATCCATGTTTTCATATATATATTTAAAATTTCCCTATATATTTAAAATTTTCCCTATATTTTATATAGACATCCCCTCGCCGTCCCCAAATTAGGCCTCAAAATCCGAAAACTTGGGGACTTGTCCCGCCATCCCCTGTCGTCCCCATCTCAGAAACTTGGCGTAACACTGCATTTTATTAATTGCATATCACTTCCACACCCACGCTTATGAAAAGAAAAGTTGTAACAAATTAAATATTCAACACATTCCAAAAGAAAACCGACGGCCTGGAAAAAATAGATAACTACGACTTTTTCTTCCTACATAAAGAGTCGTCACATTTATTTTACAAGAATTTCACCAGTGAATAAAATGGCGTTCAATGTTGTGTCGCCTCATCCAACAATGAATTGAAAAACCTTTTCAAGGACATTGCTAGAAGGGAATTTATTCTTCATAAAGAATCGAATCAAAGAAAATAACCCGACTCCAACACGTCTGAGCATATAATATTCTCCATCAAAAATAAAAAAATGAATCATGTAGCTTATCGATTTGAATGAAGCCATCACTGCACCAAGTATAGAAGACATTACAAATGAAGTATGCCGCCTTACATAAATATTCCTAAAACCGTAAATAAAGAGCTGCCTCACAAAAAATATGATCCTTTATGAATACGACTCATTTTATAATGAATACGATTTCCTCTTCTTTAATTTAGCCGCCCCAAACACAATTTGCATTCTATTTTAATTTTATATGCAAGCATATAAGACTAGTCATAGCTAATTGGGCTCATAATCTGACATGAAGGTGATAAAGCAAGTAAGCTGACAGCTGAAGCAACCAAGCAAGCAGCTGATGCAAACAGGCAAGAAGCTTAAGCAAACAACCAAGTAGTTGAAGCACACAACCAAGCAAGTGAAGTAGATAGGCAAGCACCTCAAGTATGCAAGCAACTAGCTCAAGCAAGTAGACAAGCAGCTAAACCAAGTAGGCAAGTAGCTCAAGCAACTCAACCTTGACATCAATGAAAAAATATTCTAACATAAGCATGTTCCCATTAGTGAATAAAAACAATTGTTGCCCAATTAGGGAAAACAGTCACTGCCCAATTAGGGAATCGATGCTACCAATCTAAAAAATAGTCACCATTAGGGAAAATAAATAATCATTAACCCAATCATGAAAAACACCACCAAAATAGAGATAAAAAATTGCCACCAAAATAGAGGAAAAAAATTGCCACCAAAATAGGGGAAAATAGCTACCACCCAAAACAAGGGTAAATGGTTGCCCCCTAGCAAATTTGCTTCCTCTATGTTTCAACCTCTAATGCCACCAACAAACACCCACATGACATTTTGTCCCTTTGTGCAATTGTTGGACACCACCAAACTCACCCAAATATGTGCCCTCACTGTTTGGTCACACCTGCAACATTACCACAAGCAATAATATTGTTGGCATTTCAATTAGCACCTTTGGAGTGCTTATTGGAAACGGACAACTATGCACAGTGCATAATGACTGCTCTTCAAATTATGGAGGGGAAGCTCCCTCTTTTTGTTGATGTTTGCGTAAAACTAAAATGGACTAATGTTCCTATCTTTTTTACTCAGTGGCAGGGCACAAGGGTGCATAAACACAATGCGTTGCAGCTAAGTTTTTCTCTAGTTTCTGCAAATCTTAACTACAACTAAGCTACCTTTTAATCTATCCTATTTCCTCAAGATAAACAGAGCAAGAGGATATAGGAGCGAGAATGGAATGGTTGGATCACTTGGGCCAACCATCTCTCAAAATGCGTTTGAAGGCTTTGAACTTTCAAATCTATGCTGGAATAAGGTCTTATGCAAGCAAACACTCTTACAGTAAGTTGAATCTCAGGATTCCCAAGGAGGTGACGACACTTGTACAAGGTGTAGGCTAAGACTTAGATTACTAGAAACAACAAAGAACAATGAACTGGATAACAGGATTCCCGAGGAGGTGACGACACCTGTCTGAGGTGTAGGTTGAGACTTAGATTACTAGAAACAACAAAGAACGATGAACTGGATAATAGGATTCTCGAGGAGGTGACGACACCTGTCCAAGTGTAGGCTGAAATCTAGATCATAAGACAACATCAAACGATAACCATTAATCTTCAAATTCCCAAGGAGGCATCGGCGCCTGTCCAAGGGGCAGATTGAAACAATAGATTATAAAAACAAGTGTTGATAGATCTTGAAATTTTGGATCAAATTGCACATGCCTTTTGATTTATTTCTTCAAACTCACTCAACGCTTTACAAAGATTTGGGACAGCAAAGGTACGAAATCATACACAATTGCTTATCAAACCAAACAACTCTCATCCAAGAGTGAACAGATATTGACTTGTAAGCTTGTTGGCACAACGGCGCAACAATTTTGTGTAGTAATAAAAGTTACAAAATAATGAGCAAAGGCTCTTATTTATAGAAGCTCAAAGGAGTAGGCAAGCCTAAAATCTCCTTAAGTTAGCAATGAGTTCTTGCCAATCTGCAAGATTTATTCCTATGTCTAAAAGTAGGTGACCTAGCAATTAACTAGAAAGTCTACTTCAGTTAACTGATTCTAAACTAAAACTGAACTCCACTATACAAAGTGCCTCCAAAATAGAGATTTACAATTAGTGGAGATAGACATGCTTGATTAGTGGAATAGTGAGTTAACTTGGAAAGAGACATCAAGTTAACTCCTGTTTGTCATAAATGTTATTTTGGAGGGGTAGGACATCCTAACTAGGTGTTTTACACCACATCACCTCTAGTCAACAATTCCTCTAACCAGCTGTTGACTTCTTCTCCCTCTAGACAATTAATGCTTCGCAAGATGATGATGTGTCATCGTAGCATCTCTTCACCACTCGCAATCTGCTCTTGATATTCAATCTTCTTTGCAACTACGTCATCCAACCTTGTTGATATGATCGCAATTTGACTTAACCTATAGCCAGCAGGGTCACCACAGAAACTACTACGGATGAGGTCCTGAAACTTTGTTTACACGTCACCGAGACTACTCACGTAGTAACCATCTTCACGTTTGATACTAGCAAGGAATTGATTGGTAACTTTGGCGGCTCCGTAACTGCAATGATGACCTCTGTTTCTCCCATAGCTTTTGCACTTCTGATGCTTTTCTTGATTCTTCTCAATGAAAAGAGTGTTGTATGATGAAACCGCTAAGTTTGACTGCGAACAATCTAGCTATGAGAAATACACACAAATGCATTGCACACGCAAAATTCCAACAATATCAACCCTCTAAACTAGCCTTGGAAGGCTATCAGATATACGAGGTGAAACCATATGGAACCTATGGACTTGGGTGTCTATGCTTGTCAATCTGTCCAAATCGACCTCTGGGTGTGCCCGATGCAGATCAATGTCAACCGTTTTCAGGAAGTCATGAAGTAAGACCGTTTTGGTCTTATATTCGACTTGGGAGAACTGCATTCTGAAAACTTTGAAGATTGACTATGCACACGATACTGTTCGGACAACTTTTTCTGTAATTGCTAAAAATAGCCTTGCCAGGGGTAATTTTTATGAAAAATTCTAAGACATGGATTTTGTTGAGAATAATTTTCTAAACAAACCCAAAACGTCAGAAATTCGAAAAAATGAATTTTTCTATGACATGCAAGTGCCCTCTAGTGGCAAAGGCAACGAGGCACCAAAAACTTATTTTTCTCGGAAAAATATAACACATGGGTTTTGTTAGTGCTTCAAAGCTAAACAAACCCAGTTTGTCTGATTTTCAAAATTGTGACTTTTTCCGAAAACCCTAAAAAATAGAGGCAGCAGGGTTAGTTTTTTTTGGAAAAATCCGACACGTGGGTTTTGTTGAAAAAGTTGTGTTGATCATACCCAGAAGGTCAGATCTGTGAATAGCTACTATTTTCTTGGACATGCAAGAAGATCTAAGACAAGAATAGAAGAAAAAGAGGGGAAGAAGTTTGGAAGTTATAAACTACCTCTCTGAATCTTCAAGAAAATCATGCTTGGAGATGTAAACTCTGATATACTGTCCCTCTGTGCAACTAATTCTTGAAAATATGAAAAACGCCGAGAAAGCCATTTGTCAGATCTTCAAATGATGTTTGGAGAGAAAAATATTCGTTCTTGAGCTCCAACCTGCAAAGAAAGATGTTGAATTATGATGCCTAGACTTGATTAATAGTGTTTGATGTTGAATCAAGCAAGTTAGGACACCAATACATGACTGAGTCAATCCGCCTAATCTAGAGTTCATTGGAGCGAATTCCACCAATTTTGGGACGTTTTAGCCATGTAAAGGCCTTCAAAATAGACAACTTCAATCAACAAAGCCTAATTTTGACTTTAGGCGTCCAAGTTGAGAAGTTGAACATTTCTTCATTCTTTTTCTGTGATGAAGTGCCTCCGTTCAATCCTCGATTCGGGTTGTTCAGTTGATCCTAAAGTACTGCTAACAGGTCCATTGTTGAGTTTGATCAACTTTGAAGAAGTGTGCTTGGGAGTTGCGAAGCTTAAAACTTGAATCTGATGCCTCAAATTCTTGGGTGCCTTTTCCCAAGAGGGTGCATTTTTCATCAGACTTAGTCATTTTCTCAAATGCTTTTCAATTCTTCCATTTTGACCTTCAGTGCTATGATCTAAGATCTCTGATGACTGATGATTCCAATGAACGTGCTAAGATATGGAATGGATAACCAGTTCAGTACCGAAAAGGATGACTAGTTTCGCAAGCTGTGAAAGTTGATTTAGGGGTCTCAAAAGTATGGGCGCCCCTGGCCTGCAGGGGCGCCTTTGATCTTTTGTGTTGTCATTTTCAATTTGCAACCTTTCACGAACACCTCCAGTTTGATCTTCGTCGTCACATGTTAGATTTATCTGTTGAATTTGCTGACGGTGTCATTGCTGAGATTGATCAAGATGGAGGACTTCTTGGAGGTCACTAAGCTTGCAAACTGCATCTGATTGCCCAAAAAGTTGGGCGCCTATTTCTAGGAAGGTGCATTTTCCTTTACACTTAGCCAATTTTTCATGTCTTTCATCTCGCCTTTGCATCCGATGCTTTCTGCTTGATCTTCATTTGTGAATGCTTGACAAGTCTTGTGAGCGTGCAATTGGATTAGTCGTGGAGCTAAAAGGATGCTAAGTAGATGCCTTGTAGAAAATAGTTGCTGAAAACTTCATTTGGTTGCCCAGAATGATGGGTGCCCCTGGTCAGCAGGGGCTCTTTTGTTTTGATATCCATTAGTTTACCCTTCGTTTTACGTGCTCGGATGATCAACAACTGTTTTCGTTTGATATGTTTCGTGAGTTAGTTGTTGGATCCATCACATAGCTGAGCTGAATCCGAGGAGATCACCTGGGGGTTGCCAATCTAAAGACTGGCATCTGGTAGCTATGCTTCTTGGGCGCCCTTAGGCTACAGTGGTGCTTTGTTTTCCTTGTTAGGCTATTGTTTTTTATGTCTTTCGCTTTCGGCACCTTCTGCCTCTGCCTTTGTTTGACGGTGTTTGATGAGTCAGTTGAATTCGCTTGACAATCCATCGTGAAGCTGGCAAAATTACGGAGAAGATGACTGTCTCGACAAAACATGACAATTGCATTTGATCCTTTGAACTCATGGGCGCCCCTGGCCAGCAAGGGCTCTTTTGGTTGCAGCTTCATCATTTTCATGAAGGTTCTTACCTCTTCGCATTCGTCGTGTTGCCAACTGTGTTGATCATCGCCATCAACAACTCGAACGCTTTCACCATGCTGCGTGTACAGGTGTTTGAAAAACTCACCAAGGCATTGATTGCGTAGCACCTTTCTTGTAGCAAGGCAAGCATCTTCCAGACTTAGAATATTTTCAACATTTTTCAACCTTTGAAAATCCCCTCCATCGTGAAGCATCTTTTCGAACATTTTTCGCCATGGATTCTTCCTTGAAGCTTTTGAGGCTTAAATTTCAACACCTGATACTAGCCATTCTGCCATTAATGGTTGCGGAGGTCCTAGCTTTTTTCCTGAAAAATGAAAATAGACCCACCAGAGTAAAACAAACTTTTTGGTGATTTTGACTTGACCATTGTGATCGTGAAGTCAATTTATCCTATCAAAATCATTTTCAACTAATTCTGGAAAGGTCCTATTTTTTAGGGTTTTCCTAAAAACAGGGGTTTGAAACCCTAATTTTCAAATTTTCAGAAATTTGCAAATATCTTCCTTAACATAAACCCACAAAAAGCCTATGTTTTGTTTGACCTACAACATACTTTTGACAACAATTCTACATGATTTAGATCATTTTAATCAAAATGCCTTATTGAAGCAAAAATTTATTTTGGGTACAACAAATATCACCCCAACTGAAGCAATTTAAGTTGTTGGTTCTATACATTAACTGGAGTAGAGACAGCATTGGTAACAGTCAACTGACTGTTGGAGTGAAACATCACTCTCAATACTACTACAGGTGAACTTTCAGCAGGCTGAAAAACTTTTGGTTCTTGCTGCAGGTGAACTTGCAAAGCACTAACAATGTCACTTCAGGTGAGTTGTAGCTTGACCCCACTGGTCCACTAAACTGATCCACTTTTCAGATCAGTCTAACTGACTAATGATGTCACAGTGTCACCTACAACCTATAAGAAATGCTAGGAGATTTAACCAATGAACATATCAAATTTTTAACATAGCTAAATCAATATCATCAAGATTGATTTAGTGTGTTCAAAGCATAATTAGTTTCCAAGACGGTGACGGCAGGGGACGGCAGAACGAGTCCCCAAGTTTCCGATTTTCAGGCCAAATTTAGGGACGGCAGGGGATGGCTAGATAAAATATAGAAAAATTTAAAATATATAAGGAAACATTAAATATTCATATGAAAACATGGATAAAGCATGCATATATACATTATAGAAACTTAGCATATAACATTTATGTTAAGAATTCATTGCCAATATAGTTTTTTTTCAATTACGATATGAAAATCAAAATAAAAAGAACATGGTACATTGTTGCTGTCCCCCTGGCCGTTTCCGGGATGGGGACGGCGGGGTTTAGACCAGGGGACGCGTCCCCGGGTAACACTGATATTAATTATAAGTTTGGAAATTTGGGAAAAAAGATGGATCAGGCACCTGATGTCTCCTGGAAGCAAAATAAAAATCTTCTTATGATTTACTAAAATCTCTCTAGTGTGTTGCAGCATACTAACAACATTTTT
Source organism: Sequoiadendron giganteum (assembly GCA_007115665.2). Classification (NCBI taxonomy): domain Eukaryota; kingdom Viridiplantae; phylum Streptophyta; class Pinopsida; order Cupressales; family Cupressaceae; genus Sequoiadendron; species Sequoiadendron giganteum. The sequence continues at coordinate 635,180,286 of CM021102.1, forward strand.
TTAAATTTTGCTAACATCCTGCAGTGATCAATTGGCAAAACAATTTCAAAATGATACAGCCTGTATTTTGCCAACTCGAGATTAATTAGTCGCCCAATGGAATATGTATATCAATACATGAAGTATGGTTTGAAGATTTGAAGAACAATTTTTAACATACCATGCATCATCATGAAAACTCAAATTTAAGGGTTACAAGGCTGTTTGAGGTGACTTGAGAGGAATTTATAGCCATTTGATATTTTCACCAAGTGTCATACAATTTTCATCAAGTGTCATACAATTCATATTGTGCAAATTTTACAATTATGGATTGAGCATAATCCAACCAACTTATGGAGGAATACCATGGACACTCATAGAACCTAGTATATTAAAGCATGTGAAACTGTGTTAAGCATAAACACAAGATGATTATGTGAAACGCATATTGGATTTTGATCAATGGCCCTATTATTAACTTATTTCAATTTGTATTGTACTGGTGAGCTCAATGGGTACTGTTAGCATACTACCTTGATGGTTTTTTTATAGCTGTAGATGGTTCCCTTATAAAGGCAAAGGCCCTAAGATCCCAGACTGGCAAGATTTCTGTTATGCCTAAAGGTATTACTGGATTCACACAGACCTTCTATTCTAACTATTATTGGTGTAGATAGCTATCTAAATCCAACTCAAAATAGGTGTAAGGAATAAAATGAATATAAAATAGCATAAAAGCAGATTTTAGCATTTCAGGTATTTATAATGGCGGTTGTATGCAGGAAGCCATGAAGAAAACCCAATATCAAATTTAACTAGCGTCCAATGCCAAAAGCCCCTTCACCCCAAACATATACCTTTCTTCTGTGTACACACCCAAATTTTAAATAAATTAAAGTCTGGGATCTATCCAAATAAACATTATTGGCACATCAATGGAATATTGATTTCATGTGAACACTACTCTATCACTCATCAATCAGACACTGAACACAAGAGGAAAAGATGCATACCATAAATACAACATTTGTAATTGGACCAACCTCTCCTGATAAAAGACGACAGGCATAAACAACCTGCTCCACCATTTCAGCTGCAGTCAAATTTTTCTTTAAACCCATCCTATAAAAGATCCATGTATGCATCAGCATATGGTAATCATGCATCAAATACCACCAGATTGTTGGCATTGCAAGCATAAACTTCTCTATAGTATCACATAAGTACTATAATGTATAAACAGTATTTTCACCAGAAGATCCAAGGAAAGGCCTGACAATTTCATTTCAGATAGAGTACTTGCCTTCCTGTATAGCAAAATTGGCAGTTCATTGCACAGCCTACTTGACTAGACACGCAGACGGTAGTGCGCCCTCTCATACATGGAATTACAACTGTTTCTATAACTAACCCATCTCCCAAACAGAATAGAATCTGTAACCTCCTGCCACCATACCAGTAAATCATATTTCTTTAAGACCAAATCAGAGTTATAGGAACAACTATCAGTTGTATTGCAAACATCGCATTATCCGTGCACCTTTCATCCAATGAGTTATAACTTATAACTTATACTCTGTCCTCTCAATCAAATGAAGTATGAGAGAAAAGCTATTATAAGTAATCACTATTTTCACTCCAGTATGCTATATATATGCAATCATGTACGTAAAACTACCTTGCAAGTGCCATCAGCTGCAAAATAAACATCTTTAAGGGACAGTACACTGAACTCTGCCGTCTTTTCCAATGCTTCTCTGAAGTGTTTGCTCAAGCCTGATTCAATGCAATGACTCAGAATATTGCATTTAAATGAGGAACTAAAAGTCAAAAATGAAATTGAAATTCATTTGACATTTGGGAAAATCCAGAACGCCAATTGAAGCTGCAGCATTGCAAGTAAAAAGACAAGAAACTATAACTGTCTTTAGAAAATAGATTGCCAAGTAGGGATGCCCATCAAATTCCAACACCAAAATTCACCATTTGCTTCACAAAAAATTCAATACCCTTCCATAAGCTTTAACCGTAATCAATATACAGCCCATAACAGACATTAATTAGTCTACAGGCACCGGACAAAGAAATCATTGCAGGCCCCTTAAGTTGGAGTAAAATTATTGAAATGCAATCAGATCTCAATTTTGAACAGTCCAATCCAAGTTATTTGTTACAGCTCTAATCAAGATTATGACTGATCAACTGTATTTCAAACTCATACAACAATGTTTATAAACAACTGGGAGTAAGGATTCGCTAAGAAAATAGGATATCAGAGAACTTCAATACAATGTTATGTATAGGGGCCCATGATATTGTACTATCTAATAGCGTTTTGGAGTAGCTGCATTGTAAAAATTATTGCAGATGTGATCCCAGGATTGTCGAGAACCTAAAGCTTATCTCCATATTCACATTCAAACATACAAATATAAAAGAGCACACAGATATATCAAGGATAGCAAGCAGCCTCTTTTCAGTATGCTCTATAATAACTCAGGCATGACATCAAACTTACAAAAATAGATATGTTTCTCCAACACCCTAACTCCAGATGCTTGTGCTCTTTTATAAATAAGTGCAAGCGACGGCTAGGTAAATGAATCAAATAATAATTATAAAATAAAGCTTATATGATATTTTGTGTATCCTCTACCTTTGTGCTTCGTGCAACCTGAAATAAGAAAACAAAAGGAAAATCCTTGCATCTTGAGTCCTTGCATTAAGTTTATATAGTAAAGTTAAATCATAGATTTTCTATCTTGCAATGTCATTATGAGTTCTCATAGCATAAGTGATGATGAGCTGAAGGAGTCTAGGAATCCAGAAATTTAACTTCAAACTGAGAATATAGGAATCTTGAAATTGAAATTCACACAGCAGAAAACATCAATCAGCTGCCAATTTAACCCAAACACAATCCTTCACACTCACAGAAACAGCTCCGGCCCTTATAGACAGTCATCCAGATAGCCATGTACCAACTCTGGCACCATTCAGCTCATCTTACTCTTCCAGCAACTCATTCCTCCCTCCCTTATTTTAGGAGCAAAAGCAAAATCAAGCCATGTATCAAGGAAAACACCATCACTCTAATAGGAGAGTCTCTAACCTCCCACTCTGAACAGAAAAAGAGAAACCTTTGTAAATAACCTTCTCAAACTTTTTTATCATCATTATTTATACAGGAGTTTGATCTACTTAGGCTAAAGCAGAAAATCAACCGATCAGAGGAGCATTCTACTATACTCACCTCTCAGCTCAGCATTGTTCAGCATTCAGCAAAAATAAGCTATCAACCATTAAGGAAATAAAAGGGAAAGTGTGAACTGTCTTTACTTTAATCTCAACTTTGCCAGTTTTTCAAATTCGCTCAAAAGAACTCAACTCTCTCACTTCCCAAAACATATCTCACATATAAATCACCCATGAAGCGGCTTTCAACATATGAAAGAACTAAAAAAAAATAATCAATAAGTCTTTATATTATCTATACCCATTTACTGTACCATCAATAGGATTGTCTAACCATTCATCAACTACATCATCAAGAAAATCCATTAGAAAAGAGATACACAACTTAGAAAACGCAAAGTCTTCAAAGAGGATTCATGAACCTAATCTACATCAATCTGTTCTCTGGGGGCAGAACCAAAGCCATGTCCATCTTCAGAGTCATCATGGAAAATAGTAGCCACATATGGTGGGATGCTAAGGGCTCTAGCAATCATATCAAGAGAAGAGTGCAATTGCTTCTATCTTGAATTCCCTTCCTTCAACGTCTAGTTCTAGTATTTCCATGGTTGAGATGATTTTTGATTCATTTCTTAATTAATAATACATATTAAATTTCCTTTTTTTTGGTTTATTATTTGATTTTGAAGATAAATTTTCTAAATTCTAATTGAAACCTAATATGCTAGGCACATGGTAAGGATTTTGACACTAATCCTCCAATCTTCAAAAGTTGGTTATTTGCATTCTCAACCAATCCTACACTGCTTATGCTTGAGAATGGTCATGGAGTATGCTTGAAAAAATACACTCCAGGAACCACAACCAATCAGAACAAAAGCAGATGTATGATCTTTGTCCATGTGCACCACAACCTTCACCTTCATATCAAGCAATTAGCACATTAGACTCTTATACCTTGATGTCTTCTATAATTTTATTCTTTTGAATTTCAAGCATTTAACTATTATTAGGCAGCTGTAACAATCAAGCAACTGAACTCATCAAGAGTGAAGCAAACTCGGATTACGTCACTGGGAGGGAAAAGCCCATATCTGCAGACAAGGATTTTGCATTGTCGGATGTGGTATTTTAAACAAGGCCAAGGCTTGTGTCCTTTGGACTTCCCCTTCCTGAATTCAACAATAGTACTACTAGCACAGACTTTGCGCTCAGTAGACAAAACTGCTTACATTCAAGTCTTGCATCGCATAAACTTCTTGTATTTTATACTTGACAGCAGTACTGGCACTCTAGATTTTTAACCAGGTAAGCTGTAAAAATTTAAAATTCAGGCTCTGATACAATTTTGGAATTGAAATTTAAGAACTTTTGACTATGTAGTATGTACATATTGTTATATGATGATTATGTGGTTTACCAAAATGTAATTGTTAGATGTTTTAAGCTTTTAACTACTTAACACAGTCTTATTTTATTTTTTATGTCTGAAATATAATTACCATGAAATAGAAAAACAGTAATTTTTAGTATTTTCTTTCATTTTTCAGTTGTTGAATTTCCTGGAAAATTGTAATAGTGTTGTTACGCTTCAGACACACTGATTGATGCTAAGGATGATTCTGACTACAATGATTATTAGGAAGCTAACATAAACTTTGGTGGTCTATAAACACATATATGGAAACAGTTTCAAGCCCATTCATTCCAAAAGGCCTGAAAGTTTTTCCCATTTCATTTAACTCACTTGTGAATGGGAGCACCTAGGGTTGAAACTATAGCCCTAAAATCTGAGGAAAAATAGGATTGAAGTAACCAAAAGAAAGAGAAGCTTTGTGGGAACCCAAACACCAGTTCCATTCTAGCTATTGCAACTGAAAGAGTATATCTTTCCCAAATAAAGAACCTGGAATTATTAGGTCCTTTTGTGGGGAATGGGATACTATCTGACTAAGCTGAAAGTGGCTTAAATCCCCAATATTTTAGTTGAAGACAAAAAAAATGAACAAGAGAAATAACATAAAGATTCAAAGCATGCAAATGGAACTTTTTACCTTATTCACTCCTTTCTCCTCCGATTGAGTTAGAAGAAGAGTTGCATCCAAGACTCTCTTGATTTGCTCTTTTGATGTATAGAATGTGGTTGCTTATAAAACCAGCAGCATAATAGTACGATGAAAGATTGAATAGATAGCATAAAGATATGATGAAGATGAATTAGATAGAAAATGAAGTAGCATAAGACTATGGAAGAAGTCGATACAAAATGCAACAGCATAACAATATGATAAAGGTGGATTCCCAAATGCGATGAGAGGCCTCTAATTTATAGAATTTCTATAAGAGAAATGAAGGGCCAAGATAGATTGGTTGATAGATGGCTAGGATTGATTGAGGATTAGAGTTTGGATCAAAGTTATAGTCATGTGAAAAAGTGTCACATAAGGGATAAGGGCTAGGCTTGGGATTTGATTAAACCAAAATTAGGGCATATCCTTATGTAAATAATTGAGATTTGGAGATGTAGCATGAAATGGAAGGATGAGATGCAAAGTTAGTTTGAGTTTTGCATCCTTTCACATGTGAGAAGATAAAGGTGGGAGGGATACTTGTCACATGATGGCAAGTTTAGATTGTAATCCATGTGAATGAATTCAATAGCTAGGATTAAATGGACAAAGATTGTGGGATAAATTGGAATTAAATATTGAAGAAAAAGGTAGTGGGATTAATTAGCCTAGATCAAAGCATTTTGGAGATAAGGTTGACTTTATTTAACTGAGGTGGGAGATAAAAATAATGGATAAATTAATTAAATAAATAATGAATATTAATTTAGTTAGGGCAAGATGGGATAAAGGAGATGGGTAAATTAATTAAAGATGGGATAAAGGTGATAGGTAAATTAATTAAATTAATTAAATTTATTTAATTAAATAAATAAAGTCAAGTGTGGTCAAGTATGGTCAAAGTTTAGGTGTCTACACTAGTCACCCTTGAAATTTATGCCTTACCCTCAATTTGTTTGACTAAGACTGTCACACTACTTGCAAAAATTTGCAACAAATATGAGAATAGTTGTAATCATACTCATGCCTGACTATGAGAATAGATGAAATCGTATTCATTCCTGCATATGAGAATAGTTCTAACCATATTAGTTCCTCAAATCCCCCAAAAGATTATCTCATTCCATTCACAAAGGTCAACATTTAATTAGCTAGTATATCTATAAGCTTAATTCCTAAATCTCAAGGAAGGTTAGGGTTTAAGTCTATGTTACATAGGGATGTGTGCCCTAGTACTTCCCAAGTGTTCCTATTCATGAGACTTTTTTAGGGACATGGGAATGCCTCAAGAATGTCCCCAAAGCCATCACCGAATTGGAAATAGCTGGGATATGCAAGGGGGACAGCAAGGGACATCTAGTTGCACTAGGGACAATAGGGTATATCTATTCATACCCCTACCCCACTCCCTCATCCACCACATCACCCTCCCCAAATTTCTAATCCACCTTGAGAAAAAATAATTAAAATAAATACTAAAGGTAAGTTGGACCTTGAGGAAAGTTGGACACAATAGATCTAAATAATTTATTTGAACAAATAGGAGGGATACAATAGAGTTTAAGTTAACGAGGCTTAATACATTTACATCTCTTTGGACCTAACTCATATAGCTATCTTAAATACATCTATCTAAAAGATATCAAGAGATATCTCTTGGTGTTTAGTATAGTTTTGAAAAAATTAAATAAAAGAAAACATATTATTTAATTCATTTGTTTAGCTATTTTTTAAATAAGAGATTTATTAATTTAAACTAATACAAATACACATAGATAACTAAATAGATGAAAAAACACAAAGCTATTTAAACCCTAACTTGTAATTGTGATAGAATGGACAAAGAAAAACCAAATTTAACTATACCATCATTTTACTCATGACAACTCTTATTTTTCCTACTTTTTTTCACCTCACTCTAAAATTATTTTTGTTGTTATTTCCCCCTCTACCTCAATAGGCCACAACCATGGTGAACCAAGGTAGATCTAAGCAAGGAATAGCAAATTTTATTTATTTACTTATCTTCTCTTTTTACTCCGATGGTTCAAACCATAGTTTAAAAACTCAATCTTGACCCAAAATAATTAAACTCAAACTCAATAATTACTAAACTGACCCAAAGAATTTATAAACTTGGGGGAAAACTTAGTAATAACTTGACAAATTTATCAAACATTAAAAACTACATTAATTTTAAAAAATGTGCTTTAAAAACATGCATATCACTTAATTTATGAACCATATTATTGATTTCATCCATATATAGATAAAAATTAGAGTTCAATACACTTCATAAACCAAAAAACGAGTTCCAAGTTTCAATACATATAAAAAAAACCGAAAAATATTTCAACGAGCACATAAACAAAAGTCATTTGAATGGTTTGTTAGGATCCTAATATCTTATATTCCTAAGTGTAATAAGGATAAGCACTTGTGGCATGCTTAACCTTAATTATTTTATTTATTAGTTTAGGTAATAAGTATAAGCACTTGTGACATGCTTACCTTAGGCTAACTTAATTAGGATGAAGGGGCGTCCCTACATAGTTATGCCTATAAATAAGGAAGAAAAGGCTTTCCAAACCATCATAAGCTTTATATTGAATTCATATATTTATTTTTTTATTATTGGAGGTCACCCCCTCAAAGTGGTCTACTATTTTGATAAATTTTGCCTTTATTTCCAAGAAATATCATAACAAGTGGTATCAAAGCTATGATTTGGAACACAACTTTCAAACTATTGTAAATTTGGACTTGATTTTTCTTGGGTTTTGAGATAAATGACCAAGGAAGATTTGTGGGAAAATAGGTTTTTGCAATAATTTTGTGCAAGTTATTGCAAATTGTTTTCATTAATTTGCTCTACAAGCCACAAGTTTCGAAAAATTTCATATTTCTTTTGTAGTTTTGGAAAGCTTGTAATAATTTAGGTAGGGTCAATTCTTTAGAATTTCTTGTTGAAGGCAAAATATGTCGTGTAATTTAGTGGTCAAGCTTAGGTCAAAAGACTTTATTATTTTACTCTACAAGCCACAATTTTTGAGTTTTTTATTTATTTTTTTATTTTTTGAAAAACTCATGAAAAGTTAGGTAGGTTTAGTTCTTATTAAAAGAAAAATAAATTTTACTAGTAAAGGTTTGGTTAAAAAACAAACATCAAATTAAGTTATAGAATTTTATGGTTACAACTCACATTAAATACTTTCCTCCCTTACCTAATAATAAAAAACTTAAGAGTTCAAAAAGCAAACACGTTAGAAGCCTTGCCATCTTTAGGATTAGAGGACTTCTTTACAAATACTAGACCCAATGACCTTTATTGTCCACCACCTAAAATTGAGGGAAATTTTCCACCGGGATGTAAAACAGTGGTACTCTTTATTAAAGATAATTTGTTTGACCCATTTAACACATTCTTTAATGAGGATTTAGATAGGCTTAAACAAGAGCAATTGTCTGAATTGAAGCTCCAACAAAATCACTTGGATGGTGTTGGCAATCAATCTAATAGTGTGAAAATGTGCTCGTGTCTAGACTCTAGACCCCCATGTGCATTTGACCTCATTTTGCACATCATTTATAAGCAATCTAAAAAGTCTTCAAACCGGTCTCCTGTAGTCAAATTTGCATAAGTGTTGCTCCTCATCACCTCTATATCCCCTATCAAATGTTGGAAGTTGCTAAATTTCCAAGAAAGTTCTAAGTTTGGAGTGTTCTAATCATTTTCTATAGTTTTGGTGAAGTTACAAACTTTTGGTAGGCTTTTGGACTTCTTCCTCTTGTTAGACCTTGTACAACTACAAAATGACAAAAATGTAGAAAAACAACACAGCAACTAGACCTCCTGCTGTGCCTAATATTTGTCTTGAAATTCTGCATTTGTATCTAGTGTTGTATTGAAAATGCAAGCAATGAAATTTTGTTGCATTGTGTGACAACTCTCATGTAGTGTTATGAAATATGGTTCTAAAATGAGTATGATTAATGCCTTATAATATGAGTAATCCAAATTTAAATTTCCTATATTTTTAAAATTTTCTCTATTATTTTAATTGTCATCCCCCAAAAAGAGTTTCTCATCCCCCACCATCCCCCAAACACATTCCTGCATTTCCTGCCATCCTCATTCTAGAAACTCCATGGAACATAGGTTTAACAAACTTACTTCATTTGTGAAATAGCCTCATTTTATTACACCCCGGAAACAATTTCATTCTAGCCATTCTTGATTAGAAACTTACAGCTTTGAGCTTTCCCAGAGTACCATTTTACAATAAATTTGACAATTTGACAATGGAAGTTACCAACCACTGCATATAACTTCTTTCCCTTCCTATTGATAAATGAATATTGCCATATGTGAGTTTTTAACTCCATCACATCTCTAAATGAAGTCCCTATGAACGTGTTGTCCTCAATTTTGAATTCTCAAAATTGGACACAACCCATATGAAATTTTGCCTAAAATTTCTTCATAAATCTCTATGGCACGCATTTTGAGGCACCAAAATTCTCCAATTGAATTGTGTAGCCATTGGTATCCATCCTATTTTGCCTTGTGTGAAATTTGGGAACATTTTGACATGTTTTTCCCCTTGTTTTGTCCAATTTCGGGATTTTTGATCACCATTGCAAATAGGGATCTTTGTGTGTTAGGGCACGTTTTACGAGGTGTTAAGTTTGTAAAACTTTGGATTTTAATTGATGGTTCCCTTGGGTATCCTTTCATCAACTCCCCTTTCCGTTTTTGTAAAATTCTGAGTCATTTTTCTTGTCTTTTTGCTCAAATTCGGGTTTTTAAAGCAACTCAACAGAATAGGGAATTTTAAGTCTAAAAGCAAAATTGCTAAAGTCATGAAAAAACCCGAAATTGCTTAAGTTGCCAAAAAACCCGAAATTGCTTAAGTGACCAAAAAGTTCCTATTTTCTTAAAAGCAAAATTGTTAAAGCCTCAAAAAGTTCCTATTTCACTTAAATTGACAAAAGTAAAATTGTTAAAGTGCCAAAAAGTTCCTAAAATTGCTAAATGAGCCAAAAGTTCCTATTTTTTCCAAATTGTCAAAAGAAAAGTTGCTGAAAGCTTTCAAAAACCCGATTTTGGTCTTTTTTGTGCTATTTTCTTTTGTTGTTGCGTTTGAAAAACCCAACACCATGCTTGAAGAGGGCAATTTGAGTTTGGTTTTGACTTTCATAGTGTTTCCATTAATTTCTAGCAAAGAAATCAGATTTTCAGCTGCAATAAATCAAGTCATTTTTATTTGTTGAGCTTGCCTGAGTCATCTAGGGTTTCATCTTCATTTTTGCTTTCAGCTTCTCTTCTCCAAGGTGCGTTGCTTTTCTTTTCTTTCTTGTTATGTTTTCTTTTTTTTATTTCTTTGTTCAATCACGTCTTTCTTTGCTGCAGACGTTTTTCTTATCATTATGGTCTTTTTCAAGAGTATTTTCATGTCTTCTCCATGGCGTGTCTCTTCCCTTTCATATTCGCGTTTTTTTTTGCAGCTATTTTATATCATTGTTCAACAAGACCATCATTCCCTTGCTTTAATGGAGTCGGTTTCACTAAAAACAGCAAATTAAAAAAAACGTGTATCCCTACAATGGAAATCGCGGTTTTTCTACATAATGTTATCCAAAATGGCTATAAAAGAAGTTTGTGGAAGTCTCATTTTTGAAAATACCTTTTTGACTAAAAAATATCATATGCGTTTTCACCTAAATACCTTCTTTTCAGCAAGAATGTCACTTCCATTTTCCATTTCCCATTTTCATTTGCCTTCACTAAATTCACCTCATTCATTTTACTCATCTCATTTACCTCCATTTTCATCTCCATCAAATCCTCATTGCCATTTTTACAGAATAGGGCTTTGACTTAATTTCGGGTTTCTATTATCCAATAGCATTTCGGGATTTTTCATTAAAATTGCAAGTTTGAAGTTGCAAATTGAAATTTGCAAAGACTTCTTATTTTTCCTACCTTGCAGTCAGCCTTCCAAAACCCGAAATTGAGCTTTGGCCTCACTTTTGCAGCCCCTTTGTCTCATTCTTGTTAGTCTTGTTTGCACACATGACCTACCAAATCAATAATATAAGGCATGGGCCTTATTTTTCAAGCAAATTCCTAGGTTGGAGAATGATACAAAGAAAGAACAACAACATGACGAAGCCACACAAGGAGTTGAACAAGTGACATGATTGAGCATGGACTGCTTTCAAGACGGAGATGGAAACATGTTTTCCAAACAGCAGCATGAAGATCCAATCAAGGATGATGTAGTTCAAGTCATGTCTTCGGACACTTAGAATAGTTTCAGTTATGTATTTGTAATTTAGTTTTGACAAATTATATGTAAAATGGAAAAATGTAATTGCAAGTAATCATATCACTTGCAAAGTTGTAAAAGGTAATTACATGTAAAACCTTACAAGTCAAATTACAATAGGACTTGTAATGTGAATACGTCAATTGCAGTTAGTTAGCGGTCGAGAGATTTTCTCAAGTTTGTTGAGATCCTCCCACCTTTTTCTCAAAGCCTCTCTCCTATAAATACTTGAGGAGGTCCTTTGTAATTTTTATCTTTTGGCAATGCAACAAAATTCTGCCAGTTTGTATGTGCACTCTAAGACTTTGAGCTTAGATGTAAATCAGATTGCAATCAATAAAAGAGGCAAATTGCTTTCAAACTTTGTGTTGATTCAAGGTGTTATGTGACGACATTTTCTACATATTGATTGTGAGTTTTGTGGTATTATACAAGAGGGATTCAAGCTTAACTTTGCAGACTTTGAGCTGCTTAATGCGTTTGGAGTTTTAGATTGGTTTTCAGATTTAATACAGCAGACTTTGAGCTGTTTGTCGCATTTGAAGCTATTGTAGAACGCTCAAGCAAAGGGGGTAACTTGCAGACTCTGTGCTGCTTTTATTTTCTATGTTTGTGCATGTAAAGTGCATCATGTAATTAGACTTTGAGCTGCTACATATTGTACTTGGTTACCAAAAAACCATCTTAAAAAGGTTGATAGGAGAATAAGTTGTCAAAGACTTTGAGCTTTCGATTTGTTTTCCCGTCCCGGAGGAGTAACGGAGGACTTTGTGCCTTCATGGAAACTTTGCTTCTTTCTTTACTTCATTAATCATTTATGCTTTCAATTGTGATTCTTTTTTGAAATAAGAGAAAAGGATAACTGTCTTTTCTGGAAAAAGAGAACAAGACAAGAGTTTCACCCAGGTTTAGAATAGATTTGTAGCTAGAATTAATTTCTGAATTGGTAAAATAGAAAGCGAAGAGGGAGCCTTCCCTTTGAAAATGGGAGAGTTTATCTCACGTACTGTGGCTGAAACCACAATTTTGTACGCTTTCCCAAGTATACAAAAATTTCAACCAACAGAACGAGAAGATTATTTGATGGGGGGCAACAAGTTGTTAGGTGATTGAACTGAAAGAGGGCTATTTCCCCAAGATTCTATCCATCCCCTATGCAATAATACCATACACTCACATTGCTTGGGTAGAATTGGTTGCCTTATAACCATCTTGAAACTCCTAAGATTCAGTATTCTACCTACCAAAACTATGCACAATCTTCATTGCATACCAGATTTAGTTGGCCTTTTACTCAAATGTCCTTAATTATTAAGTAATCTACATACATGGAGATATAAGTACCTGCTAGCATTAGCTAATAATTATTAAATAATGTATACACAAAAAGACATATATGTCCAATCATCCATTAGAGAGAAGATCATGACAGAAACATCACTAGGTAAAATGGTAATAGGTAGAGCACTAAGAATGCGTCCACAGGTGTGTTTCATTGTGGTTTAAAACTTTAAATTATCATAAACCATATGAACATTGGTAAGTGATCCCAGAACTTGAAGTCAATGCTTAAAACAAAGATATAACTGTAAAGATGATGTGATCAATTCAAATGCTAACAAGAATATAAGACCTTGCATTTCATTTACATGTTGCGCCCATGTACCATTCCCATATAAGCATTTCCATAACATCAAAGCTTGGCTCGCCCTGTAACCAAGTGACTGCACCCAAGCCTGTTCAAATGAAATTGTCAAAATAAATATAAAATTCAGGCAAGAAGAAGCATATTATGAGTAAAATTTATATACAGATAGGTACCAAAAAGTGTTTGATACCATAAAATATTTTTTTCTCTAGCAATTTATCTTAGGAGAATTCTTTACAACATTCATCTTTTCAGGATGTGAAATCAACTGCTATGGAGTCAAAATCGAAGGATAAAAGAAGACATACTATTGACATCCTTGACAGTCCAAAAAGAAGAGAGTATTGCAACCAAGTAGTAAAGTAGAAATAAAGGCTAGTTCAAACTAAAGTAGGTACATAAGGCATTCACCCTTTATCCAATTAACAATAAATTAACCCTAAGTCTAAGGAAGTAAATTTGCAATGGGGCATCACATGGGTGTGTGTATTTATGATAACCTAGCTTTAACATAAACTCTCACAAAGCCCAGCGAAAGAACAAAGGAAGCAGATGGAAACCAAATATTTTAAGCAAGCCCTCTATTTTAATGACACAGGAAACCAAACAAAAAACCAAGGATTCCTCAGCTGGGTCACACACTCAAAGACTGAGAGATATAAGTCAAAAAAATTCTTGAAAATATAATCAGGAATATGACACACAAATCTTCATGAAAAAGGAAACTAAGAAAGTATTATCAGCTGGGTAACACCCTCCAAGACTAAGTGATAGAATCCAAAAGTTTTCTCTTGGAAGTATAATCAGGAATACGATACACACATCTTCATGTAAAAGCAAACTAAGAAAATATTTGCAACACTTACTTCCAATTCAATGTAGGTCATTCCCTTTACAAGAGTCTTTGCACTTTGACAATTTCTGTTACCATCTGCAAGATAAGATTTCATTATTACTAGTAAAGAAACTTCAATACATATAAACAGGGAAAGATCATTGGACTAAATGAATATTGAACTCGGGCATATGCACTAGTTTGCAAAATTAAAGGAGCTCTAATAGATTGTCAACATGTGTGTAATAAGGGAATAACAGATGTAATAAGAGTTACTTTTTGAAAAAGGCTAAAAATTAAAATCCTATCAAAAAAGAGAATTATTTACATCTGACCGAACCTTGACCATAAAAGAATCCGAGGGGACTAGCATTTAGAAAGAGATGGTGATTTTACAAATCCAACCAGTAAATATCCAAAGGATAAAATATGGAACAGGCAGAGAAACCAACAACTAAGCTACTATTTTTCAACTCCTAAAGCAATAAGTAAATATATTGCAAGAGAGCAGTAGAATGGAATGAGCCCAATCGGTAAATTGTCAGGGCTTTTATGGTGGACCATGTTCAAAAACCCCAGGAAACATGTTACAAGAACAAATGTACAAAATATAGAATGTTGAATCAGGTAAACTACCGCATCCAATTCTGTGTATGGTGTACCCCAACAGACAAGACCAGGTAAAGGTCCTGGGTAAATTCGACAAAAGAGGCACCCCTTGTTCATTGTATCTAAGCCCCAAAACCCCCCAACTCAACTCGTAACTGTGCCTAGAGATTTTCTCACAGTTTCAGCAAGAACTCACTGAATTTGGAAACTATAGTGAATATTGAAGATCTCCACTGCATGGAGAAGGCAATCTTTCTGCTGCCAATCATATTACTTCTGAGCTTAAAAACAACCAAGAAGATGAGCAATGCATCATTCAAGGAGGGTGATTTGAAGCCCCTTCTTATC
Organism: Sequoiadendron giganteum; assembly: GCA_007115665.2. Lineage (NCBI taxonomy): Eukaryota > Viridiplantae > Streptophyta > Pinopsida > Cupressales > Cupressaceae > Sequoiadendron > Sequoiadendron giganteum. Next base: position 635,195,304 of record CM021102.1, read on the forward strand.
GATTCTTTTACAACCTTATTGAACTCATCTTCAGTTTGGTGCCAACAATCTGTATTATATCATGATACCCTGCATTACCTTGATAAGAGCTACATCAAATTTGTGACTTCAATGGAATCAGACATTTGAGCAGATGAAAGATGAAAGAGAAAGAACCCTGTTGTTGTTGCCTGACCTCTGAGTCTCGAGGGACTAAGTCGGAAGAAAATTATTTCCAGATCTATCTATATTTTGAGTTAGACTCAATGAAGGGGCAGAACCACTCTAAGATGGAGGAAAAATGTGCCAACTGGCCTGACCAAACTGAGAAAGAAGGTTTTACATTTTAGCTCACATATTGCATAAATATAAGATGCAAAATACACTCAAGTGGTAGATATGGATCTGGGAGGAAGATTAGGCACAGATATCCTTGTAGTGGCATGGCTAGGTTGAAAATGGACATTACCTTGCTGCTGAAGCTGGCCACAAAATTCTTGCATATCCAGAGACTACAGATGAAGCATTGGGGTTCCTTGTGGCAACTGATAAGCAGGAATGGGCTTATGATCAACGTTCATTATAGGATGAACATCATTGGCTTTGGAGTTGGTCCTCAAATTGTGGGTGCTGAGGTTAGTATTATAAGACATGATATTTAACTCCTTTAGTTTTCTATGCTTGTTTGAATAACTTTCCAGGTTATATTTTTATTAGGGAGTGCAAACATTTACATTTACAGTAATTTAAGTTAAAGATTTATGAACAACCTTTTCAAATATAACAAAGGGTACATACCTTAGGGGTTTCATCTTTCTTCCTACTCCTTCACATCTATCTTTTCCCATATACAACCAAACTTTGTCACCTACCTTAACCTTATGCTTGGTAAAGTGTTGATCATGCCTTCACTTGTACCTTTCTAGACTCCCTTTCAACTTCTCTTGCACCCAACAATGTATTTGCTAGATACACTCTATGAATGTCCCAACCTTCTCGACCTCTAAGTCAACATTTTCTCCCTTTTCTTGTGATTGTCCCTCAACAACACCAAGTAAAATTGTAGGTAAGTAACATAACATGTTTCAAATGGTGAAAGATCTATCAAAGAATGTATGGCCCAATCATAGGAATGCTAAATATATGCAAAACTCCCATCCTACATCTTAGGATGATTCATATTGTAACCTCAGAGCAGCTGAATAATGTTTTATTTACTACCTCAATCCATCCATCCATTTGAAGATGGAAAGTGATGCTTCTCCTCAATCAAGTATCCATTTTGTCCCATATAGCACACCAAAACTTACCAAGGAACCTTGAATCCTGATTTGATATGATACTCTGAGGCAAACCAAAGTGTACCCATATATTCTAAAAGAAAAATTCCGTTGCTTCCTTACCTGTTAGTGCCTTTTTGCATGGGATTAGGACATATCTTGCTAAACCTATCAATCACCACAAGGTAGTCACGCCCTTTTCTTGTCATGAGAAAACCACCTACAAAATTCATAGATATGATTTCCCATGGGCAAGTTGGGACTGGAAGTGACTGATACAAACCTAGCTTTCAGTTATTTGGCTTTTGCTAAAACTAAATAGCTTAAAACTTCAATCAACATCACTTTGTATATATGTCCAATGAACATACCACTACAAATTGGATATGGTTTTAGTGACCCCAAAGTGCCCAACCACCTTAGAGGTGTGAACCTCTCACAAAAAGACTAATCTCCTCTCTTTTGGAACACACAACAAGCCTAGCTTGAAGAGAAAACCATCTTTAACGTGAAAAATCAGTCTTAGGAACAAACCCATCTTTCTTACCTTTCTTAAGCTACTAATAAAGCTCTCCAAAAATCCTTGTCATGATCGTAATCATCTACATTACTTCCCTTGCAAAGGGTTTAAGAAGAGATTAAGTACTAAATGTTGTCAACAATGGTGGTGTTCACAACAACTCAGAAAGCTTGTTAGTTACACCTCTTTTGTACTTTATGACTAAGTGGAACTGTTGAAGAAACCCCATCCACTAGTAGTGGCATGGTTTAAGGAGCTTCAATAATGCCTGCAAATATTGCAAAAAATGATGGTCTGTATGAACAATTTTCTCTTTGTCAAATAAATAGTGTGTCCACTTTTTCATCACTTGCACCAATGCATAGAACTGTTTGTCATAGATGCAATACTCAAGGATGGAGCCATGAAACATTTTTGATTGGTAAAACACATGCTTACCTCCTTGCATAATGACAGATCCCATAGCATAGTGACTAGCATCCCTCTCTACCTCAAATGGTTGTTGCAAAGTCAAAAGAGCCAACATGGGTGTATTGCTAGTTTTCTTGTTCAACTCCTTAAAAGGATTTTTGTTGCATGCTACCCCATTTGAAGCCCTTTCCATGAACTGTTGTTGCATGTAAACATGTTGTCATCGAAGAAAAGAACTCAACAAATCTCCTTAAATATTGAGCTACGATGAACGCACAATTTCCCTAGTGAAAACACAATTGCTGCTTAGTGAATGCTTCATGTGGCAAGATAGTGAAAAAGATATGATATACTTTGGATGTAGATAAGTGGTTATCATGTGCAACTATGTGAAAAGAGAAAAAGTGGTAAGAGATGGGGCTTAAAAAGAGTACAAGTTTACTAAGTTGTTTCATGTCAAAGTGCAGCTTAAAGGATGAAAGGTAGATGCACTCTTTCATAGTTGTTTTGAAGCGAACTTCATTTCTCAAAATTTGGTAGAAAAGCTTGGTTTGCAAACAAGGAACTATTGCACTTTCTAGCTGTTTTAGACAGCAGAGTTTGCACTTTTCTTGCCCTTCCATTTGTCCTTAACCTTTTTTGAATCACCACCCTATTGTTTATCCTTTTTACCCTAATGTTTTTCTTGGAAGGAGCTAGATTCTTCTTATCCATCTCTTTGTAGTGGGTAGTCTCATCAAGGTTTTAGGGCTTGGCTATTAAAACAGCCTTCCTAAGATGTCCAAACAATCCACTAATGTACTTCATGAGCACATCCATGTCCATTATATCCCTACCAAATTGTCTCGCCTTCTTTTAGAACTCACTTGTGTAGTTTCAAACACTTATCCCTTGTCTTTGGCAAAAGAAGTGCCATTGGAGTGCTCTCTTCTCTTCTCCTTTTCATTACATATAGGGTAAAATTATTTTTTCAACAAGTTTTTAAATTATTCCCATCTTGCAATAGGTGGAACTCTTCTCATTTGCAATGAAGCTCTCTACATTTGGCTTCTCACAAACATCCCTAGACAAAGTTGCTAGTGTTATTAGTCGTATAGCCATTTAACATACATGTGTTAATGACAATGACTAACAATGAAATTGACCTAGAAAGACTTTAAACAAGGGGAAAACTCCAACAAGAGAGGCAAAAACTCATCTCCACTATCAGCCAACCAAGTTACAATGTAGTAAGTTCACAATATGGCCAACCAAGCTCCATGAATATGTACATGAGCTTGCACAACCTACAAGAATGATGCAGCTCCAAGAACCTTGCTCAACAATAACAATACTTGTAAAACCTTTGCTCCAAGAGGAAATATTGAGTGCCAACCCCTGGCCCACATCCAAAACCAATTAACATAGACTCCTTTGAATGCCTTTGGTGCTCAAACATGCAAACCAATGCCTTGAAATGAAACCAAACTGTCAAAACCCTCCACATTGAAATCCTTCCTTGGATTGTTGCCAATTTGTTGGTCTCACCAAGAAACAATTGTGTTTCACTAGGGCAATTGTGTGTTCATCACAATATTTTCTATGATTTCCATAGTAGAGAAGCATTTGCCATCAATGACGAGCAACAATTTCACCAAAAATCCAAAACCAATGTCAATGATGCCTACATGCAAATTTGTCTTCATCTCTAGGATGCTCTAGATTGTTAGAATATTAATCTTTACTTGGTAAAGGTTATTCTTTATTGTAATTATTTTTTTATTTTTAATTCCTTTATTAAGGAATATTTGTAGCCACCTCCTTAAGAGGTTCTTGACAACTCACACACACATGGATGAATGGTGGCATTCTTTGAGTTGGGAGTTAAATCTAATTCTAACTCCTCTTCTCACCTCTATATATTGAGGTGCCTCTCCTCTCATTCTTCATTCAAGCAAGCAAGCTTAAGGCTTAAGTGCTCTCTCTCTCTCTCTCTCTCTTTGTATCACTCTTAGGCATTTTGCCTCCATTCATAACATTGGGGGCTTTTCTTGTTTTTTCCCCTTATCAAATTCTCGTCTTCTTTGCATTTGGTGGTGCTTGGTTTTGCTACTCTCTCTTTGGTAATATTTTTCCTTCAAACAATGCTCATTGATTAGTTATTTCCTTTGCTCAATTTATTTTTCCTTTCATAGATCATCCCAAGTCTTCAACAACCCGTCTTACTAATAAGATTCACACATATAATAATTCCAATAAAATAATGTAGAACAAATATCACCACAAAACAAGATTTTTTGTGGGCCAAGAAGCCCTAACATCTAATATATGTTGAAATAGAATAAACCCTTGAGGGAGGATGACACCATGCAATACTCCTTATGGAAGAAGCTACTCCATGCTACAACTCCAAGAGATCCCAAATACATAACATAATCTTTGATTCTTCACCTTTGCCCAAATTGTAGCTCTGATACTACTTGATAGGATCCACACAAATGATAATTCCAATAAGATAATGTAGAAGAGATATCACCACAACATAAGAGATGTTTGTGGGCATAGATGAATATCTAATATATGTTGAAATAGAATAAACCCTTGAGTTAGGGTAACACTATTCAATACTCCTTATGGAAGAGGCTACTCCATGCTACATCTCGAAGTGATCCCAAATATATAACATACTCTTCATGTAATGTCCCAAATTAAAATATTTAAAATAGGAAAGATATTCTTCAATTTGAGCAAATCGGGTATTAAATTTACTAATTCAAATTGTGCCAAATCAACATAAAATGGCCGTCATATGATGCTCTAGTACTGTTGTAATTCCTCTTGCTGGAAAATATTACAGATTTTATGTAATAAATAATATCACATTTAAATATTGCAAACCTTCAGCAACAATGAATCAGGTATGAATTTATCTTCACCAATATGTGCAAATATAACTCAAGAATGTGAGCATCTGTCATATGATGATATTTTACCGATTTTAACATGAGAGCTACATCATATTTTCTATTACTAACTTCTGCTAACAGCAAGCTACAGCTGCAGCAAAATACAAAGAAATACCCAGATGTTGCAAACCCAAAGAAGCACCTAGAATGATGTCGAATACAACACAACCAATTAATCCAAACTCGGTAACTCAGAGCAGCAATATTACATTCAAATATGTCTCTGGAACAAGGTATTTTCTGCTACAGGATATCACAACAAATTGATAACACACAACTCGTTATTCTCAAAACTAGACCAGCAACTATTGAGAAAAATACACTAATTGAATTCATTGAAGCACACTGTCAGACCCTAAGTGAATCTGCACCTAGAGACCATCAAAACCACTGCCTTCAAGTCTCAAACTCCTTGATTTATCAGTCTTGGAGTTTGTTGTGACCTTTTCACACATCACCCCATCCAAGATGGGGACCCCTTAATTTTTGCTCCATTCTGGTCTTTTGGCTTTGGTTCTCTCTGTCTCTGATCTTTTGTCCTTTCGGGGATGTCCCGTCCTTTGACCTGGATTGAAATGATTGCCAAGTCTACAAAATTAGGGTTTCTATCATTTAGGCTCGTTTAAGGTCAAATTGAGTTATCAAGGTAAAATCTAAGTGCAACAGTACAATCAGGAGGCTCAAGGCAAGATCCCACTGAAATCCTATTGAAATCTAACAACTTACTATTTTTAGTAAGTACCTAATTCGAGGTCTTTTCCTAAAGATTTCGGGATTCTAACTACTTCAACACATTCAGGCAACTTTGGAGTTCCTACACATGAAATTTTAATAGATTCAGACAACTGGCTATTTTTAGCAGTTCAACCTTCGGAGGCCATTTTCAGGATTTAAACATGTGATTTTCCAATGCATGATGGGAGAATCAATCTGGGTTTTTCAAGACCTTCTCAATGATATAACATGCAAACCGAGACCAGGACTTTCAGAGTTCAGCCTTCAAAGGCTATTTTTAGGGTTTGCATGCAGAGATTTTCAGTGCATGTCCGAATATCCCATATGAGTTTGGCGAGAGCTTCGTAGTGGTATGACATGCAAACGGAATGAGTCAATTTTAAGAGACTTACTATTTTTAGCCAGTGCCAGCATGTTGACCAATTTTTTGGGTTTTTCTGGGTTTTTTGAGATCCCACAGGCACTGTGACATGCAAACTCATCCGACGTCCGATGGACCACTTTCCAGACACTTACTATAAATAGCAGCTTCAGCCCAGCGGTTACCCAGCACTTCAGTCCAGCAAGCAGAGTGACAAACAGTAGAAATCAAGAAGATCGGGAGCAGTCTGGAGCACATGCAAGTCAGATTAGGGTTCCCCTGCTATGTCTAAAAATAGATGGAACAAAATACAGAGATGTCAAAATGAAGCACGCCACCAGGACCAGCATCTCTCAGGCTGCCTACTAGCAAAATTTGAGCACGATCTGAATACTTACTATTTTTAGTAAGTCATGTCATGGCTATAAATAGCAGGTACTGTGCCAAAGACAAATGTGAACAAGTCACTCACAGCATCAAGAACAAATGGAACGAAATTCAGAGCAAACGGAGATACAGAAATTGATCAATTTTAGGGTTTGCTAAAAATAGCAAATGGCTAAAAATAGTATGTACTGTGCCAGGGAAGATATAAACGAGGTAGCAAGGCCAAGTGGAGGCACAGCCACGCCTGCTCCAGCTCAGAACAGGATGAAATGTGAGGAAACCCTAATTTCTCCGAGTTTGCTAAAAATAGAAAGCCAAGGCATGGCTAGGGCGTTGTAAACTTATAAGTGATGACTAGCATGGAGATATATCAAATACGCCTGAGGTATGGAGAAAATGTTCTAAGTGTGGAATTTCCTTCACACACCCTAAAATGCGCCTTCAAAGATAAAATGGAAGTGGCACATGCTAAATGCGCCCAAGTTTCCCTGAGCAAGGGTCAAATGCGCCCACATGAGGCAAAGACATGGCGGAATTCACTAAGGCATGGAAATTCCTTGAGGCCCCCTCAAATGCGCCCAAGGATGGAAGCAACATAGGCTAAATGCGCCCAAAGAGAGATGAAAGGTCACTAGATGATGGCGCTTTCCTTCACATAGTTGAAATGCGCCCAAGACAAGAAGCCCACCATGTGAAATGCGCTCAAGGAAGGTGAAGAGTCACCATGGGCGTGGAAATTCCTTCACCACCCCTCATATGCGCCCTCAAGTTCCTCCTCCCCATAGCAAATGCGCCCAAGGTGGCAAGGTAAAAGGTAAAACGTGAAAAGTGTTGAGGAAATGCGCTAGACTTGGGGAAATTCCTCTCCACACCCTCAAATGCGCCCAAAGGTGGAGGTTGACTAGGCCAAATACGCCCTAGAGTGGAAATGTCATGTGTGAAATGCGCCCAAGGTGGCAAGGTAAAAGGAAAACGTTGAAGAGTATGGTGAATGCGCTCGAAAGGGTTGAGTAAATTCCCTCACACATGGTGAAATGCGCTCCAAGTTTCCCTCATGACATGCTATATGCGCCAAGGGTAAAGGTAAGGCGAAGGGGGACATGATTTTAAAAGAAAATTGCTAAGTGTAATGAAGAAAGTCTAGGCATGGAATTGCCTAAGGGATAAAATGGAAACTCACATGTTCAAATGCGCCCTTCAAGGGTAAGGTGATCAAATTTAAATTTAAAATAATTTCCTAAGGCATTTTCTAAGGAGAAAATGAAAAATACGCCTACAGGCGATGCTAAAATTTCTAGAGAGAAAATTCTTCAGAGGGAAAATTCTTCAAGAGAAAATCAAAGAATAATTGCCAAGGTAGAGAAACTTGAGGTTGCAGGTGTGGAAGACGTCCGGAGTGAAGAGAAATAAACCTTAGCCATTTTATTATTTTTAAATAATAAAAATTAAAGTTTCAGTTAGATCACATTCCTCCTATTTCGGATCAAGAAGTTGAGGCAGTATTGGTCGGGTTCATCAGATTTGCAGCCAGCAAGAAGGAGAAAGGAAACGCCCTTCTGGACGATGACCTTCTAGAAGGAGACGACGTGCATTGATGGCGGATAGTGGTCCATTGATGAGGAGTGGAGGGCGCATTCATTGCCCCACTCCTCTCAGTGGTGGTTTTTAGGGCTAAAACCCTAATCAGGGCTTAGGTGGCTCAATCTGAGCCTTCCATTGTATTTCAATCTAAGCCGTCCACTGGAGTGGGCTAGATATAAAAGGGGTATCCCCCCTCATTTGTAAAATAGTTAGAATTAGATATCAGAGTTAGACAGAAATCGGAGATAGAGTTGAGCTAGATAGAAGTTAAAGTAGAGCTAGGAGTTAGCTTAGTTTGGAAAGGAAAGAAAGACTTTCCCTTTGAAAGTTTTTGCAAAAGATTGTTGTGTAAGACTCTCATAATATAAGGATTTCATTGATTGGTGACTTCATTTTGCATTGTGGGCAATTGACGAGATCTTTTCGTCTTTCCAATTCGAATAGAGTAGAGTAAAGTAGATTTTGTTTTCATGCAAGTAGTGTTAATTGTGGAATGTGACATTGGTTTGAGCATATCTTCCTGTATCCATACCACTAGCGGGCTTGCTGACGGTAAGTCTGCCCCTGCGTGGTCAACTGGAATCTCAGCACCTAACTTCGGTTGTGATTTCTGTGCCCACTTGCTTCGTCGTGAAGGGGTGCGCATGTTGAATCTCAATTTGAACATCTTATCCATCCTTTGAAGATTGCCCCAGCTTTGTCAGAGTTGTCCGAAGGGGAGACGAAACAAAGTTTGGTTAGAAGATTGTTAAAGCTAGTCCTCGCATTCCACCCTTAGAGATAGATCGTAGAATTCCTATCCCTACCTCCTTTAAATTCAGTATTTCCCGGTCCGTTCAAATACCAGGGCATCATAGCCAAAACCTTTCATCTGCTTGAGTAAAGAAATTGAACAATAATGTAAGTCCCCTTGGAATACCCAGCATATTCACATCAACCAACTGAGTCTATTCGCAATAAAAGGAACCTTGGAGTCGAACGCATGAACTTTCACGTAATCTTAGCATGCGGGACACTTTGATCAAGAGAGAATAGAGTGACCGTTGGACATTTTTATTTTGTGTTGGTGTTGTCATAAAACACACGTCAACAGAGTTCTTCCTTCTTAGGTTTCCCAGCCTCAGAATAAAATATCACAAACTATGAAAATAACATGCATAGAATGAATTCAATTTTTAAGACCAAACAATTATATATTGAAATACTTCCCAATACCAAATTTGGCGCCCAAATTCAAATGCCCAAAGAAAGTGATGCTTACATGCCGAGATTATAGCTCCCACTTGCCAAAAATGAAGACACCAAGAAACATTCTAATCCCAAATTGCCAAATCACATGCCACTTGCCTTTTTCCAAGAAACCCACGCCTACCTTGGACCCTATTAATATTTCAAAAAATATTAATTCATTTGTCAACATGACTGATTTAATTAATATTATTTGAAAAACCAACCTTTCCAATTTATCCGCAGGTACTATTTTTAGGAAACTAGGTTTACTAAAAATAGTAAATGCTATTTTTAGAAAAGGGGACATTACACTTCAGATCTCCTTACAATGATATCCACCTTCTTTCTATAGACCTTCTAATAACATAATGGAGGGGTAAACCACTAAACCCAATGTAGGGGGGCTACTCATTACCTAATATTATTAATTACATAAGTTGTCCACATGACCCAATATAACTGACTTAAGGGATGTGTGTCACATGTCAACATCTCTATCCACCTGTATACATTATGTACATAACAATTACAAGTTAATTATAAAACTAAAAAAATGCAAACTCTCTTGTGAAGGAACTCTTGAAACTAGCCTTTCCTTGACTAAGTGAAGACACATCCAATCATTTGACCATTACAATGATTTGTTTTCAGTAAGATTTTAGATAAATATGCTATTTAAATTTAAATTTTTATATGATTTATTATAGATAATATTTCTTATATGTTTGGATATAATTACAAATAGTTTAAAAGAAAAACATGTTTATTTTTCCTAATGATACCTACGATTAAGGGGTCCTTGCCCCAAAAAGTTGGCAAGATGCCAACCCCCCAACAATATCATACTCCACAACATTGAGCCAAGCCATGAAAAGAGTCTAAGGCAATAGCAACAAGGCTAAAAGCTTGCCTTTCTAGCATCATTTTTGAAGAGCAGTGTGCTTTCTTGAAAGGGAGGCAAATACTTGACGGTGTGATCCTTGCCCATGAGACCATCCACTCGATCAAGGAGAGAAAGAAAGAAGGTATGATCATTAAATTGGATATGAATAAAGCTTATGACAGAGTTTCTTGGGGTTTTTTGGTTGCGGTCATGGAGAAAATGGGCTTTTGCCGAGACTGGTGTGATTGGATTTTCAACTGCATATCCTCAATACAATATGTTGTGTTGATCAATGGTAGAGCTACCGATTTCTTTCCGGCTAAATGAGGTCTCTGCCAGGGAGATCCTCTCTCACCCTTTCTTTTCTTGCTGGTGGCTGAAGCTCTTGGTTATGCACTAAAACAGGCGGTGGTTGATAGTAGCATTAAAGGCCTACAAGTTTCTGGTGGCCTCCCCAACCTCTCTCATCTCCAATTTGTTGATGACACTTCGATTTTGGGGGAAGCTACGGCTCGAGAGGCTTGGGGGATCAAAAATATCCTCCATTCTTATGAGCAGGTTGTGGGTCAAAAGATGAATGCAAGCAAATCACGCATCTACTTTCTTAAGGATCAATGCTCACAATCTTTTGAGGTTCAACGCATATTAGGTTTCGAAGATGATCAACTCCCGGGCAGTTACCTAGGCATGCCCTTGGTGGATAAAAGGACTTCTGAGGCGGAATGGAAAAAGGTTGTGGACAAGGTTCAAGGCAAATTGGCATCTTGGAAGGGCAAGTGGCTCTCTCTGGCTAGAAGAATCACTCTAGTCAAAGCTTCTTTGGAGGCGGTGCCACCTACACCATGTCTTCTTTTCAAATTCCAAGCAAAGTGGCCAAGGCTTTGGAGAAATCTCGAAGAATTTTTCTTTGGAGGGGTACGGAGGAGGCTTTTAAATATAATCTAGTCAAGTGGGAGATGGTATGCAAGCCAAAGAACATGGGTGGTTTGGGGTTCTGAAACTTGAAGAATATGAATAAGGCCCTCGGGGCAAAGTTGGCCTGGAGAGTTTATGAGGAGAGGGACAGATTGTGGAGTAAGGTGTTGCAATTGAAATATTTACAGAATCATATCAACTTCCTTTTTGATAGCAATGTGATCCTCCCCAAAGGCTCCAATATCTGGAATTTCTTACATAGTTGTCTTGGTCTTCTCTCGAATGATCTGGTTTGGAAAGTGGGCAAGGGTGATAAGGTGCGGTTTTGGAGAGATCCCTGGGTTGTAGAGAAGCCTCTTAGGGAGAAGGTCTCCTTTGAGCCTTTAGCCTCCTTTGTGGAACCCAGGTGCGGTATGCTGGTTCGAGATTACAAGGAATTCAGAAACAATGGGTGGGCCTAGAAGACTCCTTTGGACCTCAACGATATTTTGGGCTCAACATGGAGTAAAGTGGAACGGATGTTGAACATGGTTCCCTTTTCGAAGGAGGAGGACAGTATCAAATGGAGGTTCACAGTGATGGAAGGGCGAATGTAAAATATGTCTATGTCAGGTACTTCTGCCAAGGCCAGGGCGTGAAATCTACAGTGCTGTCCAAGGTTTGGTATAAGATGGGTTTGTCGAAGGCTTGTGCTTTTTTGTGGATTGCCTGGCATGGCAAGGCTTTGACATGGGATCGGTTGGTTAAGATGGGCAAAGTTGGCCCTTCGCAGTGTACCCTTTGTTGTAAGGCTAATGAAGATGGGAATCTCATTTTTCTATATTGCGATTATTCTCAGGTCTTGTGGGGCAAACTTCTCAACTGGTGGAACTTGGCATGGGCTACGCCGCAGAATCTGGGAATGCTTTTGGAAGGGTGTAATTTCAAGGCTAAATGCCTGGGGCTTAGATTTGTGTGGGATGTGTTCCCTTCCATTCTGGTATGGAATGTCTGGCTTGAACGAAACATAAGGATCTTTGCTGCCCAAGAAAGAGGAGTGGATCACGTTTGGGATCAAATTGAGTGCTCCCTTAATGAGCTTGGGGAGGTTAGAAGGAGCAAGAACTGGCAGGTGTATGCAGATGAGGAAGGGATTGCCAATGCCTGGCCAAGATTCCGTTGGCTGGGTTGTTTTGGAGCCCCTAGGCAGAAGGGAATCAAGGATCAATATGTAAGGTGGATCCCTCCGGATCCTAGTTGGGTCAAGTTGAATTTCGATGGAGCTGCGCGGGGTAACCCAGGGAGAGCTGGTGGTGGTGGTATCTTCAGGGACTGCAGGGGCCAACTGCTAGGCTACTACTCTATACATTTTGGTAGAGATACTAATAACCTGACCAAAGCAAGAGCTTTGTGGCAAGGTCTTATAATTGCCAAGGATAAAGGTTGGAATCAATTGTGGGTGGAAGGTGACTCGAAGATTATCATTGGCCTCGTGGATAAGGATTCTTCAAGCAGCTGACGGTTGGAGCTGATCATGGCGGAAGTAAGGAGGTTGGCTAGCATGCATAGAAATTTCAAAGCTACACATATCCTGAGAGGGGGAACCATGTGGCTGATTGGGCTGCCAACCAAGGGGTGTGTTCGGGTAACAGTTTGCTCTATGGTTCGGCAGGTTTAAAGGAATCTTATCCTTCTGAGATGATGAGTCTGATGCAAAACGACATCAAGGCTCATCCCCCTGATTTGGCAAGGACTCTATAATTTGTGGGGGTGCTCTCTTTTGGTTGGATATGTAACTCTATCATGTTCTTGTGTTGCTCGAGTTTGGGGGTGTTGTCTCCCGTCTCTCTAGAGCTGCCTTCGATGTCTTAGCTTAGTCGTGCTCGAGCTGGGGTTTGGCTGGCCTATTTTTGATGTTTCATTTCCTTGTATGAAGCTTAATTTATGGGCTACGCCTGCTTTTGATGGGTCCCTAGTCCCTTACCAAGGTTTATATTATCAAAAAAAGTAATGAAAAGAGTGAAAAAATAAGCAGCCAAAAACATAGCATTTTGTCAAACCGGTACATCATTCTACAATGTAGTCAAAAAGCCTACTAATAGAGACAACACTTTAGACTTTGATGCCCACATCCAGCAGCCCTTTCAACTATCCCTTCTAATAAATCAACAAGCCTCCTTATGAAACTAACCATCTTAAATACTCATTTCAGTTCTATTGCAATATATCACCAAAAATTATACATCCTTCATATGAAATTGAATCCTCATGCAACCAAAAGTCACAAAAAGGTATAATTTATCTCCTCTTCGTATTACAAAGTCTTCTCAAAATACAAATATATCCACACTCTCTCTCACCTATGCTCATGAATGTCACTCACAAAGACCACAAAAGCTTATGCTTAAAAGTTATGTGCATGGATGCGAATACACCCTCTTCCTCCCATAATGCTTACCAAGAAATCTCCACTCATTTTTTAATTACGCATCATGTGTGAAGCCGCTGAAATTCCCAATTCATGAAAAACATTCTCTAAATACCTCTGAATGTATGCTCGAAAGTAATGTGCACAGATGCAGATGTACCCTCTTCCTCCCACAATGCTTACTAAGAATTTTTACTCATTTTTAATTAGCCATCACATGTGAAGCCATAGAAACTCCTGGTTCATGAAAAATAATCTCTAAATACCTCTAAGAGGATTCAAAAATCATCATCTCATCAACATTGTCATCATTGTTGCCATTGTCGTAGTCGCCCCCATCATCATTGTATTCATTGCGGTCATCATTATCCTCATTGTCATCGCCATTATCATCATCACTTATATATGTGTCTATAAAATAGCTAAGGAATTTTGAAATCTTACCTACTATTCTAGAGCACCTAATTTTGTGGAGAAAAATTTGTCCAAGCGTTAAAGAGGGAACCTGAGAGTTTGCAGCACCCACTTGATAAAGTAACCAGACATTTCGTTGCTAAATGTCAATTGCACAAAGGTTAATATTTTCATTGCATTTTTTAAAATATTAAAAGGAAGCTTTGCTATGAAGGCTCTGAAATACTGTTGTGGAGCAGAAAATTTAACATTGCATTCATTTTACCCACAGAATGTTTCTAAATTTTCTGAGCAGAACATGAAGTAATTTAAAATGCCCCGATCTATAACTTGGTGAATATCTATATAATAACGAACTTGTATCTCTTCAATAGAAGTGACTAGAAACTGCTTAAAGATGCATGAATAATAAACATCAACCAAATTTGTTTATGTGTCGCGTGGGACGAACTAAAGCGATGCATCAGTGGGGCTTTCGTAGAGGAGCCCCAGATTTGAAAAGAACAGGTGATGTAGAGCAATCATACAGAGGGCAATTTATCAAACAACTAAACGATTTCTGCCTATATGGTAGGCCAGGCAACAAAGTGATTTGTGCTTATATGTAAGGTCGTAAAGGTAAAACCTACCATCCCTTGGTAAAGGAAATAGGGAATATTTTTAACGGAGGTAATATTCCTGGGAGTATATGAAATTTTTCTTGCAAATAGTTGACTGCGGATTCTAAATACAGAAGTGTTGTTGTGTACAGTCCACGAATAGTACAAACGGCAAAGCGTTAGACAGGGCTTGAATCATTCCCCGCCATAACCCAAGAAAATATATCAAATGCAATAAAACATCGAGCATTTACTAAAAAGCAAGACAAAAAAAGAACTAAATACCAGTGGCGAGCTCGAGCGGTGGAGGAGAGCAGCTGCAATTGCATTTGATTGAAGAATATGATGGGAAGGAAAAGCACTGGCCCCTTCTTAACACTCTGGTGCCAGTGCTATTAATGTTAATTTTGGAAAAAACAGAGCACCCATTGGCATTCACAAGCCTTGCTCCCACTCTACTGTATCCCTTCCACGTTGGGGTGCCTAGGCAAAGCACCATTCTTCTTCCTTTCCCGCCCAGTTAAAACGGAGGAACAAAAATCAAAGCTCCTGACCAGAGACGAGCTTTAGGCTGCTTCGCCCGTGGATAGCATTGGGTTCTGGTCTCAGTGAAAAGGAGATGTGCGTACATAAAGCGCTACCAAGTTCATCACCAAAATGAACGAAATGAATTGGAAAGATTTTTTTAATAACGTTCGCAAGGCCAAACCAATTTATAGAATCTAAACCCTTTAGTATCAAAGTTTTATGAAGTTTTTGTAATCTCATTTCTAATCACATCTTCTCAATCAATTTTGATTAATAAGTTTGTATTTTTGTTCAGTTTTACCTTCTCAAATAAAATGTGTATAAATTGTCATTCAAGGTGTCTTCGAAGTCGATATGAATGTCATCAAAAGTTGAACATTCCATAACGAAGTGTCATTCTATTTCCATCACTCTTCTGTTGAAAAATTAGCATATTCTCTTTTCATGCTCCTCTTTAGACATCAATCATCTCCCAATTTCATATCTGAAATGAAAAATTCAATATAACAACTAATAAAGATAAAAACTACCTAGAAATTCTTAAAAAATTAATATAAAAGAAAAACTTCATGACAAGAATTCATGGTTGAAATAAATTGTGTAGGTTGCTCCCTTCATATTATCGTGATATTTAGATCTCTATAATATTTGAACAATATGAAAGCTTGTATATTTGCAAGAGATAAAGAAAAAAAAATTAATTATTAATTTAATTAAATGTATATTTTTTATATAAATCAATTTAGACTGTTTTATTAAAAATTAGTATATAATAATTGATATTTTAAAGAGAAAAAATATTGGGAATGTAAATAAATGACAATTAAAATAAATGACAATTATGTTTAGTTTTATGATTGAAAAATGTATGTGTAACAATATAAAGACTAAACTTATAGATCCTTTTTTGATATTTGTAGGATTGATAGTATTGATAAATACCTTTGTTAGGTTGTTATATAACTGGGTTGCAAGGGCATTGTGTCTTGATCAACACCTTGAAATTAAACAATATTGAAATAGCACTCTTCAAACATACAAATAATCCTAAAACAAATGTGTAGGCTAGATCTTTTAGATTACCAAATTGTAATGTGAACATGCAAATTATATGTGAATAGCTTTTGTTTTCAAATTTTTTGTGTGATTCTTCGATTATAATTAGGTTGAATGCATTTTTTGCCTTTAAGTACTAGGACATAACAATAAATCACCTAATAATGTATTTAGTTGGTCCTTAGAGGTATTAGACTCTACAAACAAGCATGAAGCCATCCAAAGGTTGGTGCAAAGATTAGATGCAATTAAATTATAAATAAAAATACTATAATAGAGTTAGTTTCCAACAATACAAGAGACAAGTAAAATAGCATAAGGAAACCTTGCAATAACATTGCTTGAATATGCAAGGTGAGAGGATACATACATAGAGAATAGAGGAGACAAACCTAGCCAATAGGAGATGTAACTCCAACCACCCAAAAATTGATGGGAGTTACATTCATGGAAGACGCCTTCTACCCTCATAATGACCTAATCAATCTACCTACTCAAGCTAAAGTAAATTTGTAGGAAAAATATAATCATATCCAAGAGAAAATAAAACATATGCTAACAAACCCTCTTTAAACACAAATTAGGCAGAAAAAATGATGGTCCTAAAAAATCAAGCCTAATGAGGTATCCATGTACATAGAAATTACCTCAAATATAGAATAGCCCCCACTAGCCCCTTTCCACATTTATAAAGAAAGAAAGAGGACTAGCCAAACCCCAAAGATGTTGCCTCTTTCACCCCTATAAATGCTTGTAAATGAAAAACTTTATTTCTATAAAGGGTTTGGTGAAGATGTCAACTACTTGCTCAGTAGTCAAGTAATGGCAAAGATTGATGATTTCTCTATGAATGAGCTCCTAAATGTATACATGCGGACCTTAATGTGTTTGGTCCACTAATCACGGACCAAGTTTTGAAGACCAAGATATCACTTTGGTTGCCACAAAATATGAGATATCTTGCATTACTAGTACCCAACTCAATTAGAATATGTTGACTTGCCAAAAGGTCTTGGTGGCAACATTCCTAGCCCCTTGATGCTCTACTTCTATGGAAGAAAAAAGAAATAGAATTTTTCTTCTTTTTTGACCAACATATAAGACCAAAACCAAGTGAAAAATTGTAATTAGAAGTAAACTTGCAATCTTAAGAATCATTTATCTAATCTATGTATGTGTACCCAAAAAATAAAATATCAATGCAGGCTACCACATAGTGAATTCTAAAGCTACGAGTGCCCTAAATGTAGTGGAGTATCCACTTAGTTACCTTCCAATGCAATTCATGGGGCTCCTACATAAATTGAGAGACCGAGACATATGAAATGTTAGACCTCATATGGATCAAGTAAATAATACTACCAACAAGTTGGAAATACAAAACTTAGCATCAACCAATGGTGTAGAAAAATATACCTCAAGTCTGACTCAAGAAAGAAAGGGAGTTGAAGCAAGTTTTTATTTAGTCATATAGAATTGTGAGCACAAATCAAGTGCATACTTGGACTATGTAATGTTAATCCTAGAAGTAAATTGATAGATATCAATCTTGATAAATTACTACAACAAATACAATTCAATCATTATAAACTTTTCGTGAAGGTTATTTTCACTATGACAATGAAGGATGAAGAGCTCCCTATGATTAGCAAGTCATTGACATAGAAAATTATAAGTAAGAGAGACTTGTCCTATCACAAAATCTAGATGTTAGAATCAAAATTAAATCAAGTGAATCCAACTAAGAGAAGGAAGGAAACCATCTTGGCATACAATACATGAGGGGCTAGTGTGAATCCATACATAGATTTCTTAAGTTTGTATACCAAGAAAGAGTCTCATAGAAAACCTTGTGGCTACTCCATATATATATCTCCTTTGGTCAAGATCCCTATAACAAAATACACTCTTCATGCCCATATAGTGAACCTCCTAGAGATGTGTAGTAAATATAGAGCAAAATTCAAAAAGTGCTCATCTTTGTAACAAGTGCAAAGATCTCAATATAGTCAATACCAAGAACCTATTCAAATCCTTCCACAACTAGGTGAGATTTGAACTTGTTAACTAATCCATTTGCAACAAATTATCTAGTAGATCCACTTACATTGAATGATTTACATTCCTTTAAAAAGAGGAAATAAATCCCAAGTGAGGTTCCTTGTGAAGAAATTGTACTCCTCCTACATAGTTGCATTGCACTTAGGAATGATTGATAGATCATTAAAATACTATTGATCTAATATGAAGGTAATGAAAAAATGAAGTGGTGCTTGGAATTGTGATTGGGTCTTCCTAGCATCTATAGGATCCTTGCCCCAATCACCTATATACTACAAAGTTCATCTAACCTAAAGTGAACTAGAAATAGGAGAGTCAAGAGGAGATTCTACGTCATTATAATGCTGATTGAAAGAGGAGGGAGGATGATACTCGTCACCACTCTCATCATCCAAAGTAGAGGAAGAATAATCTTCATCATCTAAAATATGCTCAAGAAAATTCACCTCATCTATAGAACTAACATTTTTCCTAAGTGTAACCTAAGTAATTGAAGAAGGAGAATTATCAAGAGTTGTACTTAAATAGCCCTTCTCAAATTAAATACTCCTCTCAATGAATAAATCATGAATAACCAAATGAAGAATTTGATATCCCTTTACACCATCTAGATAACCCATAAAGATGCAAGGCATGCTTTAGGGATCCACAACCTTTCATTTCTTTGTAGGAATGTGGGCCCATGATGGACAATTGAAGACCCTAAAGTGTCTTAGTATGAGATTCCTACTACTCTAATATTTAAAATGAGTAACTCCTTTAAAGTATTTTACAAGGAACTATGTTCTTGATGTCTTTTGCACAATTAATGACCTTTGCCTAGAATTGTAGTACAAGAGATCTAGACTAGATCATACAACTCATTATTTCCTCAAGGATATGTTCTTACATTTTTCTTCTCCATTATGTCAAGGACTATATATAATTTTATGATACAAACCAATTCCCTCTAAAAAGTATAAAACTACTCAAACTAATGGTTAACATACTCACCACCATTATCTATGCATTGATTCCTAATGTCTTTCTTGAATTATTTCTCTATAAGTGCTTTTAATTCCCAAAAGTGCTCAAAAACATTTTCCTTTTATCGAAGAAAGTACATTTGAGTAAACCAAGATAAGTCATCAATGAAGGTGAGAACACATATATAATTGCTAAAAGAAGGATTCGAAAATGGACCTAACAAGTCACTATTAACCAACTCTAGAATCTATGTAGCCCTCAATACTTTTCTTTTATCAAACTTCTATTTTGAATGATTCCCATGACTTCATCACTAGATAACTCCATTAGAAAATGAGTATAATGTAACACTATAACTGTAGACATCCAAATTTGATCACTTCCATATGATCAAAATTGTCTACTTTATTCATCTATTTCATTAATAGTGATTAAATAATTTATTTAATCATTATTTCATTTTCTGCCTAAGGTTCCTAAAGTATGTAATTAAATAAATTAAATACTTTACCTTACCCCTTTTCTTCTCTAAATTAAATAAATATGACAAATTATTTAATTTAGTCTTTTAACCCATTTGAATTAAAATCAATTTTTAATTCCCCTTTTTCTCTCTCCTTGTCACATTCTCCATAACCCTCTCCTAATCCGGATTAAATTAATTAATCTGTGATTAGGATGTGCACCACTTAATCAAGATTAAGTGTCACATCCTCCATAATCTCCCACTTGTCTCTAATCTCTCATTAATTATTTTAATCATGTGTTTGCACAACCTTAATCAGAATCATTAGCCACATTTGGCTTACCTTTTCTGGTCAACCTTCCCACTTACCATTTTTGGTATGGACTCCCTTCCCCATGTGAGTTTTTAATTCACATTTATTCAACCAAGGTTCCCCTCTTCCCCATGTGAATTTTTAATTCACTTTTATCTTCCCAAGGTCTTCCCCATCCCCCATGCAAGATTCTAGAAGCCTTGACTTGTCACTTCACATGTGCCAAGGGCTTCTAGAACCTTGGACTTGTCACATCACCCACATGTGACAAATCTCCAGCTTTTTGGATACCCTCTCTTATCCACTAGATTCTTCCAATCATTGTGAATTTTTAATTCACTTTTATTCCTCCAAAAAATCTTCTCATCCCCCAAGATCCACCTCATTTCCACATCACTCCACCCTAGGACATCTCACCCTCCACATGTCAAGATGTGAGGGTTTGTGAGTCCTCAACTCACCATAGCCCTTCATCTTGATCTTTGTTGGATCAATCCCAACCATTGAATTCTCTATTTAGCCTATAAATACCCCTCATTTCTCCTATTTTAAAAGGGGGATCAAGTTTTTTGCAAATAAACTCTTGCAAAATTGTCATTCAAGCTCTCATCCATTTTAGCACCCATATTGCATCAATTCATCTTGCATCCACTTCATTTCATTGTCATCCAAGGAGCACACAAGACTTCAACATCAAGGGCCAACCAAGGAAGCAACAACATGAAGGTATAACAGCAATTTATTTGTTTATCTTGTTTTCATATTGTTCATTTTCTTAGGTTAATCGTTGAGGTGCCCTATTATCTTGTTGTTTCTCTTTATTGCACTATTAGTTTTATCTAACATCTCGCATTTAGGAAGCAGCATTCTATTAGGATCACATTTCTGGCACGCCCGGTGGGACCCACAAAGGGGTCTCTTTCTTTCACGTTTTTTGTTGTTAGCTTGTTTGCAGATTCAGGTCGCAAGGGGGCGAACTTGCCCTCCCGGACGCTGCATAAGGGCGACCTTGCCCTTTGTTTCCGACTATTTTCTGCAGAGGGGCGACCTTGCCCTCTGTTTTTGACTTTTTTTGTAGAAGGGCGACCCTGCCCTTTGCTGTTTTCGACTGTTTTCTACAGAGGGGCGACCTTGCCCTCTATTTCCGACTGTTTTCTGCAGAGGGGCAACCTTGCCCTCTATTTCTGACCATTTTCTGTAGAGGGGCGACCTTGCCCTCTGTTTCTGACTGTTTTTTGCAGAGGGGCGACCTTGCCCTCTATTTCTGACTGTTTTTTGCAGAGGGGCAACCCTGCCCTTTGTTGTTTCCGACTGTTTTCTGCAGAGGGGCGACCCTGCCCTTTGCTGTTTCTGACTGTTTTCTGTAGAGGGGCGACCCTTCCCTTTGTTGTTTCTGACTATTTTCTGCAGAGGGGTGACCTTGCCCTCTGTTTCTAACTATTTTCTACAGAGGGGCAACCTTGCCCTTTGTTGTTTTCGACTGTTTTCTGCAGAGGGGCGACCTTGCCCTCCGTTTCTCACTATTTTCTGCAGAGGGGCGACCCTGCCCTTTGCTGTTTTCGACTGTTTTCTACAGAGGGGCGACCTTGCCCTCTATTTCTAACTGTTTTCTGTAAAGGGGCGACCCTACCTTTTGACTATTTTCTGTAGAGGGGCGAATCTGCCCTTAACAGCACATTCGAGAAGGTAAAAAGGGATATTTTAGCTTCATTTTTGTCTCTTTCTTTTGCTATTTTGTGCTCTAACCCACTAATCCCGTTTGTTGATGAGTGAAGTCAGATTGCTTGTTGGTATCTTGCGTATTTTTGCTGCAAAATCACAAAAGGGAAGGGATAAACAATTAACATTTCCTTGCAGGACCTTCCTTTTTATTCTGATTCTTAAAATTCTTTCCTTGCTACTTTATCTATGTACTTAGTATAAGTAGGGGAAAGTAATATTTGTTGTTTGTTGTGTCTACTTTACTTATTTTACCCTAAGGGGGCATTATTTTATTTTCACTTTCCTCCTTTGCACGTTGTGCAGATCCGAAGGAGGTCGTTGGAAACAATTAGTGTCATCTTCTTAGCGAGACCTGCTTGGGGATTTCATCACCCCAAGGGACAATCCCAACCATGCGTACCAACGGGGTATATAAAGAGGGGAGAGCCAAAGTTGTACCTCAATCCAGTTGCATCGTAATTGGCGGAACGTCGAAGCTAGGGTGATACCTAAATAAACGTGAAGAGTTGGTTCGAGCCTTTCAGTATCTCGTTGGGGCTCCCAACTCACGTTTGTGACGGACTGGTGTTCATGGTTTGTGCCTCACGTACCGAGCGTATATCGAGGACTCCTTAGAAACCTTGTTCATCCTAGAGTAAGACCTTTGCCGACCGTACCTGTTAAACATTAATCATAGGATTGTGCTTGTTCAAAGTGTCTTTTTGTGAAGAACCAGTAAATTTTGGTAAGTCAAACTATCATTAAACCATTTTAAGTCCTTGCCAAAATCCCTTATCCAAACCAAGTTCAAATTTCCATTGCAGAGGGGCGAATTTTCCCTTTGTTGTTCAGCCTTTTTACTGCAGAGGGGCGACCTTGCCCTCTGTTTTAGCAGTTTTTCTGCAGAAGTGCGAATACGCCTCGCTGAACGGCCAATTTCACCTGTTTAACCTCCGTTCGAATCCTCGAAGCCTCCATTTGACCATTTGATCAATCCAAACCTTCATTTCGCCATTCCAAGCCCCCGTTCAACCCTCCCGACCATCTATCTATCCAACCTGAATATCCGATTACCCGTTGCGAGCGGTCGTTTCCCTGTTTTGAGCGGTCAACATGTTTTGAAAATCAACGTTTCATCGACCAAACTGCATAAGTGCTTCTTAGAACATCATTGGAGTCCATATCTATCATCAAATCATCCATCCCAATCATCTAGACTTCATTTTTGAAATTTTTGATTTTTATGTCAAAACTTCCGGAGGCCATAATTTTTGACTCAGATGTGGGATTTGGCTGAAATTTTGCTGGTGGTTGCATTAGGAGCTGGCATTTGGATTCCTAATGGACTTTTAAGTCCTTTGGATCCTCCTTTGACACATTTGTAGAGCCTCAAACTTTCATCTTAACCCTCAAAATCACAAATTAGCATTTATTTTTTTTAATTTTCCAGTTTTTGATGAACTATTTCATTAATAACTCTGAATGCATGTCTCATATTTCCGATGTTAGTTGGCAATTCATCCTATCTTAGTATTGGGTATTTTGTGGAAAAAACTAGACTCTCAAACGTATGCCTACGAAGTTTCCTAAAAATGGCAAAATTTGACAATTTTTGAAAACTGCCAAATTTGGCAAAAATCTGATTGTCAACACCTTACGTCCTCTAGTTAAAACCCATGATCACGTTTTCAAATCAATCCTATCATATCCTATGATCCAATCCCAATCTAAGCCCCAATTCAGTTATAATCTAAGCGTTAATCCCTTCATCCTAATCTGAGCTTTCATCCAATCCCAATCTGAGCTTTCATCCAATCCCCATATAAGCTTTCAGTTCATCCTAGTTCTCTATCCATCATCTATTCTTTCCTTCTAATCTATATCCATCATGAATCTTTATCCCCCTCTCACACAACCAATAATAGTAGTCAAGGGGAATCCTAACTCCGTTGATGACGATAACGAAAATCTTGTTGATCATGAAGATTGTTATATAGATCCTCTTGACGCTATCATTGCTAGTAAGCTCTCTCCAATCGCCTTCCAAAATCCCACTACTTCTTCAAACTATCCCACCATGCCTTCATCCACATCCAATAATGGTTCTTATGTT
Organism: Sequoiadendron giganteum; assembly: GCA_007115665.2. NCBI lineage: Eukaryota > Viridiplantae > Streptophyta > Pinopsida > Cupressales > Cupressaceae > Sequoiadendron > Sequoiadendron giganteum. The sequence goes on from CM021102.1 coordinate 635,219,155, forward strand.
ACCCTTAACAAGGGATATCCAACATCCTCACCATCGACATATTCATCATGTCCTCCCATTCAACCTCTATCCTATCCAACATCCACATCCTCTTATCCTCATCATAATCAATAATCCCAATACCTCTACCTTCATCCCACATCCCAATCTTCTCATCCTAGTCCAACACTCACACATTCCTATCACAATCCCCCATCCCAATATTCCTCCTATCTTAATCCACCATCTCAATCCTCTCATCCTAATCTACCATCCATATCCTCCTATGCCAACCCACCATACATGTCCTCCTACAATGGTTCACCACCTCAATCCTCCTATTCTAATCCAACATCCACACCTTCCTATCACAATCCCCCATCCCCATACCCTTACATTCATTCCACATCTCCCCATTCTAATCCTTCATCTACATATTCCTACTATCACTCCCCATCCCAATCTAATCCAACATCCACACCTTCCTATCACAATCCCCCATCCCCATACCCTTCCATTCATTCCACATCTCCCCATTCTAATCCTTCATCTACATATTCCTACTATCACTCCCCATCCCATTCTAATCCAACATCCACATCTTCCTACATCACTCTCCCTTTCACCGCATTATATCTTAATCCTCCATCTAATCATAATCCTACATCTCCTCCAACCACTCCTAGTACTCCATCTAGTCCCATCCACTCATCTAATCATAATCCTCCATATCTTCCTAGTCCTACATCCATTTCCATCCCTTCATCTAATCCTAATCCTCCACCTCCTCCTAGTCCTACATCCATTTCCATCCCTTCATCTAATCCTAATCCTCCATCTCCTCCTAGTCCTACATCCATTTCCATCCCTTCATCTAATCCTAATCCTCCATCCATTTCCATCCCTTCATCTAATCCTAATCCTCCATCTCCTCCTAGTCCTACATCCATTTCCATCCCTTCATCTAATCCTAATCCTCCATCCATTTCCATCCCTTCATCTAATCCTAGTCCTCCATCTAGTCCCATCCCTTCATCTAATCCTAATCCTCCATCTCCTCCTAGTCCTACATCCATTTCCATCCACTCATCTAATCATAATCCTCCATCTCCTCCCAGTCCTACATCCATTTCCATCCACTCATCTAATCATAATCCTCCATATCTTCCTAGTCCTACATCCAATTCCATCCCTTCATCTAAACCTAATCCTCCATCTCCTCCTAGTCCTACATCCAATCCCATCCCTTCATCTAATCCTAATCCTCCATCTCCTCCTAGTCCTACATCCAATCCCATCCCTTCATCTAATCCTACTCCTCCATCCAATCACATCCCCATGTCTAATCCTAATCCTAATCCCCCATCCATTCCCATCACTCTACCTAATCCTACGTCTCTTCCAAAAGTCGCCCAAGGACTCATGCAAGAAGAGACACCATGCCCTCCCACTTTATCATGTACTATCACTAGTGATGAGGCCCTCCTCCATCCTACACCTATCCCTCTCATCACCATTCCTACCACCATCCAAATGACTGAGCCGGTCAAACCCATCGAATCCATTGAATCCCCATATTCTACTACTAGATCCACCGAATCCATTAAAATCCCATCTTCTACTACTAGATCCACCCAATCCATTGAAGACATCCAATCCCCTCCTCCCAGTCCTAATATTCACAAACTTCAAACCCATGACCTTAATGAACCCTCCATCCTCCTATCTCCCCCAATTGAGGAGTCCCTCCAACACTCTTCCATCATCATACATCTCCCACAAGATGAGTCATGCCAAGACCTTGGTCCAACGCGTACAAGCATATCCCCTCCTCCAAATCAAGATCACTCCACCCCATCTACTCCATCTCAAAAACATAGTCCTCCATCCATTTCATCTCATGATCCATATCCTCAACCAAGTCATGATCCTATCCTTCCATCCACCCCATCTCAAGATCACACTATCTCATCCACTCCATCCCATGATCCCCTTTGCATTCAAGATCCAATCTCTCCATCTCATGAGCCCTTATCATCCACTGCCATAAATCTAGATCCCATTGTACTCCCCAATTCCTCTCATGATCCCTTATCACTCATTCCTCCTGATGTTGCTATCCCCTCATCTCCATCGCATGATCCTTCATCGCCATCTAGTCTTACCATCCCAATGCCACTTTTGTATCACCTTGGTAACATTACATGGGTCCATGGTGGTCTTCTTGCAGAAGGAAAACAACGTCTATGCACCACCTTTCCTCCTCCACCTACTAACACACTCACATCATGTTTCCAAAAGAATAAGCATCCTACCATAGATCATATGCTTGAGAGCATGAACTATCAAGGAAAAGGTTTAGGCCTTCATGGGCAAGGTATTTTAGAACCCATTCAAGTCAAAGAACATCTAGGCACACATGGTCTTGGATATGTCTCCCAAAACTTGCACTCTAAAGATGTTGGTACAACCTTCGTACATCCTAAACGATCCTCTTCTAAAGGCACAAGAGGTACTTCCCATCGTTCTACCAAGACATATGCCGCCATCCCCCCTCCTCCATCATACTACCTAAAAACAACCATCCATCTTCCTCCCTCATCCTCTCAATCCATTTTGGGTCCTTATGTCCCTCCATCCATTGTTGCTAATCCTCCATCTACTATGGGTTCTTATATCCCTCCATCAAAACCCACACATCCTCCATATACACAGTTTATTTTGGGTCCTTACATCCCAAAATCACCCCCTCCATCTTATCCTATTCATCCACCCCCTCTCCCTCGTACACCACATAAATATCCTACATTCATAACTCCTAATAAGGATCAACAAAGGCACATACCTACACATTCTCCATCTACACATAGTCCCTCTAACCCTACCTCCATCGCTCCACATCATCCATCTCTTCGCACCTATCCCCTTGCTACTAAAAGCATTTTGGATGCCAAAGCAAAAATGTATAAATCCAAATGTCCACGTGAATCTAAAGCTCCTCATGTCCCCTTCAAAAGACATGTTGAAGAACAGAAAAATCAAGTCCCAAATCCAAATCAATCCAAAAGGCCACAAAGGCCCACCAAAGAAAAAATAAAAACCATGTGGATCCCAAAGAAAAAAGGTGCCATACCTTCACATGAAAAGTCCCTAATGACATCCAAAGTTGCTATTCCCCCACAAAATCATTCACCTCCTCCATCTCCTAAATCTATTTTGGGTCCCTACATCCCAAAATTCACTATCCCAATGCCTCCATTATCGCCACACTCTCCATCTATTCATCCACCTATCTTTTCGCATCCACCATCACATGTGCCAATGTTGGTCCTGAACACCTTCCCCCATCATACATCCACTCCATCATTACATCCATACACTTTCCAACATCCCCTCCACTATCCTCTCTATCTCCCCCATCAAATTCCTTTAATCCATCCTCTTGCATAAACCATCCAGTCTAATAGGGTTGTACCAACATCCACTGGCCACTTCAAACATGGGCTCTTATTACCTCATATGGAACTTGATGCGTGAGTCCTTCATCCCTATCCTTATCAATTTTCCTCTAAAAATCCACATATCCATATCCCTATCTTTATCCATCTTCGTCCACATCCTAGTCCAAAAAATCAGAAAAATACAAAAAACAAAAAAAATAATAAAGAGAAAATCATTCGTCCAATGGTGAAAACTTGGAAAACAAGCACCTTGGATATGTACCATGATGAAAACTTGGCAAACAAGCATCATGCATAAATTCCCCATCTAGTCTCCTTCCACGATTGGGGGCAACATCCACTTACGCATTCCTTTCCTCCATCTCCTACATCTGCCTATCTTCTGCATCATATCCATCCTATCCCATTTATCCCACTCCCTCCATCTTCCTTGTGATCTTGATAAATGTAGGGGCAAACCTGTATACATGCTTTGGACACCTCTTGGCATATATTCCCATCCATACACTATCATATTCCTTATCCACCTCTATCTATCTTCCATTGCCCATTTCACTCCCTTATCCACCCATCTTGCTATCCCTCTTGCCTCGTCATGCATGACACATATAGAGTGGGGGCATCTCTTGTCTGTTGTGTTTGTTTTATGCATTGAACACTAATCCGTCTTGGTTTACATACCCTGACGCCCGGTGTCTTATGCTATAGCAAAAATCGGTGCTCTGCGAATGGCAAATTGCATTAGGATTGCATTTCATTTTCCATTCCATCATCTTGCATATCTCCCCCATCCTCATCCATTCAAATAATCTAATCACACTCTTGGTTTTAGCCTTGCTACAAGCCTTGATCCAATCATCCTCATCATCATCATCATCATCATCATCATCATCATTATCATCCCTGGGATGTATCCTTCCCTATCCTTGTGTTGTTTTGGGATTTATCTTTCCCTCATCAACAATACTCTCATCGGGATGTATCCTTTCCTATCCTTGTGTTGTTTTTGGATGTATCATTCCCTCGTCAACAACTCTCATCCTCATCCTCATCATCATCATTATCATTTCTGGGATGTATCCTTCCCTGTCCTTGTGTTGTTTTGGGATGTATCTTTCCCTCATCAACAACACTCTCATCGGGACGTATCCTTCCTTATCCTTGTGTTTTTTTTTGGGGATATATCATTCCCTAGTCAACAACACTCATCCTCATCCTCATCCTCATCCTCATCATCAGTGGGATGTATCCTTGTGTTGTTTTGGGATGTATCATTCCCTTGTCAACAACACTCATCCTCATCCTCATCAGGATGTATCCTTCCCTATCCTTGTGTTGTTTTGGGATGTATCATGTCCTCATCAACAACACTCCATCAACCATCCGCCCAACCTGGCTTGTACCTAGATTGGGGCAACATCACATTTTTCCTTGCATCCATTTGTGCTCACCTTTATCTCCCATCGCTTTACATTGTCATTTTCATATCCCCATCTCTCATCCTTTCCCCCATCCGTTTCTTCCTATCGAGAGGTCACCCAGGACCCCTCTCTTTTCCCCCGTCACCCTCTCGAGGGGGCATACCCTTCCCGTTTATCTATTTTCTTAGCCATAATCTCCATCCATTCCCCCGCTAATTTGGACAGCTCAACTCCTCCTTCCCAAGCTGGGGCATCATCCTCTGGTGAATTCCTCTATAGAGTCATTTGCACTTTCTTTTCTTCGAAGCACGGTTATTCTAAAGGTACTTCAAAGAGAGGCAAAATGTAGACATCCAAATTTGATCACTTCCATATGATCAAAATTGTCTACTTTATTCATCTATTTCATTAATAGTGATTAAATAATTTATTTAATCATTATTTCATTTTCTGCCTAAGGTTCCTAAAGTATGTAATTAAATAAATTAAATACTTTACCTTACCCCTTTTCTTCTCTAAATTAAATAAATATGACAAATTATTTAATTTAGTCTTTTAACCCATTTGAATTAAAACCAATTTTTAATTCCCCTTTTTCTCTCTCCTTGTCACATTCTCCATAATCCTCTCCTAATCCGGATTAAATTAATTAATCTGTGATTAGGATGTGCACCACTTAATCAAGATTAAGTGTCACATCCTCCATAATCTCCCACTTGTCTCTAATCTCTCATTAATTACTTTAATCATGTGTTTGCACAACCTTAATCAGAATCATTAGCTACATTTGGCTTACCTTTTCTGGTCAACCTTCCCACTTACCATTTTTGGTATGGACTCCCTTCCCCATGTGAATTTTTAATTCACATTTATTCAACCAAGGTTCCCCTCTTCCCCATGTGAATTTTTAATTCACTTTTATCTTCCCAAGGTCTTCCCCATCCCCCATGCAAGATTCTAGAAGCCTTGACTTGTCACTTCACATGTGCCAAGGGCTTCTACAACCTTGGACTTATCACATCACCCACATGTGACAAATCTTCAGCTTTTTGGAGACCCTCTCTTATCCACTAGATTCTTCCAATCATTGTGAATTTTTAATTCACTTTTATTCCTCCAAAGAATCTTCTCATCCCCCAAGATCCACCTCATTTCCACATCACTCCACCCTAGGACATCTCACCCTCCACATGTCAAGATGTGAGGGTTTGTGAGTCCTCAACTCACCATAGCTCTTCATCTTGATCTTTCCCAACCGTTGAATTCTCTAGAGAATTCAATTTAGCCTATAAATACCCCTCATTTCTCCCATTTTAAAAGGGGGATCAAGTCTTTTGCAAATAAACTCTTGCAAAATTGTCATTCAAGCTCTCATCCATTTTAGCACCCATATTGCATCAATTCATCTTGCATCCACTTCATTTCATTGTCATCCAAGGAGCACACAAAACTTCAACATCAAGGGCCAACCAAAGAAGCAACAACATGAAGGTATAACAATAATTTATTTATTTATCTTGCTTTCATATTGTTCATTTTCTTAGGTTAATCATTGAGGTGCCCTATTATCTTGTTGTTTCTCTTTATTGCACTATTAGTTTTATCTAACATCTCACATTTAGGAAGCAGCATTTTATTAGGATCACAATAACCATGCCCTATCAATTGAGTTTCTATAATTGATGATAGTTCAAATGACCAACCACTCATGCCACAACTTAACTCATCAAAATTATGTGGAATGAGAATTAATAACAAAATTTGAAAATGAGTATAGCTAAGATAGATGGCATGCCCTCCCAAATGCTACTAAGGAGCCACTATTCAACTCACAAATAACCACACAATTTGGAGTAAACTCAACTTGTTTTCTTAAACCTTTATGTGTGTGATCTAACAAACTAGCAAGAGATTAATTGATAAAAAAAATCCTAAAATTTTATGTCTCCAATGCCAATCAACCCTCTCTTGCAAGATTTTGGATAGACTATCATCACCTATTAGAATATGAAACATGGGACTTAGCTCCAAGGATGTGAAATCATCTTAATCTGAAGTCATATGGTGCAAACTATCCTAAGTCAACAATCCATGTGGAAGGTGGAGATTCAATAGCAAAAAGGGGATTTCCCTTTACTTTCCCCTTATTATTGTCATTCTTAGAGAACTCCTCCTATGATGAACTTTGTTTGGTGGAATCAAGTACCCCAATGTTGTTCTTTTCAAGAAGATGAGTGAGGTAACCAATATACTTCTTCATGCACATATGTTCATCATGTCCAGGCCTCTTATAGTAATAACATTTCTCTTTCTTAGGCTTATCACCCTTTGAAGAGGATGAATATGTCATAGGAGAATTTGAAGATTTATGGTTCCTACTCTTAGTACTATCTTTCTTTTCCATGTTCTTATGTTTCTTCTCCTTGTTCTTAGTAGTCTTATATTCTTTATCTTTTCAATGTGACTTTATTTTTAAATGTATTCTTACATAACATCTCAAGTATCCCAGAGATAAATGATAAACAATTAATGTCCCCACCCTCACATGGGTACCCCATTTTATCAACTTCATGATGTCTGAAGATTATACATTATTTATCATTTACATAATTAAATACAATTAACAAGATGTAGGATTTGCAAAGTGAATGACACATCTAATCCCAATGAATATATCTCCTACCCTTCTCACAAGTAGCTAGACCACAAGCCCTTAAGTATCATAGTTTAATTTTAGATTATTATTTTTAGGGACTTCAAACCATATTCCCAAGGTTTTATAATTTAGCTTGTAGGAAAATCCAAGATAAAACTTCTTCACCACATTAGGAGTGCTAAGAACATCCTCTCCATCACTCCTCTTCCTAATGGTGTTAAATGATTTTGTTGAAGCAAATTTCAATCTGTGTAGCTCAATAAAAATCTACTTGTTATCACCATCTTTCTCCCTTGCTTGAGAGTCACATTTTCACTATTTACCTCAAAAATTGAGATAGAACTTTGGATTATATCTACTTTCTCCTCCATCATCTCAACATGTTCCCTTTTATCTTATTCATTATTTGTAGCCCTAAGCCTTAAATTTTTTATAAATATTTTGGATTTCTTGATTTTTTTGAGCTCATTATTTACAAGGAACTCATCATGTGTTTTCTACTCAACATCTCTTATATCCTCTACTCTTGCAAATAAAGTTAGAAATGTTGAGTGATTTAGAGTAGTTAGTTATAGCACTATTTGATGAGGGGGAGATACAATAGCAACAAGAGTTGGATCATTTATTAGCAAAAATTCCCCCACCCCTTTAGTATCTTGATAGCTCTCCAAATGAGTTTCCTAGACCAGAATTCATTTCATGACACTTTCTTGCACTTGAGAAAATGATTTAGAAGGTAATTTTTCAGGTTTGAAGGTTCCTCTATTTATACTTGTAAGGGAAAATATTAAATATGGATCTAGTTTGTACACATGTCTCTATTCTATTTATAATAAAGCCTCTTTCTTTGCACACACTTCCTTTTTTAACACTTGACCAATAATTTCTATATTATCCAAGAGAATCTACATCCCTTCAATTTTATCTATTATGTCTAAAACGGCTCTAGGATCGTCATGGTTATTCAAATTTCTAACCCTTTCAAAAATTTGGATCATCACCAACCTATCCCATACATTTCCTTGTCAAGGTCATCCACAACTTTTAATTAGGTCTTCTAGTTTAGTATATTCATGATGAAACTCATATTTATTTTTCTTTCTTCTCATCTTGTGGATGAAATTTTTAGGATCATACTAAATCTTATCATATTTATTCTTATTCCTAAGAGATGTACTCATTTAGACATGTTAAATCAAATCCCTCCCTTCCCCATATAATAGAATTTGAAATCTTAATTTAGCATGGGAGGAAACCTTTCTTCTATGGGTTCGTAAAGTGGCGTTAGTTTGTAGAATATATTTTACTTATGATCTCTTCAAAGGCAACTCTATCTTGAATAATATAAGGCAATCTACAGGGCACAACCATGACCCTATGCATTCTTAACAATGTATAATCCTTGTGGAAAAACCAATTTCCCTATTTTTTTATATTGTTAATCTAGTTTGGAGGTCATAGGTGTGATGGATTCTTTTACCTTGACCTATTACATCCTAACCTCTTCAATAAGAGATTCACAAAGAAATTCTCAAACACATTATGCTAAGAATAGAAATAACCCTTGTCAATGCAAATTGACCATATTTACAATAATTTGACTTAATTATCAATCAACCTTGGAGATGTGTACTTAAATAATAACTTATCATCCCACTCCCTTGCTATTATATGCAATTAAATGTAACACAATATTGAATATATTCATAAGGTCTCATTAGTCCTTGACTTCCTAAAGTTATGTGATTTATATTAGGATTCAACTACATAGTTTTTAATCAAACTCATTGACCCATATTTCATGAATAGCAGTTCACACAATCCCATCTCCCTTGAGAATGAATGGTCCACTTAGCACTCATTGCATCTAGGTGATGCTCATAGGGGTGAAGCATCATGTTTTCCTTGGAGGTCATCCATGCCAAAACTATTCCAAATCAAGCACATTGAAGCATGGAATTTCCCCTAAGATCAATCCCACTTAACTTGCTACCCCATTTGCTAGGTATGTGCCATAACCATGCATTTAATCCACTAGATATGTGACTTCTTCATGCATTAAATCTGTTAGGCATGTGCCATAATCAAACAACATGTTCACATGGATGTCTTGAATGTCATTTTCCAAAACCATAGCCAACTATGATATCTTTGGTTGCACAACAATCTCCATACCCTAACACAATGCTTTATATGTGTCCTCATGGTATCCCTCAAATTTCTCCATATTAAAGGGCTCTATTTCTTCTTCTATAATTGGCTCCAAATTATGAGGTACACTCTTAACTCCATGATGTAGCAATCATTTAACTCTATAGATATATATGTCTTTTTCATATTCCATAGAAATTGCCTTAGATTGGATAGAACCTTAGCATCTAGGTTCAATCCTAAACCTTGTAAAATAACTACCTATTTAGGGTAAAAATTGAATTTCTTTTTGCATCTATGATAGTTTTGGTTTTCTCATCATACCTATTACAATCCCATTAAATGATTTAGGAGTGGGGAAGCAATTGGGGATTTCTAAGTTTGCAAAGTCTAGGATCCAAGCGTTATTCAATAGTTTATCCTTAAATCCTTTACTATACATGGTTGTGAATAGGGCTTTGGTAGGTCATAAGGTTTTTGCATCCTTAAATCCACTGCTACCATCTTCAAATTAGGTAGTTAGCAACCACTTGCTTGTGGACCTCTTGTATTTCTTCATGACCTAAGGAATGATATCTTAAATGTCTTGAAAAGAGGCTTGTTTTGTGACCATTCTCATAGTTTACTACTACTCTAAACAATAAGGACTTAACTAAGATTTAATCAATAAAATTAGAGTAACTTCAAATAAAATAAAAATCAATTTGAATATACCCTACAACTTTAAGCCTATGAAATTTATGTAAAAAACCTATACCTTACCATTTAAAAAACCCTCAAATAATCGGTAACAAAATCATGAAAATGAGTGGCAATGCTCTAAAAAAGTGTCCTCTTTTGAGGACACACAAGAAAGCTATGATACATTCTTGACAAGGATACAAAAGAAAGCTACTTTAAAGCATGGACATTAAAATGTTGATTGGTAGTGATGTTGCTTGTAAAGAACCCTCTTTGCAATTCCAGGTGGAGGTAACCAATAGTATAACTGTATGGTCCCATGGGGGGGCTTGGGCTTCTATTTTCATGGAGGAGGAGGTCCCATGGAAAAAAAATTGTGCTACAAAATTAATTGGAATCTTTTCCAGAAAAATAGGAGCCCCTACCTTTTAGAAATGAATTTTTCAACTAATGAAATTAGGGTGGGGCTAGAAATTGCCCCTATAGCTTTGGAGTTTTTTATGCCACTTGTCTCTCATCTAAAATTTTAGTTTTTTATTAGAAAATAAAAAATGAGAGAATTTTCATTTATTTATTATTTTTTATAAAAGCACTATAGTTCATTCCTTAAATTTTGGAGTTTAAATTTTTAAGAAGAATTATAAGATTAAATCCATGGAACCAAGAACTTCAAATATTTCCTAGAAAAACTAAGCAGCATACACTGATATTTTTAAGGAAGCCCCCCTCCATGAAATCGTACCCTAAGAATCACTTTATTGGGTTGGCTACCAGTGGTAGCAAGTCAATATCAAGATATAAGACAAAGCATTTTATGAAGGTTTTAATAGTAATTAAAGCATATTGTGGGTTGCAAGGATATAAATGATGACCGACATAGCTGTTTACTGGAAAGAAGGAACCCACCGACACTTATGGTATCCAATTGCTTCCAAGCAAAAATGATATAACCTGATTGACTTGGATATCATTGTTATCAAGTTAACATTGAACATAATGGGTGTTTTTAAAAAGGTTTAGTAACGTATAAAGTGTTTGGCAGGTTCCAGAGATAGTGACCTACAAAGGAGGAGGTTATCCGCAAAACTAGCCATTGGTTAGAATGCATTGTAGGTGGCGACACTTCACTAATTCAAGAATTTTTATCGTGAGTCAACTTCAAAATATATGAAGTGAATAATAGTATAAGCAAAGATTTTAGGCATAAGCTTGTAAAGAGTTACAAGGGTTTCCTAATATTATTGATCAAGTTGAATATAATTGTTAATTAGTACAAATGGGGATGTTACGTATAATACATATTTTTTCTAACTCGGGGTTAAATCAAGCCTCTTTAGATAGTAGGGGCTTATCTAGGGTGGGTGGGAAGAGATAGTTGCCAAAGAAACTAGTCAATTATTGGGTTGGTAGGTTCCTATTTTTCACTCATCCATCTTGGGAATAGAGGTTGCTATCTAATTATAATTTGAGGTGGGAGTGTCGGGCTGGGTGGGGATTAGCCAACTAAAATTGGGTGGGAGGGTAAATCTAATCAATGTATAAAAGGTAAAAACTAAATAAAACCGGACATGTATGTTAGGTGGAGCTAATTAAAGCTAAAAATGTATAATAGTTTAAGCTAATTAGATGAATTGACATGATAGGAGTATAATTCAATCTAAATTAGATAAATATCATCCAAATACGTAAGACATAGGCACATGATTATATGCCACAACTACCTAAGTGTGCTTGAGTAAATAGAGTGAATAAATAAATAAAAGTGGTAATTATACTAGCCTTGTAAAATTGCATGAACACCTAGCCTAGTGTGAATATTCTAAAACCCCTCTTAAGTGCAACTTACGAAAAAAGAAAAGAAAATGAGGCAAAACCTTAAATATGGGTCTCAATACAAGGCCTCATTAGATTCTCATGTACAAAAATGTTATCCTTAGAAGAATAAGAAGAGAGTGAAGAAACCTCCTCATGTACAAGAAGGAAAAACTCTCCTCAATAAGGGCCTCCCCAAAAGAAAGAATAACTATCCTTGCAATATTAGTAATATGAACATAAACATGAAGACCCTCACTGAAAGAAGCATGAAGAAGTTATAAACATTTGCTAAAGAACAAATTTTGTATTCATAAGATTTTTTCTAGAATCAATTGATTATGTTTTTGAATCAATGTTTTAGATCACACTTAGTGATCCATCATTGGACTCTCCTCTTCCCAATGATGGATCACAAAGTGTGATATGAAATGATTCAAAATATACATTGTCGATTCCATAAGCAATCTTATGAATACACCATGGACAGTGGAAAACTTATGCCAACTAATTGCTATATTGTTGGAATAAAAGAACCTTTGATGAAATTAGGATTAAGATTAGGATAAAATGATACAATTTGTGTGAGTGAATAAAACAACACTACTCATACAACTCATAAACGGTGATTACATACATAAATTTTAACAATACAACAATCTAACAATTGAAGATGTAGATGGCACACTAAAAGGCTCCAACAATCTCATAAAACTTGATAAAATAAACAATCTCATAAAACTTGATAAAATAAACAATCTCTAGAATGTGGCTTCCATAAACAAGTATCCAAGAGTGTTTATACATGGTATTTACTGCATCTTACCGATATGCATCAATAACTAACCTTAAATGTGCCTAGTATATAGGAACAAAAACTAGATACACAACTCACTCAAGATTGATTAAAGGAAGCATTAGCATAACAAATCTCACAATGTTGACAAGGGAGAGTGATGCTAACAAAGTTGAATTGTGTATCATAATGGAGTAGTGCAAGAAGGTGAAAAAATAACATTAGAATGTCCAATATAAAAAGTGTGTGCAACAACAAAGCACACACACACAAAGGTAGATGAGGTAGCAATTATGAAAATAAGGCACATACAACAAACCCCCCATAAGATGGCTCTGGCAATTTCCAATGGGCGGGCAAACTCAAATTGGCTATGGCGGGTGTTCCCTTTGGCCTTCTACGGGTGTGGAGTCTCCGGGCAAGTGTGGTGGTCATCCCCCTGTTGCTGCAGTTGGCGCGGCTCCTTCATCGGACGGTTCTCTATCAGTCGGGCCTCTTCCGATCTCCCTAGTGTTGTCGTAGGCTGACTTTGCCGTGGGTGATGGTGTGGGCAGCTCTTCCCCTTTCGGTTTGCTCTGTGGGAGCAAGTCTAGCGTTGCCTTTCGGGATGTGACTTTTGTGGATAGGGTTGTGACTACTTTGTTTTCTGGTGATGGGGGTTGTGCTATTGGGGATCCTTCCTTGTTGGGGGATGGTGTGGTCAATGCTCTACCTGGTGTGGGTGTTGTTGTCCCCTTTGTCCCATTGGTACCATTTGCTCCTTCCTCTGGTGCCCCTGCGGGTCGAAAGTCCTTCTCTAAGGCGGTTTCTAAGGTTGGCACTCGGTCTGCTCCTGCTCCCTCTAAGGTTCGTGGTCTGCCTTGTGCTCGGGCTTCCCCTATGGTTGTCTATGGTCTTGAAGTTGCTGAAAATGAAGAGTATTATTTGAGGTAGGATGCAGTTTGCAGATTTAATGGCCTGTGGCCCTCCCTTCCAAATCTACATGAGTGGGTTTTTGGTTCTTGGAAGCCCATTGTCTCAGGATGGATTGAGCTCTACCCAGTGCTCGGGGGTTTTTCTTTGTCACTTTCTCCTCCCCTACTGATCAGGATTGTGTGTTGGATAGGGGATGGATGTGGGGTGTCCATTCACTGTCCATTAGGCCTTGGTCACGCTCTTTCAACCTGCTTACTGAGCCGCTAAATATCAGACCTGTTTGGGTCTGTCTCCTAAATCTCCCTCTCTAGTTTTGTGAGCTGTCCTATTTCGAAGCTATTGGTAACTCCATTGGACATTTCCTCAAGGTGGACTCAACATCTCTTGATTTGGGGCACACTACAGTGGCCTGTATTTTGGTTGATTTGGATATTTCCAAACCCCTCCATGGTGATGTGGTTATGATGGTGTTGGACAGACCTTGGTCGCAACTGTTGGACTATGAGGGCCTCCCCTTTCGTTGTAGGAGGTGTTTTTCTACTGGTCATTTGGCCTCGAGTTGTCCTCTTGCTCACCACAAGGGTGCTGCTACTTGGTGGAAGAATGCTCTATCGGATCACCTCATAGTTGATGCTCCCTCTTCGGACTCCTCAGACTCTTCTGAGGATTCCTCTGAAGATGGTGATCTTCATGTCCCTCCTCTGGTGTTTGAGCCTCCCCAGGCTCTTATTTTGGCTACCTCTTCTATTGGTCCTTTACTGCCCCGATTTGTTGTTGTTGTGCAGTCGTTTCCTGCTCGTCCCTCGCTTATTGACTCGGTTGGTTCGTTGATCTCTCTGGTCTCCTCCTCTTCGTTGTCGACACCCATGTTGTGTGGTGGCTCCTCGCCTGTGGTGGTTGTTGGTGATCCTCTCCCCTCGCCATGCTCGGTGGTTGTTCCTGAGCCTTCTTGGTCGGTTGTGTTGAGAAAGAAGAAGGGACTCCCCAAACCTGTGGCTTCTCCGCGGCCTTGGGTTTAGGTTGTGGGCTTGGTCCCCTCTTGTTCCTAGTCTTTTCTTTTTAGTCTCTTTGTCTCTACAATTGTCGGTTAGTTGTTTTTGTTTGTTTTTATAGTTCAATTCTGTTTTGAACTATGTTGTCCTTTGGCCCTTTGGGCTCTTTGTGAAGGGTCTGACACCCTGTAAATGTTGCTTACCTTTAAAAAAAAAAACACCCCATAACATTTTATAAACTAGTGAGTATAATAATGCCACAATAAGTTGCACAGACGCTCCAAAATCTAAATACAAAGTGTGGTACTTTATTTCAACGCATTTACAAATGCATTCAATTGAATTTTACATAGTCTGGAAATAGACATGGTGCTAAAAATATAATTTTAGTATAGAAGGAGAAGAAATAGAAGGAATTGGTTCAAATTATGTAGAAAAATATTTGAAAAACATCACCCCAAAAGGAGTTCGTATGTACAAGATATGGACCTTTAGAATTCTCAAAATGAAAAGTGTACAACAAAGCCACTAAAAAAAATGATTTTTTGGAAAATCCATGGATCCATATAGAAATTTATATACACCATCATAGAGTACACAAAAAACTGACCCATTTTGAGAAAAATATGCATAAAAAATATTACTAGATGAGTGAGAAAAGCTCCTTTGAAGTTCAAAAATAAAAAATAAAACTTCATTAGAGACAAATTCTCCCCCATGTAGGATCACCTAATGTAGTGGAATACCAAATATAGAAAGTTAAAAAATTTAGACAAAAATTGTAGAACCTACTAAAAATGGTAGAAGTAGCTAAATTTTGTAGAATTATCAAATTAGAGAAAAATTGCCAAAATAAAAAGAAAAACCACCTTAGATATAAAAAAATAATTTGAAACTCCCAAAACATATGTCAAACCATCAATTATAGAGAAGTTTCTAAAGTTAGTAGAAGCCTCCAAAAGTGGAGAACTTGCTAAAAATGGTAGAAATAGCTAAATTTGATAGAATTACCAGCTTATAAACCAAAACCACCTTAGAGTGAATATCACCTCCAAAGAAACTTTTAAAACTACAAAGGGGGGAAATACTACCAAAGTGCTATGGATAGTGGTTGTGTTTTTGGCACTATTGACATAAGGACCAAGGTAGGTTTCTTGTAAAGAAGGGTTGCTATTGGATTTTAATAAGGATTTTGGCATGGTTTATAAAATCACCCACTATTATATTGTATGGGTGGGGCCCAATGTAAATGAAATAGGATGCTATCATATATAAGGAATAAGGATGGACTTTGGAGTCCCGTTACTTGTACCTCCTACCATGGCGAGGGAGTAAGGAGTACAAGGTATCCACCCTCCCAAAAAGGGTTTATTTAAAATAAATATTTTCAAGTGCTAGGCTATTCTATATAAATTCTCTTTAATGCATTACTTTTTAAATAAAAATTATATAGTGAATATTTTATAGAGTATTGTACAATGATCAAGTCATATGACCTCGACCTATGTGCTTGGCAATTTGTTTTTTTCTTTTTTTATAAATTTATTAGAATTTGATAATTTGACAATTTCACTTAGAGTTTTGACACATTTCATATATGTCATGATAGTATCCATTTTGCTCAAAAATACCTCAAAAAAATGTAACTTGCATATGATGCCAAAGAAGCATGCAACCCAAAAAATAAAAAATATCTTCCATGTGTCCAAAAAGGACAAAATGAAAGGAAAAATTAAATGTTTCAACCACATGATGATTAGACTTGATTTGACCAAAAAAACATCATTCAATCATTGGTCATTGGCACTCCAATTGTTGTAGCTTGAGGTTTGAAATTAAAGCTCTTCCAAATAGGATATGTGAAAAGCATAACACCAAAAATGAGAAGATTTGAATAAGAAGGGTTTTAAACAAATCAATTATGATACCATGTAGGAATAATGAAATATTTTGGTTACCTAGAAACCATAAAACCGTAATAACCTTCCATTCAAATCCAAGCATAAAAGAACATAAGAAACTCAAAGAAAATAATAAAGTAATCTTATTGATAAAGTTGAATAAAACTATTACATATTACAAATAATCTCATGCTTATATAGAGCAATGGTGAACCAAAATCAATAATTAAAAGGTGGGATCTAAGTAAAGCTAGACATGCATAATATATGGACCTAACTAGAGGAAATAACATGATGGGAGAACTATAACACATCCTTAACTAGATAAGTGTCAAGTAGGTGCATAATGCATGTACACATGACTAAATGACATAACTACCTAAGTGTAATTAAGAAAATAGAGTGAAGAAATAAATCTAATGATAATTATTCTAGCCTAGTGAAATAGTATGGACACCTAGAATAGTGTGAACATTCTAACACTCTAACTTATGGAATCCTAAAAGTAGGTCTCTAATATTTTCAAATCCTAAATAACCTTACCTAAGACCATATAATTTCTTAAGTCCACATTGACTATATAAAAATGAAGATACATCCTAAAAGATAATTAAAATGAATCAAATCAAATGAAAACTTAGATTGCGTTGAAACTAACCCATGAGAAATATATATAACACAAAAAAATTGTATGATCACTTCATGCACGCCAATAGGAGATGCAAATTTTTATTATTATAAGGAACTTCCATATGGATTGATTTCTCTAGATTTGGAAATGCTTTTTATGGAACAATGTGTGTATATGTGCATGTATAGTGAGACATGGTAACTTATTTATATCTTGGGTGATTGAATTCACATATCTCTATTAGTATTAGGTTCAAACCTAAATAGGATATGCGTGATTTTTTAAATACTTTTTGAAGATTAGAGACCTTAACACAATCTCATTTAAAATTAATTTAGTTGTAGTACAATTATATAATATGTCTCTTCAATGAGCAAACTTAGGAGGATTAATTCAAGTTTGTAAGTCACTAGTCACAATATAGTGGACTTGATCCAAGGTATTAAAAGGGGATCCTATGAAGATATCTTTTGACTTGACCCATGGTAGTTAGGGATATTCTTGTAAAGAACCATTGATACTAATTTGTGATAGTTAGATTGAGTTACTATGATTGTAGTAACTCATAATTTGATGTTAAAATACTAATACAGTCATGGATGGATGATCCAATTAACAATAATTCAACCATGCAACCTAATGAACAATCCCACAATGAAACTCAGTGAAATAACAATAGGATATATATTTATTTATAATCATCAATGAGTTATAAATTTTAATAAGGGCTTACAACATGCTAGGTCACCACTATTTGACTAGAAATAAGCATAACTCTATGTAAATTATAAAAATTTGAAAATTCTATGTGAATTACATAATTTTGAATGATATTAAAATATATTGCCAATGTTGATATAGGAACCAAAACTAACTTGACTTAACTACCTGTTATGCCTTGCATAACCACCCCATCTTTTGCCTTGGTAAAAAGATGGGCCCCCCTTTTTGTTTTCTGTCCTTGGTTGTTTTTCAACAAAGTTTGAAGTTTTTCTTCTTCCAAGGCTTTGTTTTCCTTTTTGTTCTAGCGAAACCAGAACCGGAACGAAATCTGGTTTGAAACTCGTTTTGAGGATTCCATTCCTATCCTGGTCCCATTTGTCTCTTCGTTTGTCTTTTCGGGTTTTGTCTTGTTGTTTTACCAGAGTCGGAGCCAGAATGGATATTAAGTTTGAAGCTTTGTATATAGTCTCGAACTTGTTTCCATCTCGCCTTCGCCTCCGCCTTTGGTTTGTTTGTTTGGACTTGAGATCGATGATGGGTTTTCTTGTTTCGATCTCGATGTTTCTCTTTTTTTTCTTTCTTTCCTTTTCTTCTTTGTTGTCGGAACCGGAATCAGATCCTGAACCAAACTCAAAACTTGGACAAAGTTTCCAAATCGGTTTCCATTCCATTTCCGGTCCCGCCTTTCTTTTTGTTGTTTGACTTTACTTTGGTCGTACAATAGTCTTGTGCCTGTTCCCGCCGCGATTCCGCGTCCAACCTGTCGTATTAATGACATTAATTACAAGCACCTCCCACGTATGAGGTTCAATTTTAACCTTAATTAAGATTAACTTGCTGGTTATTATCACTATTTAACAAGTAAAATCGAACCAGAGCTGCAATGGAGCATTTGGGAACGCGATTCAATCGAAAGTGAGGCATTTTCGCGTTGATTCACATCAAGGGCCAGCCTGTTGGATTGTGTTTGGAGGTAGGGTTTCTGTTCTTCATTTTTTGCTCATTGTGTTTTGTTTAGTCTCTTGTTCTTCACATGGGTTCGTAGCTCTTTGTTTTCTTTCGAATCCTTGCTGTTTGTTTTGCCTGTCTTCTCTTTTGTTCTACTTTGTTTTTCTTGTTTTCGGTTTGTCTTTTATTTTACTGTTTGTCATTTTCTTGTTTGTTTGTTTTGCCACGGTCATTTTCACATTTTCTTCATGCCGTACCGTGTGCCCTAGGTTTTTGGGGGTGTCGATCATTTGCTACTTTATCTTTATGGTGTTCTTTGATTCGTTTGTTTACCTACCGATTCTTCTGCGTATCAGCTTGTTGGTTTCGAGTAGGGTTAAGTTTGTGCCCTAATTATTTGATTCAAAGGATTTTTGTAAACTAGGGTTTTTATGCTGTTTAAATTAGAAAATGGTGCCCTAGTTGCTAGGTTTCCTCTTGGTAATATGGGGACAGTCTCTTACTGTTATTTTTAAGCCCCTTTGTTTTGTCAGGTGACCTCATTTTTTTTGGATTATGATGTCATGAGTTGCCTGGTTGAAGTTTATAATGATGTGACGATTATTTCAAACCGGGGTCGGATCCAGAATTGATTTTGGTCTCAAACCTTGGTTTGTAATGGATGTCAGATTGCTCTCTGAGTCCGCTTCCGATAAGTTAAAGATTTTGCAAAATGTTGTGCACACATTCGGAACCGGAAGCGAAATGGGACATAGGTTTAAAATTTCTTCATTGTACCCAAATCAATCTCCATTCCGATTTTAATCCCAAATACTATTTTGACTCCACCTCCAACCCTGCCATATGGTTCGTTGAGAGCTCAATGCCCATTCTGGTCTCAACCCCAATGGTGTTTTAAAAAAGGATTTTTGGGGATGTCTTCTGCTTGGTCCCACCTTTGGTGTGTATGAAGGGTAAGATCTCTAACCAGGTTTTTGTTATACTTCTTGTAAATCTAATTTGGGGTTTTTATTGCAAAAAATAAAGAATGTCAGGAGCATCGGGTGAGACTTCTCAGAGGAGTCAACCTGCAAAAACTTCAAAACCAGTAGCTAAGCCTAAAAAGGTTAAGCCTGAACAACTCCCTTATACCTTGAGATATAATCATCGGGGTCCTATCATCACTGCTAGCAAGGTGGAGTCTGATTGGGTAGACATAACTGATACAAATTTGGTCCATTCCATTATGAGGAGTTGTACTCTGAAATATTTGCTGAAGAGGTGACAAGGAGGACCCAAAGGGTAGTTGAATCAGAATTTGCTCATATCACTATTTTTCCTCTATCAATTCAATGCCCTGAACTAATAATGACAACAGTTGGAGCCTATAATCCAGCTACTAGATAGTGCGTATATTCACAAGGCAATGTCATCATTTATTTGACTCCCCAAATGTTCCAATTTATAATCAATGTCCCCAATCCAAGGAATCCTAGCCAACTCAATGAGGCGAAGGCTTTGAAAATGTATAGTAACCATAAAAAAGCCAACAAAGCTCATTTGAATAAGAAATGGATGAGGACTAAGAAGAAGTCTCTAATCAAGCTTCTAGATCAGCCTAAAAGGGCGGAGTTCTACAAGGAGGTTGGGGACATAATAATGATGTTATCCAGAGTCTTTGGAAAGAGGGATGCTTTTCACTTCAAAGAATGGATATTTCCATTCATTCGGACAATCTTGGATGGCAGGCAACAGTTTGATTGGCCCTTGATTGTGTCTGAAAGCATACACAATCAAAAGGTTAGAGTGAGAGAAACCAAGAGTTTCTTTATGACCTCTTATGTCATTTATGCAGCAGCAAGGAGAGGCATTTTTCCAGGGTTAAACAAAGTGGGGGTATTGGGAGAAGCTGATGGAAAAAATAAAGTATGGAACCATTATGATCAGCTATCCTTGCAAATTTTTGAACTGCGTTATAAAAGAGTTAATGATGCATTTCTATATGTTATTATTAACCAGCTTAATGGAGATGCAGGGTATAGATTGAGCCAGGAGGCCATGGCGTTCATAACAGAGTCGGGATATTGGTTTATCCAATACCCAAAGTTTACTTATTTCAGGTTGGCTAGGTTTGATGGTCATCCTCACTTACTCCCTAGATGTTGCAACAACATGATGGTCTTAATGGAGTTTGTTTACCAAGCCTTGGGGGTTAATGCTAAATTTGGTATAAAGCATAAGCTTGGTTGTCATAAGTTCCCCATGCAACTGGGTGAATATAGCTACCCACACCTTGTGGGAGCTAAGGTTGTTTGCAATGAAGTGATGCATCTGAAAGTGGGCCTATATACCACTAGGAAGCATTTTGATCCAAAGAAGAAGATGAATTCCTTGCTTGCTTCCGTTTTTGATAGACATTTCAATCTGTTGGAGGACTTCTGGAGTGATCTTCAGGATGAATATGACTTGAGGAAAAGGAATTATGCAAGATTGCCTATCCCTGTCATGGTGGAATATGGGGTTAAAGTGGACATTCTTGAAACACTATCCGATGATGGTGTAGTTTTGGATCCCTTATATGAGGCACAGGATGTAGCTACCAAGAGTTTAGATCCTGTAGATTGGGATGCGAAGGAGACAATAGATATTAAGCAAATAGCAAGACCAGTGTTGGATAGAAGTATCCAATGGGTCATGCTGAGAACCAAGGAGTCTAGGGGTCAAACCTCCAAGAAAAGAAAAGGTACAAGTACCACACAAGGGTATAGGAGAACGAAGAGAAGAATGCCTCCAAAGGAGCCCTTGGAATTCTTCCCTCCTGACATAGAGGAATTTGAACTTGAAGCTCCGGCTCAAGATTTGCCTGAAGCACATGAAGAGGAAGTCCCAACAGGACTTGTGGCCTCAACATCGGGTATGGGTGAGTTGCCTACTCAACTCCCTCCTATAGAGCAGCTAGGTGAAGAAGTGCCTAGGGGAACTCTCCATGAAGAAGCTGAGACTTTAAAGGGAAAGGAAGTTGAGATGGAAATTCATGATATAGAAACGGACTCTGAGGGTACTTTGTCAGATAAGGAGACACAAGAGGAGATTCCTCTTGATGAAACCGAGCATGTTTTGACAACAGAGGATCAATGGGAACTATTTGAAGAAGCTAAGAAAGCATCAGATGCCAAAGCACGAGCTGAAGCTTTGGCAAAACAGCAGGAATTAAATGCCAAGGCACATGTTGAAGCTTTGGCAAAGCAAAAAGAAATGGATACAAAGGCACAAGCTGATGCAGTACTCTAGCAACAACAGTTAGAGGCCAAGCAGAAAGCTGATGAATTGATCAAGCAGCAGAAGGAAAAGGAGCATGAGCTCAAAGTAAAGGAGGAAAATGATAGATTAGAGATGTTGCAAAAGATTCATGAGCTGGAGGAGGAGAAGGCCAAACAAAGAAGAGAAAGGGAGGCCCTTGAGGCTAAGTTTAAAATGATTGAAGAGGCCTATAAGAAAAGAGGAAGAAAAACGCTTGTAGAAAGAAAAGGATGTTGAAGAGCTTGTTAAGCAACAACAAAAGGAGAAGGAAGCGTGGGACAAGCTCAAGGACTTGGAAGGAGAAAGAGACAAATTGCTTGAAGAGAAGAAGTTGGAGGAAGAACGATTGAAAAAGGAACAAGAAGATAAAAGGCTACAGGAGCAAAAGGATAGGGAAGAGGCTGAGAAGCTTGCACAAGAGAATACGAAAAAAGAACAACAAAATGCACAGGAGGTTGATTCTCAACCTAAAGTTAATTTATTGCAGCCACTATCTTCTACAACTGCTGCCTCTTCCTCTACAGTAATGGCTACCACTCCTAGTGCTCCTATCTAGTTGAAGCTTGATCTTGAAAAGAAACAAATAGCTTCACCACAACCTCTTAATTGGGAAGAAATGATGAAGGAGATAGAAAAGGAGAGACCCAAGAAGAAGGCTGAAATTCTTCATTCCACAAGGCTCACTGAGGTAGGGGAGATTATTGCAGAATGTGCAATTCTAGTAGTGGACAAGGATAGGGGAGATATGCAGGTCACTGATTATTAACTGGGCATGGTCAATTTAGGGAGGCCTACAAGGAATCAACAATATTTGCATGGCTCTACAAAGAGGAAGAAGAGAAATAAAAACAATTACCTCCAATTCCTATACATCCAAATAGTAAAGGTTATCAACTTGCTAAATGTCATGCCCTAAATTTTACTCAACCCAAACCAATCATGACTACTAGAAATTTTCTATTTGAGCACAAAATCTGATTGGTGTTGTAGCTTCATCCACCAAGTCAAGAATTATCAAAGACAAACAAAGAAAGGATGAGCTTAAGGCTCAGTTGGATTAGCTACATACTTTCTTAAGGGATGTTTCCACTCCTAGGTCATAACATGTTGCTACCTTGGAAATGCCAGTTTTGCTCAGCAAAAGAGAAGTTGATGATCTGGTGCAAATGAAGAGTAAGTTTGGGATGATGGATAGGTTGATAGATAAGCTTAACCAGGAAGTGGGTGAGGTGTAGGTAAGTAGTTTTGAAATTCATAAGACAACGTTGGAGTTAATAGAGGAAATGAGTCACCACACTGAAGCTTTAGAAAAGCAGGACGAGGAATACAGGGGGTATGCTCAAAAAATAAAGGATATCAATAAATTACCAAAGTCAACTCTTCTTGAGCAATCAATCCTCGAGGAAGACAATGCATATTTCTTGGAAAAAGCATCAAGCATAATCTGGTTTAGATCTGATTTTATATACAATCATAGGAATGAAAGATGCTAGTAAGGACTTGAATGAGCAACTTGATGAACTAGAAGCTATTGTAGCCATTCTAGTTAATGTGGATATACCGGTTAAGGAGGGAATGCCTCTGAATCAATTAAAGGAGAAGTGGGACAATATGTTTCAAGAAGTTATGCAGAAAGAGGATGATGGAGAGGATTTTTTATTAGATAGACTAATGGATGTTAAGGAAGAAGTGAAAGTTGTAAGGAGAGAGTTGACGAAATTAAAAGATATGAAGGGATTTGCCTCTAGAGAGTTGAAGAGAATTAAATTTGAGGACAGTTGGATTGATGGGCCTGATGTGGATATTCTTCAACAAGTCTTCTCCAGTTATGATGAGTACCTTCTTGAGAAGACTATGCAAGAATGAGTTGGAATCAGGATGATATATTTTGGGCACTTAACTTCCCCCTTTTCTCTCCTATTTCACAGGGCAATCAATGTTGGAACTAGAGATCAGCTAGTCTAAGTTTTTGAGGAGGTTTTGGCTCCTTGATTAATGGATCTCAATTTTGATTGAGATGGATTTGTGCTTGGCACGCCTATATGCATTTTTGAACTTCATATTGTAAAGGATGGATGAGAAAGTAGAATTAACCACCTGAAGATAACAGAAAGGAATTTTGTAGCTTTAAGTAAAGATACCTAGTTTTAAGTTCAGTTAAATTTAGATACACTTTTATACAGTGTTATGTTAGAATTAAGTTTCTTGGATGAGGTTAATGAACCATAATTGGTCTGTATGCTAGTGAGTTTGTTGTGCGTAAATGTTTCTTATTTGATGTGAATCAATAGGGGAAACCAGATTTCAAAGATTATTTCATTAAATTTTCTATGGATGGAATTGTTACATGTCTGTTGATCTATGTTATTGGCAATGAATGAAGAGTTTGTTCTTTTAAATCTTAAGGTATTGTGATGGTTAAACTAAGCACTATAAATGTATGCAATGGTATGGATTGTTTTGTGAATTGCATCATGTTATGGTTTTCTTGATCTGTTAAGAAGAATTTTTTGTTAAGAATATATGTCTAGATGTTAGAGAATTTTGTTTATATTTTACTGATCTATGCCTTGACCTATCTTTTTCTATTTATTTAAACCCCCCCATTAAACATAGATTGATGAATCTGTGGTTGTTTGTATTCCTTATCACCAGCAAAGGCCCCTTGAATATTACAGTTGCATTGGCCAATTAAGTGACATCAAACAGTTGATAACCAACTACTAGGACCTTGGGAGTTAGGCTACTATATGTTGTCTTTCTTTTTAAGGAGAAATAGAGTAGAAATATTTTGTTTTACGTTGTTTGTGTAATTTTCACCATCAACACTACCTTTTAATGATCAAGATATATGTTTATAGAGAAAATTTAGCCTTATGAGTTATCTTGGTTAGATACAAGGAGGTATAGAGATCAATGTCAAGTGTTATATATAGTCAAATAAATATGTGAAAGAGTCTTCTTGGATATATGGGGTGATGATGGATCAATGAATTCCAATGTGGTCCATACCATAATATCTCCTAGGTCCAATGAAACTAAAACCACATCCTTTTGTTGTCACATGATTTGAATATGTGTTGTGAGCCTTGAACAAGGAAACTAGATATCAATTTGTTATGTTCAATAATAAGTCATGAATTGAATTATGCATTTATAATGATTAGGATCTCCTAGAAAGTAGATGTGACATTATAGGCTTGATGTAGAACATATATTCCCAACTATGACATAAAATATACAAGTGTAGTGATATGTAGTGCCTGGATGATGACTAGAATGTTATTGAAAACTTACAAACAAATAAAGTAAAATAAAATTATTTTTGTTGATATAGGATTTCTCCTATGTCTTGGGATGCTCTTGCATTAGACACTTGGGGTGATTTGAAATGTGATTCCCTCACTTTCTAAAGGCTTAAGGGAAACCAATATGGTCTACCTTAGCTTTAGAAATCTTCTTCTAATCTTCCTTTCAATTTTACCAAATACTCCTCATATTATCTATTTATAGTGCTCCTACTAATACTACTATCTAAGATTTCCTCAATTTCCTCTTTTTTTATCATACTATATAATTCTTCATGACATTGATACGAATTTGTAACATTTAATACTAATGATGTGCTAAAAAATTTGGTAACTCTTAAAATAGGAGCCACAATCAACTTTTCCTTTAAGGTATAAAATTCTTTATCACATTGTTCTATCCATAAGAGTCTTTGATTCTACAAACCTTCTATATTACCCTGCCATATCCATGAAACTCCTTAACTTTGGAACATTTTTAGGAATCAACCACTCCATCATGGATTTGATCTTTCCAAGATCCACTACAATTCCTTTTGTAGATATAATTGCCCTAAATAATATTTTCTTCTTCTTTGATGATGCATATTTTAATATTTTACCATACAACTTGTGCTCTTGCAACCTTTGTAAAACTAAGTAGAGATGCACTAGATGTTATTCTTTGTTCTTAGAATATACTGGGATATCATCTAAGAAAACTAACACAAATTTCTCCAAATAATCATGAAAAATACTAGTCATCAAATTCATAAAAGCAACAAGAGTATTAGTTAAGCCAGATGGTACAATTATGAATTCATAATGTCCATATCTAGTTCTAAAGGTTGTTTTTAGAATGTCTTACTCCTTGATTCTTAATATGTGATATCCTAGTTGAGGATTAATTTTTGATAATACATATACTCCCTTCATTTCATAAAAGAAGGTCTTTGATATAAGGCAATTATTAATTTCTATTCATTATCATTACTTTATTTAGCATTAAATAATCTATACAACCTCAAGGTTTTATCCTTCTATTTGAAAAAAATAATTGGTTCTCCCCAAGGTGATAGACTTGACCTTATTGATCGATTTTTTAGCAATTCATATAATTACATCTTAATTTTAAGAAATTCAGTCACATTCATTAGATAAGGAGTCATGGACACAAATTCAAATCTAGATACTCTTTCAATAGAGAAATCAAAGTTTGTTTTATGAGGAATTCCTAGAAAATCCTCAAAAAAAACATACTTAAACTTGTGAAGAAAAGGAAAAATTTCAAAAGTTGGGGTGACTTTTCTCCCTTTCTCGTCTAATGTGATTGCAAAAAATTAAGCTCCTTTCCTTCTTGCTTTCTTTAGCTATATTGAAAAGATAGTTTCCACATTTATAGACCTATATATTCCTTGCATTTTGAATTTATTTTTGTTGGTGTAAATAGGTGTTTTACCTAGCTAGTTCATTAGCGGGTCCTATTTACATGCTAAGTTTACTTAGGTCCTATGAGGGAATCTTTCTAGAAGGTGTTAGTTATCATTATATCTTATCTTATCTTTTGACAGGTAATACTTGTGTCCTAATTCATCTAATATTAGTTGTCTCATGACGTAGGATTAAGACAATTTCATGATCTTGTCTAATTCTATTTCTCACCTTGACTATATAACTAGGCGATCTCATGTGTAAATCAACATTGATAACAATCATATCATCATAATCTATCATTTGCAACCTTTGATAGAATAGAACTATTTTCTCATAGCTGATATCTCTTGTGCTTTCATCAAGTTCCTAGATCTTGGGTGGCTATAATCTTCAGCCAAAGCTTGCATGGTGTAGAATATTCTATACTAAATCTTACAATTCCCTTCACCATATACATATTTTATTGTTTTATTATGACAATCCACACTTTCTTGATGACTGACTAACCAACTCATTATGATGACTACATAATAAGACCTTGGGGGTGTCACGTATAGGCCTAATTTTATTTTAATATCTAGAATCTAAATTGAAGTGTTAAAAAAATATTTGTTTACTTCTTTGATAGCCTTATCTCCATATTGGACTGTCCATGATGTTTTCATATGTCTAACTTTCAAAGATATTATTTTTACATGTACAAGGGAAATGAAACATTTTGAAGATCTAATGTCTACTAGAATGGAGATAGGAATACTTCAAATTATACTTGTAGTTTCAATATGTACACTCTAGAAATGGGGCTAAAATTTTCATATGGTTGCATGAATTCATTTTAAAGGTGCTTATTGAGGCTAAGTTTCCCTAATCTATCATTGTATCTTAGGGAAGTCTAGCATAATGATTCCCTCCACACATAAAGAAACCACTTGGTGGTCTTAGTTGTACTATATTCCTTGGAGGATAATTTCTCAAGTTTCATTGCGTTGTGGTGGAAATAACTTCACCTATTATTATCTCTTATATTGTTATTGTTAAAACCTCCTTTGTTATTACCCCCTTTTTGAACATTCCTTGGATTTTGATTTGTAGGTGGTTTTCTTCCTAAATAATTTGGCCTTTGATTTTTGTTGAAGGTTTGAATTCCCTTGATTTACTATTTCCTTTTTAAATAATTATTCTTGTTTTTGTTAAATTATTTCCTTGCAATAGTTTGCTCTTATAGTTTTTTTCCTATTTCAAGGATTTTTCTTATAATTCATTCATATTTTCAAGACCATGTATATCCAACTTTGCACCAATATTAACATTAAATCCTACTCCTTATTTGAATCCTATCATCTTTTTGATACATTGGATCACATTTTAATAATTTTGTAAACTTGTCCCAATACATAGTTAAAGAATCTTTCCTAAGGTTATGAAATTTTATCATTTTCTCATCGAAGAATATTTGTGGTGACCATCTCTTATATAAATATTGAACAAAATATTCTCATGATATATTATATTTAATATATTAATTCTATTTTTTTACATTTATCCACTAATTTGTAGCTTCCCCAATTAACCAATACGATCCTCGTAATAATTTAATTTATTAGTGTAATTCTTTAATTCAAAATATATCTCTATCTTATTTAACCATTTTTTAGCTCCCTCACCTAACTATTTTTCAACAAATTTTGGAGATCTGATCATTTCAAAATATTTTGGTAGTTCCATAATTTCTAAATCTTGCCTAGTTTTAGCAATATTTAATTCATTTTCTACAGGATTAACATTTATAAGAAACTTGTACTCTAACTTATTTGAGATTTCCAAGTTCTCAAGATTTGGCTCCATTGTAATTTCTATATTGGTTTGTCTTGCCTTGATTTCATTAGCTATTTGTTTAACACCCCAAGCCACACACCTAGGACATTAATACATAAAACACAGACCAATACTTTTTTGTTATGAAACAAAGTGACATTAATCAATCCACATAACACTAATACATGTACATTATGTCATAACAACCTAAGATGACACACTTGGCACACACACCAATACATAAATCATGATGACAAACTTAAAAATACTATAGTCGGTATTGAAAATGAGGTATGGGAGGAGACAAGATTCCCAAAATAATTGAGATATCCTTCAATCCTCTCTAGCCAACCACCCTCTGAAACTCATAAGGACATAAAACCCAAAAACTATAGATAGAGGCTTAACCATTTTATTTAGGTTTACCCAATAATATCGAGCTTACTCCAAGTTCAAAGAAACCTCATGCTTCTCCTGGGGTTGATACCTTGGTATTAGACTTCCCTAAGGTCTGATACACAGTATCAAATTTCATAAAATTTTGACACCCATAGCTTGATATTATACTTCATGAAAGTTTGACCCTCGACTGCATGGTATCAAACTTCATGAAGTTTGATACCTTGACCACCAAGTATCAAACTCAAACTTGGCGTTTCCTACTTGACAACCTAGTATCAAGATTCATAGAATTTCAATAGTGTGACGACTAGCTATCAAACTTCTCTAAAGTGTGATATACCTCAAAGACTAGGTATCAAACTTTCTGGAAGTTTGATACCACAAAGATCATGTACTGAAGTTCAATACCCCGAAGATTAAGTATCAAACTTCCCAAATTTTTGAAACCCTAACAACCTAGTATCAGATTTTACTAAATTTTGATACCTCCTCACTCAAACCAAAAATCTCAGCTAAGGTACATAAAAATCTAAGCCATAGAAAGACTAACATGCTCAAATTTCACACTCAATGAGGCATAATTTCCTCAATTTATGAGTTGTTGTGAAATGGTTCAAGGAAAATTTTCAAGGGAATGAAGGTACTGTATTGGCCACATGAGAGTATCCCAAAGGACTCCAATCCTAGGAGACACAACAAAAGGCTACACTAGCTCTTGAACATAGGGAAAAGACCTACAAGTAAGACATGATAAAATAGCTACATAAAGCCAAGTTGGTTCAACACTAATGAAAAGATAGGAACAAATTAATAATGAATAATTCACCCCATTAAGATAATACAATGAAGATTCACACATAAACATTCATAAAAATAATTGGCATATAATAATTCAATCCAAACATGCCCAGTTATTATGATTTAGGGCTACAAATAGGTCAACACCCTCATAAGAAGTGCAGAAAAATATTAAATGATTATATAATAAACTACCCCATTTAAAATGTTTCATTCTAAACATAGATGAAACATAATTCACATCATAAATTTATATGAAAGTAGAACTATGCAATAATTACAAAGGTCGCACAAACGCTTCTTATAAAGATTATAATTAGTAATTAACTAAGTCCATATCATAATTACAAGTTGAAGGCTAATTCCCAATGTGAAAGGATGAAACTCCAATACATGAATGATATAATGAATATTTTTATAATTACAAGAGAGGAATTAAATGTCCTTAAATATATATTTTACATAAATTTTAAAAATGAGAAACTAAAGCAAGGAGAGAACCTCCACTTGCATGTTAACCAAATCTCATCCAAGATGAAACCTACAAGAAATCTTATCCTCAATGATGGTTTCTATGCCACCCAACCACATGGTACCCTTAGGTCCACCCCATCACGTGCTAGGAGATAGCCGCTTGGGCACAAGCGCAACACTCATGCAAAATAAGGAGCATGGCTCACAAACACACCAATTAATATGAATAATCATCATAATATATACATGAAATTTAATATGATAAACATAAAGGAATACACACCAAAAATTATCAACATCAAATACACATAAGCCAAAAATCATGGTGGAAGCCAACATAATGATCATCAAATCATAGCACATATGCTCAAGGGGATAGTATCACCAACAATAAACACAGTGAATAATCCATATAATATAGCATACATGGACATAAACATGTGCAATCATGATCACATATAAAACTAACATAAACACATACATCGATTATCTCTTCCAATCACAACATGACCAAATATGGGTCTCTCATCGGACACCAAGTCCAACGATATCAATGATGAGGAACCGTAGGATCTAGGGAATGAGTGTCATCATAATAGCTCAAAGTGATGACTAAGAAGATTCAGGTATGTATCAAATCACCCATGCGAGGAACCCAACCAACAAGGATCAATGCTCCCTGAGTGGGCATCCCTTCTATGCTCATACCAAGCCTATACAAGCACTTTGGCTATGTCATAAGAATCATTATCTCGGTTATTTTTTATTACCCAATGTCTCTAATTATTAGTTAATTAGAAAAATATTCTCTCATCATATCCTTGGGTAGCTTTGTGCCAGAAATGATGTCAAGAACCACTCCTTTCCTATACCCTACAACTCAAATCCTAGGTTTATCATGCCAATTCACTATTTGGATGTGACACATATTTCGATGAAATCATTTGGAGGATAAAAATAAATATAGTTTTAATAGATTTTAAATCAAAATTAAATAAGGACACCCCTCTCCCCATATTAAAATTCATCATAAATTATTCCCGATTTTTATTTTTTATTTTTTAAAATTCCCATGAAAATCCCAAATCCACCATTGAAAAAGCTTCAAATTTTAAAATTCAAACTTTAATTTTCTAAAAAATCCCTTTTTGTTTTAAATATGTGTTGATGTAAATAAAGTCTTGTACCTAATTAATTCATTACTAGGGGACTTATTTACATGTTAAGTTTACTTAGGTCCTAGGAAAGAATCTTTCTAGAAGGTGTTAGTTGTCATTAGTTGTTATCTTATCTTTTGACTTGTAACACATGTGACCTAGGTAGTTCTGATTAGTTGTCTCATGTCATACGATTAAGAAACTTGTCATAATACTATGACATCTTATGTTTGACCTTGGCTATATAACCAAGGGGTCTCTACTACATTGTACATTGATTCTTTTTGCATTCATTGATAGGAATACAATTTGTTCTTGTCATATTGATCTTCTAAGTATTTTGTGCTTTCCATAGGCGTTTAGATCTTGGGTGGCTATCTCCATAGCCAAATTTTACATGGTATCAGAGCCCGTTGAGTGCCTTTGGTTAGTCTTTTAGGATATCTTGAGTGCAATCTTGTATTATTTTGAAGCATTGAGTGTGCTCTTCTCTTGCATCTTTGGATGATCTGGAGAATCAGAAAGGTGTGATAGAAATACCAATTTTTTTTGGGGGGGTTCCATTTTTGGCTCTTTATTGTAGGTTCATATTAGAGCTTGTTGGTGCAAATCTGAGCTCACCATTGAGTTCAGGAGGTTCGAGATAGTCGATTTTGCCTTTTGTTTCGTCCAAATTGGACATACGAGGCCAAATCTATGAGGGTTTGAAGTTGAAGAGTGGTTGCCAGATCCAAAAGGTAGCTGCATTTTTAGAGTATTTTGGGTCAAATCCGACTCTACCATCGCATCCAGAAGGGCCAAAAACCCTAAGATTGACTGTCAATCCGTTGAATTTGGAGTAGTTGTCCGCCAAGGCAAAAACAAATTGCCCAAGGAGCCATACAGCTCCCAGATCATCATAATTACAGTCGGGTACGATTATTTTTAAAATATATATATTTTATATTTTCTGCGAAAAAAATTCAAATATTTTGTATAAAAAATTGTAGTTTTTTAAAAAGGTTTTCAAATAAAAATCATTTGGAAATTTTTGTTTAAAAAAAATCAAAAGTTATTTTAAAGATCTTCAGAGTACAAGGTATAGTCCGCAAACTATACCCTGTCCCCTTACATGCATCTACAGAGAGCCATGTGCCCTAGCAATGACCCCACAAAATACATTGGTCGACTTTATTAAATCCACGGTTTTTTAAATTTAATTGACATTTTTAAATTAAAAAAATCGGCCACTATCAAATTCAAAACCTGACCCATGGTTTCAAAAAAACTGGCTATTAATTCAAAATCTAGTGGTGCAAAAGGTACAGGCCAAAGATTCAAATTCCAAAAGTATATTTCGTTGGTCCAATAAGAAAAAGAATATTTTGTCACTACCAAGAAGATTTCGTCATTTGTCAAAGAATATTCTGAGGAGGAACATATTCTATTTTGACGGGTGGATCATCATTTTCTAAAAAAAATTTGCCCCCCTCACCATTTGCATTTTCAATTTTGCGGTCAATTTTCAAACGCTCATAACTTGTGCTCAAGACTTCCAATTTGTGCGATTTTTTTTTTTGATTTGGGGTATAATTTCATGCTCTTCACAATGGTAAATCAGTTTTGGTGTATGGTATTTCCAAAAATTGTAGATTCTCACAGGTGTTGCCACTTTGTCCTCATTTTGGAAACTTCAAGAGCTCATATCTTGCTCCTACGGTAACATTTTTGGGTGATTGTTTTTTTGAAAGTGCATATTTTTTTGTGTACTTTCTAGTGGTGTATTCAATTTGATCTCATATACTATAAAAATTTTCCTTTGAGTTTGTGGCCTATTTTTGACATTTGCATGTACTAAGATCAAGACCACTTCATTATTTTTGGAAAGTGGAAACTGTAAACACACCGAGTATAAAGTGCCATGAATTAGATATTGTTTGGGGAGTTTCGTGATTGAGTAATCTGGGGGGGGGAGGGGTAATATTTTTCCTTTGTTGGATTATGTCTCTTGATTGGCCTATTGTGTGACTAAAGTTGAGGAGTTTAAAATGGGAATCAAAACACATCCTACTATAATAAGGTTAAATCGATGGAACTTTAAGTCTTGGAAGTATGGAATCCTAACACATTGTAGGTGGCTTAATCTTTTGGCATATCTCTATGGACTAGTTCCTAAACCTTCATCAAAATGGAAGAGATTTGTGTGGGACATAAAGACATAACATATATTGGGAGTAATTGGTTGTATTTGTGATATTGATACATAAATGGCCACTGATGGTATTAAGATCCCTCATGACCTTATGACCAAGCTTTGGGAGATGTATGGAGACTCGAATGAACCTCCATTCCCAGAGGATCTTATTGTGGATTTTCTTATTCCACTTGTAGAGTTTCAACCTATTGATGATAAAACAACTGAAACACTTGTTGATTGGGAAAGGTATGGTAGTTTTGATGACACATAACCTTCTCCTTCTCCTCCTATAGAGACATACATTGAGACTTCAGTTTATATGGCTCCTAATCCAGATTTAGAGGGTTCATATTCTTCATCTATGAGTCAACATATTAAGTCTGAGGACTCATGCAATCCAACATTGACAGATTCATCTACTATTGTACTTGAGGATGCTTGTGATTCAGTGTAGTGGGACATACATAGTCTTCCATAGATTGATACTTGTGATGACTTCTTGACAGGCATTTTAGACTTGTTTGAGGAGTCCCATATTGAAGATTTGGGGGACACCATTGATGACATTCATCTTTTCTTTGATGGAGAAGATCCTTCTTCAATTGTTGTGAGGGAACACTTTGACCCTCTTGTTCAATCTCTACATGATCATTCTTTGCAGTTTGGCGTGATTGTGGATGCTTTTGGAACATTTGGAGGAGAATTCTTTGTTTTCAAAGGTGATATCTTTGTCTTTGGATCATGTTCTACATTCATCTCTACTAGATTATGGATTGTCCTCTTCAACAGTGTGGCCTAGAATGTCTATTTGGAGTGGGTCAGCTTTTAGCATTGACATAGAGATACTTGAGCATGCTTCAGAGACATCATCC
Source organism: Sequoiadendron giganteum (assembly GCA_007115665.2). Lineage (NCBI taxonomy): Eukaryota > Viridiplantae > Streptophyta > Pinopsida > Cupressales > Cupressaceae > Sequoiadendron > Sequoiadendron giganteum. The sequence goes on from CM021102.1 coordinate 635,253,916, forward strand.
ATCATCCATCTTCTTGACATTCTGCATACATTCTTGGTTTGATTTCTTCCTAAAGGGAGGAACGTTGTTTGTCGCTATTGGATCATCTTCAGCATTCAATGTCGAGCTTCTAGCATCATTGCAAGAGACTCAACATTGAAGGGGGTTGCATCGCCTCTCTTCTTCTTCTTCTCTCTTATGGGGGGCTCTTTTTCCTCGCATGGGGTTTTGGCCTTCTCATGCATCATTGAGAGAATTTCTATTTTGTATTTCATCTCTCTTTTGGGGAGGAGTTTTGTCCCACTAGGTTTTCTCCTTTTCTCCGTTTGTGAGAGATTTCTTTGCATTTTTACATGGGTACCTAACATGGCCTAGTAGTCGAGACCCATCCTTGCATCTTTGTGTCATTTGCATAATAATCTGCTACTCCCTAAGTTGCACTTAAGGGGGGTGTTGGTTTAAATAAAGTCTTGTACCTAGTTAATTCATTACTAGGGGACTTATTTACATGTTAAGTTTATTTAAGTCCTAAGAAGGAATCTTTCTAGAAGGTGTTAGTTGTCATTAGTTGTTATCTTATCTTTTAACTTGTAACACATGTGACCTAGGAAGTTGTGATTAGTTGTCTCATGCCATATGATTAAGACACTTGTCATACTCCTATGACATCTTGTGTCTCACCTTGGCTATATAACCAAGGGGTCTCTACTACATTGTACATTGATTCTTTTTGTATTCATTGATAGGAATACAATTTATTCTTGTCATATTGATCTTCTGAGTATTTTGTGCTTTCCATAGGCCTTTAGATCTTGGGTGGCTATCTCCATAGCCAAATCTTACAATATGTATAACACAACACTTTTAACATAAAATTCACTTTTTAAAAATTCTAAAGTTTTTTACCATAATCATGGCTCAAATTAGACATTTTTCATATTTTTCAAACATAATTTTTATTCAATAAAATTGTATGAATTTAATCTAAAATGGAGGCCATATGCTTCCATAAGAGTAAGCATGACAAACATAAATAAAATCATTTCAAAGAGAAATAGGTAAAGGAGGGGGATTTACCTCAAGTTTGAGGCTCATAAAACAACAATTTTCTTTCCAATTTCTCCAAATCGAGAGGCAAAACCAAAATGCAACATACATACATACCTTCAATCTTCCCTAGAAATCAAATTCTTAGTGCAATCCAATCCATTTCCAACCAAATCCATCATTTTTCATTTTTGAGAAGAAGAGTGTTTGAGAGAGAAAAATCCAAATTGAGAGAATCTGTGAAAAATACAGTCTTTTTCCCTTTATGCCTTTTTCTAATTTTTAATTTTCATTTCACTTTTTACTTCATTTATATTTTCCTTTTCCTTTTATTTCTATTTTCTTTTTCACTTTTATTTTCATTTCTTTCTTTTTGCAAAAATACAAATGATGATTAAATTAAAAAACCTAATTCATTTTCTTTTCCAAAGGTAATTAAAATAAATCCATTCAATCTTTTCCCAAAAAATTTAATTAAATTTTCAGAGCCAAGGAATAGTTTTCAAATAATAATTTTAACTAATTACAATACTAAAAATATCATTTCTAATGCAAATTAAATTGTAATTTCCCCCTTTCTCTTCTTTCCCAATTTCTTGATTCCCCATGCATTAGGCACTATTCAAATGAAAGTTTTAATCTTTAAAATGCAAGAAAATGAGAAAACAAAAATCACAATATAAATTACAAATTTATTGGTTTTCCATAGCACACGAAGTATGAAATCACCATTGGTTTAGATCTGAAACCATAAGGGAAAACATAGACTCATCTCACACTCAATCAAGTGTAATAGTGGCTACCAAATATATAAGCCCAAAGTGGCATATCTGATTAATCGTGCCATTGGAGAATAAATCAAGCTTACATAATTAGCTGGATAAATAACCTTGTACCTACTGATGAGTCCAATTAATGGCTCAATTTTGATAGGGTTTATTATCTATTTGTTGTTGTTACCTTAGACTTTGACACTTGGTTGTTGGCATTTTCCATGTTATTTCCTCAAACCATAGACATTGGGCATAAGTTTATCCTTGTGACTTTTAATGACATTAACATGCTATGTGAATTATCTATGTTAATTTTACATGTGGATTAATGAATGTTATTTTAAGGTAGTTATAGATATGCAATTGTTTGTGCATGCTAATGTTATGATGAAGGTTCACATTAAGATGCTGATATAAATGAAGCCTACAAAGTAGAAGAAGTTCCTGCCAGCTAGTCGGTTGCCATGGAAGTCAAGAAGGTGGTCATTAAGAGGTCAATGGAGGGAAAGTCCTAGAACTCAAATGAATATTGTAACTACCTTTTAAATGATCATACTTGTTAGTTGAGTGAATATAGGAGGTGTTGTTATGCTAAATCTGTGTTCAGGCAAGACTGGCTTAACCAAATCCTATGCATGCATAACCTCCTTTCCTCTTTCTATGCTTTCAATAAGTGGCATCCTCCTAACTTGTTGGAGTTGACCTCCTAATTTTTTAGTTAGTTAGTAGTTTTCTTCCTATAAATAATAATCAGATGCTCCTTCTCAAAAGGTTGATTGATCTGATGTTGTACTCGCATTTCTAGTTTTCAAGTAATACAATTATGTTGTTCCATTGTAATCAAGCTTTCAATGAATAAAATGATATTATAAGTTTGTTGTATCTAAGTTAGTTTCAAGGGAAACTCACCCAAGGGGGGCCAATTGGTGAGAATTCCATCCTTTTAGCTCAGTCGTTACTTTTCTGTTCAGCAATAGTTACAATTCTGGAAATTGTCTGTTCCTACAACCACTAGAATTCCATTATGTGACTGTTCTTGCAACCAAAGAAGACATAGTAGTTTCCTGTCCGTTTGCTAAGATTTCTATTTATGTCATGCATTTCAGTTCAGTATAGTTGTTGATTGATGTTCAGTGCTTATGTTACTTCCTTTCAAGCAATTTACTTTTAGCATCATGTATTTTCTAGTTGTATAATGAATATGGCTACTATGGATTCCTAGTGCACATATTGTGCTGACCCATTTCAAGTCTACGTCCTTGGGTTGACAATTGAATGAACCTTCATGATGATTAAGATAGCTATTCAGTACAGATGTCCAATTTCTAAATCACAACTTTAAGGGCTTAGTTGTTGAATCATTAGAGGAGGCCAACACCTACACCCACCCAATGCACACATCAAAGCATAATTGCTCAATATATAATAACCAAAACACATAAAAATCATCCAATGGGGTTTACCATCATATAAAGCATATAATCATTATACATATACTAATATCTATGAAATTAAGAATTTTGATCACTAGACATATAAATTATAACACATGCATCTCAATAAATATAATAATAGTCAAATACATCAAGTCCCTACAAGGAACTTGACACATAGTTATACGTGCATCACACTACAACCAAAACACCAACAACTAACATGTTGAAGAATACCATCTCAAAACATGTAGGTGGTCCACACACACCATACAATACTCAAAGAAACAAACAAAAACATGACCTATGCATCTCCTAACACAGTAAAAAATAATGTTGAAACCAAGTCATCTCAAGGCAAAAAATGGGTGGGGCCTTACAATTTGCTCCAAAATATTTATGTTGTCTCTTTGTTTAGTCAACATGTTGATTATGGCTTCAATTCCTATACTATTTTTTATTTTGGTTCTTCATACTATCTACAAGGATCTATTCCTTGGTTATGAGTAGTCCTAGCATGATATGGTCAAGTTTTTTCCATTTAAGGTTTTTTGAAAATACAATGAATCTTTAATTAATATTTGGTCATAGTTCATGACAACAATTTACATTTATTTTCTAAATATTGATTGATTTCATAATTTATTTTCAATTCGTGCAACTTGTAGCAAGCTCAAGGCCTAACTTCCAAATCTCACTCTAATACCATATGTAACAACTTGATAGGTTATACTATTTTTTTTAAACCATATTTTTACATGTTTTTTCATCTATATACTTAGGAAATGATACTCAAATAATTCTTTTATCTATATGAGACAAGTATTATTCTATCCATATAGGATGTGTATTCATTTTCATACGAGACATGCATTCTTCTATCCATATGGGACATGTATTCATCTATCCATACAAAACATGTATGCTTGCTCTAGCTAGAGATTTTGACTCATTGGGGTAGTCTGTGTCATGATTTTTCTTGATAGATTACTTTCCCTATTAGAAAAGCATTAAGGTCACTATTTATTAAGATTTATGACATCAAATTTGCATCCCAAGTCTCATAATTTTTCTTAATGCCTCAAGGATGTGAATGGTGCATCTATAAATATTCTAAGTCTAGTGGATTTAAATTTTATTTTAGATTTTTTAAAATTTCTTTCAATGTTAGCACATATTGGTCTATATAATTATCAAGAAAATACCAACCCCATTCTAAAAAAATTGAGTACTAGGAACCTCCTTCATTTACCTAGAATATGTACATACCCATATTTAAGGGATTGAAGTGTAATATATGTAGTTATATTTTGTTTAAGTTTTGATGTGAACTATAAAGAGTGGGTACATAGTTTTTTCTAGGGCCCATTTTTTCCAGATACTTCTTTGACTACTATCCACTAAGAGAAGCATTGATTCATTAAGTTCTTTATCATTTAGATAAAAAAAATAATTATTTTCTAATCTTAAATATATACTCCCAATTGAATGGAACTTTCTTTGAAATATTAGGTGATGATCTACTTATTACTAAACCATCACTTGTTTATTTATTTCAGGAATGTTTTTCATTCACTCAGATTTAAGTAAAATAATAAGGTGTCCCCATTACTCTCCAACAATTTAAAGGGGTGAAACTACAAACATCATTTTTGCAACTATATTTGGCTATAGATATAGAAGTTCAATCGTGACAACTTGAGTTGTAAATACGAACCAAAGGTATTTGATGATATTGAACATTGCAAATGATTTTAGTTTTGTATAACTTGTTTACAATGTTGAAAGTGAAACAATAACATTTTCAATGAACATTCTATAAAATAATTAAAATAAATGATTTGATATATTTACAACATATTTATGATAGAAACAAAATTTAAGTCCTAAACTACATATTCTAGCTTGCCTATATCTTCTATGTGTGGAAGATATTTAATAATTATATTATATAATAATAAACTACTTAATTTTAAATCTATCACAAACATTATTCAAAACTATCATTATACTATAGATAGTCAACAAAGGTTAACAACACCCTTGTTACATTAAATCAATACCCTTAGTAAACTTTATCTTATAAGTTTAACCTCTAGTTAAAGGGTAAACTTAAGCACAAAATATTTATTGATTCTCAAATATTTCCCCCTAAACTCCACATTTAAACAATCAAAATATGATGCTCTCAAACTATTTTCTTTTATTAACTAGATTTAAGACCTTCCATAATACAATTACAACAATCCCACAATTTATGAATATAGGTTTTTAAAACTACATGTCTAAGACCCAAACTCACTCACTTTATAAGTTTACAAAATACCTATTATAATAATACTCAATATCTTTTATATCAAAAGATTTTTATTCACTTCTTCAATTATAAACTATATTCGATATACTCGATAGTACTAATTACAATTTGAAAATCTAAATTATATGAAAAAATAATTTTAATTAATAAAAATACCAATTTAAAACAAACTAAAATTAAACACTCAAACCCCATTAAGATACACTATAAATGTGTTTATTTATAAAGGTTTATAATTATGATATAGTTCTAATCTTAAGAAGGAAATTATCCATGTAAAATTATGGTCACTAGACACAAATCTATATGGCCTCACTTCAATGAGACTAGGCTACAAAAGGGAGAAGCACTAATAGCTTTTTGTTGGTAAGGGAATATGGGGATGTTTTAACCTAGAACTATGAAAATCATAAAGTTTATGACCCTAGTTTGATGACTTACACCATTCCTCTTAAAGAGGATGTCAATCCATGTTGTAACTACTATAGTTGATTTAGAGCATTGATGGTTCCAATCAACTATATTGTCTATGAACTTTATTAATAATAAAGAGTCAAATAGACTACATAAGCATATCTTCGAATGAAATTTGTAACCAATAGATTTTTTAATATCAAAATTAGATGTAATATTTAGAATTTCATTTGATAAATTATTATTTTTATTGTATCATTGGGGTATTAAATTGATATGTAAAGAGTAATAAGTGAAATTGGAACTTGGAAAGTTAATACAATTACACATCTAAGTACATGGTTTAGTTTTATTTTTCGATGAAAACTTTGCAAAAAAACTGTAATTTTAGTGTAAACTATGTTTAGTATGTATAATATTTTGTGTTAAATATGAATATTCAAAGTCAAGAAAAAAAGAATGAAAATATCATTGTGCTTAAAGAAGGGTTTAGTTTGGTGGAATATATTAATATAACCAAACATAAATAGCATATGGAAAATCTAAATGATATTGTATTTTTTAAGATGATGTATTAGATTCTGAATTTAAACTTTTTTGATACGTAATTATTGTATAGAATAAAAAAGTAAGAAAATATATTTTTTGTAAAACATAATTTTTAAAGCTTCCTAACACCATAATTTAAAATATTCATTGCATGTAGATGGATAAGATAATCTAAGTTCTTGTTACAACCCATTGTGTTATTATCTATTTACTGTTACTTTGTTGAGTTAAAATGCTTTAATACATTGGGGTTCACCCCACAACATGACGGTAAAGTCATGGGCCCTGTTGAGAGGGTGTCACAGGTTCGAGACTCTCCACCCATCGCGTGCAGGAGGCTCTATCGGCTGCTGAAGGAGGAATGAAGGAAGAAACACCAAGAATGGAGGACGAAAAAAGGTCATGGGGAGTTGGAGGCCAACAGTGCAGTAGGAAACGTGGAGAAGCAAGCAACGAAGGAGAGGAGGAGAAATTTCGACAGTGGAGAAGAGGAGAGATGATGTTGCGGGGGGAAGGAAGGAGGTAGAGGTGGAGAAGAGGAGTGAAGGAGGGTGCGAGGAAAGGAAGTGGAGGTAGAGGAGAGGAGAGGAGAAGAGAGAATCAGGGAGAAGAGGAGAGAAGGAGGCTGCAGGGAAAGGAGCGAAGGTAGGAGAGGAGAAGAGAGAAGCGGGGAGAAAGAAGGAGAGAAGGAGGTTGCAGGAGAAGAGGAGAGTAGGTAGAAGAAGAAGGAGAAGACGAAGGAGTCAGAAAAGAGGAAGGAATAGAGAAGAAAAAATGGACTGGTGTTAAATACCAGACAAACATGGGGATGAGGTCCCTCATAAATTGTGGCCTCACTGGTTCAAAGCTCCAGTCAAAAGCGATTACCAATCAAAAAAATAAAAATGCTTTAATACATGATTGTGTTTTGTATATTTTGGATGAAAAATGTAATGGATGAATGTGTAATTCAATATGATGTTCTCAATACTTTGATAATGCAATGATATATGATGTATATGAATGTAATATTATAAGCTAACTACTGTTGTGATGCACTAAGCTGGATGCAAGAACAAAATTGAGCCTCCAAAAGAGAGGGGGAGTATCACTCAGTAAAAGAACTTGGTTTGGTAACCCTTAATGTGCCTATTGAGCTATCACACACTCACATCTTAGTTTGGTCAAGTTGAGTCAAGTTAGTTCGGGAAACGGTAAGTAACCTTCAGTCATGGTTTGGGAATGTTTTGTATTAGTTTATGGTTTTAGTCTTTGAATGTTCTTGACTGGGACTATGTGATTAAGTCTTTGTGTTAAGTGTAAGTTCTTCATGTGTTCATATTTATGTATTAATTGATGAGTATATACATAAAATATATATATGTATATATGTACATGTTTATGATAACTCATACATGTGATTATAAACGTGCATGCATATATGTAGGTAGACATATCTATGCATACTTATGTACGAATATACCATATGCATGAGGATATTGATTGGACATATGCGGCATATATATATATATATGTATATGTATATATCTATACATATATATATATGTATATATGTATAGATATATACATATATATATGTATAGGTATATACGTTAACGTACCCTTATATATATAGTAAATACATATATATATATATAAGGGTACGTTAACGTATATACCTATACATACATATTAATAAAATATGTATATATATGTATATATATGTATATATATATATATATATATATATATATATAAATATATATATATATATTGTAATGATAACATTATAATATATATATTGTTAAATGCATTTAAAATGTTTTAAAGTAAACATAAGTTTGTATATGTAGCATGAGCCTTACAACGGTAATCAACTTGAATATAAGACAATATTAAGTTATCATTGAGGAGCGCATATAATGCACGCATGAAAGAGTTTAAATCCAACACATAAAATAAGAGTTTAAGCTAGCACATAAGTGTACAATGTAACGTTTGTATGCAAAGTGAATAACATTTCTAAAGTTTGTAAAGCGCATGAGTTGCGCTAAAGTGAAGTGTTGCAATATGTTAAAGTTGTTAATAAAACCAACACACAATCTGTTGATGTGTAAAGTAGGCATCACCATAATAAGTGGAGCAAATCAAATAGAAGTCTAAATCAATGCTCGGCTAAATAAGAGCATAACAAATTTGTCAAGCTAGAGCTGGTTGAAGCTTAAGAAGGTAGTCGACTTGCATAACAATTAGGAAACCTGTAGGTGTGAATTTATGTATTTGAATCAGTAAAAAGAGTCTTTTCTATCACATGAAAGAGGTGACTCATCCTCCTTTGAGAAGATGAGAATATATGTACTATGTGTTGCAAATTAAGAGTCTAAGAGAAGCCACATTTCATTCTTGATGGCTGAGTTGATACATTTTAGAAGGAGAATTAGTTTTTTATTATATGGTTGTAGAAGGAAGAGAAAAGGTGGTGGATTTAGTAGCTTGATTGTAGCATTGAATTGCTCAGATTTAGTATAAATAGACGTAGCTTCTCTACCTTTTGTTACACTCATTCATTTTGATTTCTTCATTCTTAATTCTATTGTAGTTTTATGTGCAAGTGTGTTTTTGAGAGCTTTAGTGGGAAAGAGAGTTTGTTTTGTTGATTTGCATTTCTTGAGAGTTTTGTGAGAGGCTAGAATTTGGAGATAGGTTGAGCATAGAAGGAGAAAAAAGCGTGATTGTGGAAGTTGATCTTGGGAAGCAGTATTTTCATTTGGAGTTATAATTCTAGGCATGCTGATTTTTATTACTCTATTATTTTTATGTTGAAATGATATTTGTCAATGAAAGCCATTATTTGTGGAAAGGATGATTTAAATGCATGTTAAAATTGCTTGAATGAACTTAGCTTATTTCTTATTTTGAATAAGCTTGCATGATCCTTGATAGAGTCTTGTTTTTGTGAAATTCTTTTGTCTGGCATATACATATATACTCTATATTGGAATTTGTGTGGTTATGTTGCTATTGGAACTATACTTAGTTTGTCAAGACTATATGTATGTTGCATGAATTGTGAAGTATGAGATATGTTATTGTCTTGAATTACTTTAATGGAAATGTCAATTTGAACATGGGTGGCTAACTTAGTTGTTCCCACGGTTAGGATAATCCATGGGAAAGGGAGTAACCTAGTTGGTCACTTAGTATGTGTGCATGTATGGTTAACTTGGTTATTCTTGGGTTTGGATAATCCATGGGAAAGGGAGTAACCTAGTTAGTCAGTTTGTTGTGTCATCACCTTTTAGATTGAATGTATGTTATGATTGAAAAGTGTATGAATGGTCAATACCAAATCAAGCTAAGGGTGGGTGAACATACGACCTACAGTCGAAGTACTGGGTGTTGAATTCTTTGGCCAAAGTGGTGTAAGTAGCCACTATTTACACTGTCGGTTTACTGTGATCCAGGTTTGCATACTAGGCAGGGAACTCCATACATGTAGGTTGTAGCCAATGTATGGTAGCTCTAGATATGTAGGACACCACCATGCTCAAGAAGGCTAGTATTATGAGGTTACCAGACCAATCTCTTTATTGAAGGGTAGGGCCATCTTACCAGTTAGTTAGATATGCAGGGGACTACAATAAGTTTGTGGTTGGCAAAAAAGTGCTTGATTGATGCTCTCCCTCATACAGTTGACGATCGAGATTTAAGGATGTAAGCACCAGTTTTGAGGACACCTAGAATGTATGCACCGGTAATGGGGAAATCTAGGAGGTATGCACCAACAATGGGGACATCAAATCATTATATCTTGTTTTTATATCTATTTCATGAAGCTCATAGAAGCTATGTATGTAATCATGTTACTCTACCTTTATTGAAAATTGTAAATGGAAAAATGTTATTATAGGATTATGTAATATGGAATCGTTACATGGGAGTTTGTAATGTTTCTTTGTAAATGCAATGGGAAAGTTTGAAATGGAATTATTTTAAATGTGCATTTTGTTAGTGAATTAGAAAATAAATTTTTTATTGCTAAATGTTGATATCATAAACTGTTCACATGTGGGTAAACACATAGTTAAATTCAATTGGGTAAAACTTTGGGCTTGTTACACATGGTATCAAAGCTACCGAGTTTAGCTTTGGAGCCTATGTGCTCGCTATGCTTTCATCCAACATTATATGATTCTAATGTTTGGAATTATTGTGCTAGGATGGTGCATCTCAAGATGACTGCAAGGAAGTCAGTAATCGGTAATGAGCACTACCTAAAGGCTAAGAAGGAAAGGGAAGCCATTATTCGAACCATAGAGGGGACCAATTATGACAATGCAATTTGGTTGAGTGATACTAAGACTTTTAGTCATGCCCTATCTCGCATCAGTCAAGAAAGAAATAGGATGTGTGAGGCTGCTAACTTTTGTACCTCCCGTCTCTCCTGCCAAGTCGGATTCTTTACCACTTTCCACGGATATTCCCTCGGAATGGAGTGATAGTACTACCATGATCTTTAGGGACCCTCATGCTCTTCCAATGTTGTAATTTATTGTAATTGCCTCTAGTGGAGAATCAAAGGGATATGTCCCCCAAAATTATGTATCTAGGACTAGGTCTGAAGGTTATGCACCCTTCGACAATGAATGTGAACAAAAATCTGAGGGGTATACCCCACTTAGCTATGTATTGGAGAGTGAATATAAGGGACACTCTCCCCTAGAGTATTTGAATAGTCATTCCATGTAAATGCAAGGATAATGAAATACTTTTAATCTTAATAAAAAATATGTTTTGACAAACTTATGTATGAGTTCTTCTTTTAAATTTTCTTATGTGTGAATGCTTGTTTTTGGAAATGTTTTTAGAATGCTATGTAAACCTTCTTAGGATCTAATTAAAAATGAAAACTCTAGGTGGAACTTTTCTTGTAAAAAATTGGTTATAACAAGAACTAAACTGGAGGAAAGCCAAGAAGTAGGCCAAGGTGCAAAAAATTTTGAGGCTAAATTGGACTATATTTTGGCCATGATGAATGAGACAAGAGAAAGAATTGGGAACCTCGAGCAAGAGGTTAGAGGAATAGAAATAAAGGAATAAGAAGTTCCTAATAGAGAAGAAGGGGAAAATTCCCATGATCATACTTAGTCAAGTGAACATGAGGATGATGAATCATAGTCTAGATCAGAGGGAAGCAAAAGGAAATGACTTTCAAGTGAGCTATATCGAGATATTAGAAATATCACCCCTTTGAAGTTTGAAGGAACCACTAGTGTGGATGCAGCTAAGGCATGACTCATAGAAATGGAAAAGTATTTTGAAATTAGGAATTACTCTGTGATAACCAAGGCCGTTTGGGGAGATTTTTAGTTGGTTGGAGAAGCATCCAATTGGTGGATGAAAAAAAATATGGAGCTTCGGTTAAGTTCCTTAAATCTTACTTGGAGTGAATTCATGATTTTTTTTTGAAAGTGGTGGTGTTAGGGTTAGAAGGCATATATCTAATAGTTAAATGCATATTTTATCAATAAAACAGAGAAATAAAAACACACAAAAATTATAGTAGGAACAAGATAACACAAATAATTTAGCGTGGTTCACCCAATATGGGCTACATCCACAAAACCGCAACCATTCAATGATTTTATTATCTAGTGAAAAAAATATTACAATCTTATAATACCCTACTGCAACTCCCATCCCAACTGCTTATTACAAGATTTTTGGAAGCTTCTAAAATTAGGGTTTTACAAAGTCATTTTTTTTATCTTATTGGTGACGAAGCAAAAAATTAGGATACATGAAGAGTGCAAAGTATAGCATGATCAGTTGCCACATACCAACAATCTCCCACTTGGAGACTGATCAGGCTCCACACCAAATAATCTCCCACTTGGAGATTGATCCTGGACAATACCGCTACACTTACAACTCCCACTAGAAATAAGCACCTTGGACCCTACTGCTTTGTTATACTTTTAACCATGAAGACCAATCGAAGCTGAAGAGGAGCTCAAATTCTCCCTTGTCACTGCCTTTGTAAACATATCCACTAGATTGGCATCTGTATGTATCTTTTCTAGCTTTACCTGTCCATCCTCCAAAACTGACCAAATGAAATAATATCTCAGCTGGATGTGTTTGGTTTTAGAGTGCAAGGAAAAATTCTTTACAAGTTGTATAGCACTCTGGTTGTCTATAAACAAGTGATTTTCAACTTGTTGTTTTCCCAACTCTTCCATGAAAATTTTCAACCATATCATCTCCTTTGTTGCCTTTGTTGCAACAACATACTTTGCCTTCGTGGTGGATAAAGCAACCAACTTTTGCAACCAAGAAATCCAACTCACTGTTGTCCCACCATCTGTAAATACATAACCTATGGTACTTCGCCTAGTATCTATATCCCCTGCCAAATTTGAGTCAACATAGCCTTTTAAATTAGTATTAAATCCCCCAAAACATAAACATTTATTGGATGTACCTCTCATGTACTTGAGAATCCATTTTACTGCATTCCAATGCTCAACTACAGGATGACTCATATACCTACTAATAAATCCTATAACATGTGCAAAATCCGATCTTGTGCATACCATGGAGTACATTAAACTACCTATAACTGAAGCATATGGTACCTTGGACATTTTGTCTTCCTCCTCTTGTGTCTTTGGACGCATATCCTTTGTCAATTTAACATGACTAGGCAAAGGTGTGCAGACAACTTTGGCATTCTCCATATGAAATCTCTGCAACACCTTATCAATATAATCGGCCTAAGATAAAAATAATTTTTTGTTTTTCCTATCTCTTGTAATCTTCATACCAAGGATTTGTTTCGCTGCCCCCAAATCCTTCATAGCAAAAAAATTCACTAACTGATGTTTTAACTCCTTAATGTGAACCATGTTAGACCCTGCTACAAGCATATTATCAACATATAAACATAAAATAATGTAGATATCATCATCTAACCTCTTAAAATAAACACAATGGTCTGAATTACACTGACTATAGCCATGCTCAGCCATAAAGCTATCAAATTTAATATACCATTTTCTTAGGTGCTTACTTCAAGCCATATAAAATTTTCTTCAATCTGCACACCAATTTCTCCTGACCTTTGACCTCAAATCCTTGTGGTTGTTCCATATATATTTCCTCTTCCAAATCACCATGGAGAAAGGCTGTTTTAATATCTAGCTATTCCAAATGCAAATCTTTAGTAGCCACAATACTTAAAACAGTGCATATAGAAGTCATTTTAACAACTGGAGAAAAAATATCATCAAAATCAATACCCTTTTTCTATGCAAATCCCTTTACAACTAACCTGCTTTAAATATTTTCTTACCTCCATCCTCCTCTTTCAACCTATAAACCCATTTGTTTGGTAAAGCCTTTTTACCTACAGCAACTTACATAATTCCCAAGTCTGATTTTTCAGCAAGGAGTCCATTTCTTCTTCCTTTCCATGCTCTCACTGAACCTTGGTATCCACCTGCATAGTTTCATCATAACATTTTGGTTCACCAACATCAGTTAATAAAATAGAATACAAGGAGGAAAAATATTTTTTCGGAGGTCTACTTATCCCTGAAGATCGTCTAACACTCACTGGAGTTTATGGTATTTGTTGTTTATTTTCTTATGGAGCATGAAGAACCAATGGAACATCATTGTTTGGAGTATCGTCTAGCATTGCATAATCATTTTCTTTCTTCTCATGTTGTTGCAACAAATCTTTGTACAACACTTTCTCATTGAATATGACATCCTTACTTCTCACAATTTTTTGATTTTCAAAATCCCAAAGCCTATAATCAAATTCATCAATGCCATATCCAAAAAATATACATTTCTTTGATTTAGCTTCCAGCTTGGTTCTATTTTTAGAATCTACATGTGTGAATGCTTCACAACCGAAGGTTCAGAGAAAAGAATAACTCACCTTCTTACCTATTCATGCGTCTTTTGGAATACCACAACCCAGAGGAGTAGAAGGACCTCTATTAATTAAATAAACAACAGTGTTTATAGCCTCTTCTCACATGTTTAAGGGCAACCCAACGATACAACCTCATAATCCTTGCACGCTCCATTATTGTCCTATTCATGTGTTCAACCACTACATTTTCCCGTGGAGTCCTTGGAACCGTTTTCTGCCTACGAATACCATTAGAGGAATAATAATATACAAACTCTTTGCTGCTATACTCACCACCATTATCAGATCTGAGACATTTTAACCTTTTACCTGTCTCATTCTCAACCAAGCTTCTCCTTTTTTAAATTTTTTCAAATACATCACATTTCTGCCTAAGTAAATAAATACATACCTTCCTAGTTGCATCATCAATGGATGTAACATAATACTGAGAGCTACCAAGAGAAGATACCTAAGTTGGTCCCCATACATCCGTATGCACAAACTCCAATTTCTCATTTTTCTTTTGCTTCCCATCCTTGAGAAAACTAACTCTCTTTTGTTTTCCATACACACAACTTTCACATAAATCCATATTAACACATTTTAGACCTGGTAAACTTTCTTTGAATGAATTAATTGCATAAAATTGTCACTCATGTGATAAAATCTATTGTGCCATAGTGTTGTTTCAGAATCCACAGCTACTATTTGATCTTCTACTTGCTGAATTGCAATAACTGTTCTTGAACATTGACTTTTCTCTGTAACAATTAAAGTAGAAGGAACAGTATGACCTATACAAAGATATAAGGTGCCTACTTTCACACCCTTTTCTACCACTAAGGCACCTTTTGAAACCTTCCAATTTTTATCACTAAATGTAACAACACAACCTTCATCGTCTAGTTTCCCTGCTGAAATTAAATTTTTGCTTAACTTTGGAACATGCCTTACCTCATGTAGTAGCCAATGATTCCCATTCTGCAACTTAATCTTGATTCTTCCCTTTCCAACAATATAACAAGGTTTGTTATCACCCAAATAAATCAGCCTAAAATCCCCTTGGACATAGTCAAGAAAATAACTTCTATGAGGGGTAGTATGAAATGAAGCCCCTGAATCTAACACCCAATAATCATTAGCATTATCAAGGGAAAGAATAAAAGCATCCTCATCAGATTTATTACTTACCACATTTACCTCTTTACTTCCTTCCTTTTTGTCTCCTTTATTTTTTTGAGACTAACAATCTTTCTTTAAATGACCCGGCTTACCGCAATACCAACAATTCTTCTTTTCTCTGGATTGGGACCTTTTGTCTTTTGATTTTCCTCGTGACTTCCCATGACTTCCAGAATTTATTCCTCTCTCCTTTGTTCTGCCCTTGCTTTTTGCATTTGAAATACTGCCTGATGTGGATGTTCCACCTGACCTTTTCCTATGAATTTCCTTGCTCAAAATAACACCAACAACATCATCAAATTTCAATGTATTTCGAACCAGAAATAGAATTTCTAACAACCATTACCAAGCTATTCCAAATTTTAGGAAAATAACACATAATCAAAAGATCCCTAACTTCTTCATTAAATTTTACATTTACAGAATTTAATTGACTGGTAACCGTATTAAACTCATTTAAATGATCAACAACTGACCCACCTTCTACCATTTTCATATTAAATAAATGCTTCATAAGAAATACCTTATTCAAAGAGAAAGGATTTTCATATAACTTCGCCAAGGTTTGCATCAACTCTTGAGTTGTCTTTGTTGTTGTAATATTGAACGCCACTGATTGTGCTAGGCATAAATGAATACTGCCAAGAGCCTTTCTATCCAAAATATCCCAGTCTTCATCAGACATTGTTGAGGGTTTCTTGGTTTTCCCTTCCAATGGCTGCCATAATCCTTTTGATAGAGGTAGTCCTCCATTTTCATCTTCCATAACTGATAGTTCTGCCCATTGAACTTCTCAACCTTCACCTTACCCTCATCTGCCATTACTCCCACTCAATCGTGAGACTCCCACTCAACTGCGAGACCTTCCTGCAGAGGATAACTGAACACAACCTTGCTCTAATACCACTTGTTAGGGTTAGAAGGTAGATATCTAACAATTAAATGCAGATTTGATCTCTAAAATAGAGAAATAAAAACACACATAAAAATTATACCAACAACAAGACAACACAAAGAATTTAATGTGGTTCACCCAATATGGGCTACATCCACAAAACCGCAGCCATCCGATGATTTTATTATTCAAAACCTGAGGCAAGGAGATTCCTTGGTTAACGAATATTGGAAGAAATTCACTCGTCTCCTAAGGTATGTGCCCATGTACCAAAAGGACAAGCGATTTCGCATAAGGAATTTTATCATGGGCCTCAATTCCCAAATCAAAGGAGAGGTAGACATGCATGGTCCTGCTAACATGGATTCAGTGTACAAGAAAGCCATCAAGCAAGAGAAAAGGCTTAAATCTATCTTGAAATACCATGAAAAGAATCGAAAGAAGTTTAATTGGTCACAAGCCAATCAAGATTTGAAGAAGCCTAGTGATGGACAAGATTTTCAAAGGAAAGGGGACAAGGGATTCCATAATAATCAAAATGAAGCAAGAAGGAACCGTAGGGGGAACAACAATAATCCCTATAGGAATGAAGGCAGTTCTAGAAGGCCTATTTCAAGAAATGGGTCATTGAGAGGATGTTTCCATTGAGATCACTTTGTAAATCAGTGTCCCAAACAACCACCAGGGACACAACCATATGGAAATCCTCTACTGCCACAATGAGCAACATTGCAACAGAAGATTCATGTGGCATTAGAGAACCGATAGGTGGAGTACTAGATTACTCCCATGGAAATCTTAGATACTTTATTTGGTACACCTATTTCCATTCTAATTGATACACATGCCACATAAAATTTTGTTTCTCCTAGTATAGCCAATAAAATTTCTAGAAAAGCTGGCTATATAGAAAATTCTTGGATTGTTGAATATGCAAACCAAACAAGAGCTAAGGTGGAGCAATTTTTTTCGAAGAAAGGGTTGAACTTCTGAGTTTCTCTACGGAAGTGAATTTGTTTGTAGCCCCCCTAGGTTCATAAGATGTCATTTTAGGGATGGATTGGCCGTGGAAGCATAAAGCCAAAGTAGATTGTCATGCAAAAATAGTAGAATATTTAGATGATCTTGGAAACTGGGTTTCTTGCAAGGAATGCCTAGAGAAGTTAAGCTACAACATATATTTTCCATACAAATGCATAGAGCGAAGAAGAAAGATTGCCAACTATTCACTGTGAAAATGGAGAAACTTGAGGAATGCAATGAGTTCATTTCTCAAGATGATGTAGTGTACTATGTACCTCAAGACCTCCAAGAAGCCGAAGATGGTGAGGTGGTGGAATCAATAAAATTGGATATGGAGAAATATCCCATCCTAAGGAACTTTGTAGATGTATTTCTAGATGAATTACCTGGTTTACCTCCCAAAAGAGTGCTTGATTTCTCCATCGACATTGTTCTAGGGTCAGAACCTATATCAAAGGTGCCATATAGGATGACCATGACAGAGTTAATAGAGCTAAAAACTCAATTGGAGGAATTATTGTCCAAGGGACTAATAAGACCCAATATTTCACCTTGAGGAGCACCAATGATCTTCATGAAGAAGAAAGATGGTACACTGCGCTTGTGCATTGATTATCGTTTTCTTAACAAGGCAACGATAAAGAATAAGTATTTGTTACCACGTATTGATGATCTCTTTGATCAGATGGAAGGAGTGACAATGTTTTCAAAAATTGATCTACGATCAAGTTATCATCAAGTAAGGATCAAGTATGAAGACATTTTCAAAACAACCTTCAGGACTAGGTATGGTCATTACCAGTTCACAATCCTACCTTTTGGACTAACAAATGCACCTGCAACATTCATGAACTTGATGAATAATGTATTCTGGGACTGCTTGGATAATTATGTGTTGGTCTTTTTAGATGATAATCTTGTCTATTCCAAGAACGAAGAGGAACATCTCCAACATCTAGAGATTATTATCCAACGTTTAAAAGAGCATAAGTTGTGCGAAAAACTCTCAAAGTGTACATTCTTTTAGAATGAAGTATAGTATTTGGGTCATGTGATTTCAGTTGGTTGGATTGTAGTTGATCCAACAAAAATAAAAGCAGTGCTTGAATGGATAGTGCCAAAGAATGTGCCAAAGGTTCAAAGTTTTATGGTTCTAGTTGGTTATTATCAAAATTTTGTAGCAAAATTTTCTAAAATAGCTTTTCCCATTACTTCATTGCAGAGAAAAGGGAAGAAGTTTGAGTGGTCAGAGAAATCTCAAGCAAAATTTGACCAACTCAAGGAGAAGTTGACTACACCTGTGATAATAAAAGTACCAGATCTAGATGGTGATTTTAATGTCATCATAGATGCTTCAGGAGAAGGTTTGGGTGGAGTGTTGATGTAGGATGGGCGAGTCATAGCCTATGAGTCAAGGAAGTTGAAACCTTATGAGAAAAATTGTGCTTCACATGATTTGGAATTGGTAGCAGTTGTCCATGCATTACAGATGTGGAGACACTATCTGTTAGGGAAACCTTTTGAACTGAAGATCGATCATCACAATCTGAAGTATTTGTTTACCCAACATAATCTAAATGCATGACAAAGGAGATGGTTGAAATTGATAATTGATTATGATTTTAATATCAACTATATCAAAGGCAAGAAATATTGAGTTGTAGATTCCCTAAGTTGTAGGAGGCATATCTCCTTGATGAAATCAATTCAAACTGATTTCAAGGGTCAAGTGTTGCTGAAATCCAAGGGTGATGAGTATTATGAGAAAGCCAATCAAGCACTCTCGGATAAACCGCAAGACCCAAGGTATGTAGGATTTCACTTTGAACTTGATGGTTTATTAAGGTTTTAAGGGAAGAATCTATGTACCTGACTCTGTGGAATTAAATAATTTAGTGTGGAAAGAAGTTCATACCGCATCATATTCCAAACATCTCGGAGTGACTAAGATGTTGGCTAATGTGAAGCCACTATATTTCTAGAAAGGAATGAAAAGGGATGTTGCAAGATTTGTAGCAAGTTGTTTAGAATTCTAGAGGGTGAAGGCAGAACATCATCACCTTGCAAGAATTCTATATCCTCGTGAAGTTACAAAAAGGAAATGGCAAGTCATTAGCATGGATTTGGTGCAAGGTCTTCCAATATCAAGGAATAAGCATAATACCATTCTAGTAGTGGTGGATAAGCTTACGAAAGTGACTCACTTTAAATTCTAGGGAATACAATGGGTGGAGCTCTTGTTAAAGCTCAAAAATTTATTCAAGAGATATTTAGGTTACATGGAATTCCTGAGAAGATTATTTTTTATAGAAATGCTCGTGTGATATATAGGTTTTGGCAAACCTTGTTTTCTTCACTTGGGACATAGTTGAACATAAGTTCAACATATCATTTGAAAACTAATGGTCAAACTGAAAGGGTGAACCAAATGTTAGATGATCTACTGAGAATGTATTGCATAGATCAAAAATACAAGTGGGAGGATTACCTACCTTCGGTATAATTTGCATATAACAACTCTTATCATTCTATAATTAAGATGGCTCTGTTTGAAGCATTGTATGGCAGGAAGTTTCGAACTCCTATAAGAT
This sequence comes from Sequoiadendron giganteum, assembly GCA_007115665.2. Classification (NCBI taxonomy): domain Eukaryota; kingdom Viridiplantae; phylum Streptophyta; class Pinopsida; order Cupressales; family Cupressaceae; genus Sequoiadendron; species Sequoiadendron giganteum. The sequence continues at coordinate 635,274,028 of CM021102.1, forward strand.
GGGATAAGATAGAGGATAGTATAAGCCTTGGGCTGGAAATGATATCAAAAATGGAGGATCAAGTTGGTATAATTAAGTAGAGGCTAGTGGAAGCTATTGGTAGGTAGAAGAGTCATACAGATTCCAAGCGGGTACCTAAAAATTTCTCAGTAGGGGAAAAGGTTTTGTTAAGAGTTAAACCTCATAAGAGTTCTATAAAGTTTAGAAAGTCATCCAAACTAGCTCCATATTATATAGGTCCTTTTGAGGTTCTCGAATAAGTTAACAGTGTTGCATATCGAATTGATTTGCCACCAGCTCTTGCCATAATGGACAATGTCTTTCATGTGTTGTACCTTAAGAAGTACATGACATGGGATAACCATGTTGTTGATTGGAATGCTTTACAGGTACAGGACCTAGGAGTGATAATAATTGAGCCTCTCAGAGTACTCAAAACACGTAAGCCTCACTCACACAATCAAGAGGTTATGCAATGTAAGGTCTAGTGGGATCAATATGCATAAGATTATGCCACTTGGGAGGACTATGCTGAGATGAAGCAAAAGTTTCCTCATGTTTTGCTAGACTTTGAAAGTTCCTAAAAACAATGTTGTTATGTTGTTATGTTGTATGTTTTATGGTTTATGTTCAAGTTTGATACTTAAAATAATTGGGGGTGATGATTCACAAGGGGGGGAATATGTTACACTCCATTGTGTTATTACCTATTTACTATTTTGTTGAGATAAAATGCTTTAATACATTATTGTGTTTTTTATGTTTTGGATGAAAAAATGTAATGAATGAATGTGTAATTCAATATGATTTTTTCAATGCTTTGATAATGCAATGATAGATGATGCATATGAATGCAACGTTATCAACTAACTACTCTTGTGATGCACTAAGTTGGATGCAGGAATAGAATCAAGCCTCCGAAAGATGGGGGAGTATTACTCAGGAGAAGAACTTGGTCTGGTAACCCTTAATGTGCCTATTGAGCTATCACACAGTCACATAATAGTTTGGTCAAGTTGAGTCAAGTTAGTTTGGGAAATGGTAAGTAATCTTCAATCATGGTTTGGGAATGTTTTGTATTGGTTTATGGTTTTAGTCTTTGAATGTTATTGATTGGGAATATGTGATTGAGTCTTTGTGTTAAGTGTAAGTTCTTCTTTGTGTGTTCATATTTATGTGTTAATCGATGAGTATATACATAAAATGTATATATTTATATATGTACATGTTTACAATAACTCATAATGTGAGTATAAACATGCATGTGTATACGTAGGTAATCTACACATACTCATGTACGGATATACCATATGCAGGAGGATATCAGTTAGACATATGCGACATATATATATATATATATATACATTTTGTATATATATACCAATCAATGAATATGTAAATATGTGTATATTTTGGATACTAAAATAATGGAATATGTAATATATATATATATATATATATATATCAATATATATGTATAAGGGTATGTTAAAGTATATACCTATACTTACATATTAATATATATATATATATATATATATATATATATATATATATAATTGTGAATATATTTAAATCTTGACTAATGATTTTATATATATATGCTAATATATATATATATATATATATATATATATATATATATATATATATATATATATATATATATTGTTAAATGCATATGAAATGTTTTAAAGTAAACATAGTGCATAAGTAGCGTGAGCCTTACAAAGGTAATCGACTTGAATATAAGCCAACATTATGTTAGCATTGAGCAACGCATATAATACGTGCATGAAATATTTTAAAGCCTACGCATAAAATAAGAGTTTAAGCCAACACATAAGTGTACAGTGTAATGTTTGTATACAAAGTGAATAATATTTATAAAGTTTGTAAAGTGCATGAGCTATGCTAAAGTGAAGCGTTGCAATATGTTAAAGTTATTAATAAAACCAACACACGACTTGTTGATGTGTAAAGTAGGCAGTGCCATAATAAGTGGAGCAAAGAAAATAGAAGTCTAAACCAACACTTAGTTAAATAAGAGCATAACGACTTTGTCGAGCTAGAGTTGGTTGAAGCTTAAGAAGGTAGTCCACTTGCATAACAATTAGGAAACATGTATGTGTGCATTTTTGTATTTGACTTAGCAAAAAGAGTCTTTGTTGTCACATGAAAGAGGTGTCTCATCCTCCTTTGAGAAGCTGAGAATATCTGGATTGTTTATGTGTTGCAAATTAAGAGTCTAAGAGAAACCACATTTTATTCTTGATGGCTGAGTCGATGCATTTTAGAAGGAGAATTAGTTTGTTGTTCTATAGTGATAGAAAGAAGAGAAAAGATGGTGGATTTAGTATCTTTCTTGTAGCATTGAGTTGCTCAGATTTAAGTATAAATAGAGGTAGCTTCTCTACCTTTTGTTACACTCATTCATTCTGATTTCTTCATTCGTAATTCTGTTGTAGTTTTTTGTACAAGTGTGTTTTTTAGAGTTTTAGTGAGAAAGAGAGTTTGTTTTGTGGATTTGCATTTGTTGAGAGTTTTGTGAGAGGCTAGAATTTGGAGATAGGTTGAGCATAGAAAGAGCAACAAGCGTGATTATGGAAGTTGAGCTTGGGAAGCAATATTTTCATTTGGAGCTATAATTCTAGGCATGCTGATTTTTATTACTCTATTCTTTTTATATTGAAATGATATTTGTCAATGAAAGCCATTGTTTGTGGAAAGTGTGATTTAAATGCATGTCAAGCTTGTTTGAATGAACTTAGTTTATTTATTATTTTGAATAAGCTTACATGATCCTTGGTAGAGTCTTGTTTTGGTGAAACCCTTATGTTTGGCATACACATATATACCCTATATTGAAATTTGTGTGGTTATGTTGTTATTAGAACTATACTTAGTTTGTCAAGACTATATGTATGTTGCATGAATTGTGAAGTATGAGATATGTTAATATCTTGCAACACTTTAATGCAAATTTCAGTTTGAACATGGGTGGTTAACTTTGTTGTTCTTGGGGTTAGGATAATCCATGGAAAAGGGAGTAACCTAGTTATTCGCTTAGTATGTGTGCATAAATGGTTAACTTGGTTATTCCTAGGGTTAGGATAATCCATGGGAAAGGGAGTAACCTAGTTAGTGAGTTTGTTGTGTCATCACCTTTTAGATTGAATGCATGTTATGATTGAAAAGAGTATGAATGGTCAATACCAAATCAAACTAAGGGTGGGTGAACATACGACCTACACTCGAAATAGTGGGTGTTGAATTCTTTGGCCAAAGTGGAGTAAGTAGCCACTGTTTACATTGTCGATTCACTGTGATATAGGTTTGCATACTAGGCAAGAAACGTCATACATGTAGGTTGTAGCCAATGTATGGTAGCTTTAGATATGTAGGACACAACACCATGCTGAGGAAGGCTAGTATTATGAGGTTACCAGACCAATAATTTTGTTGAAGGGTAGGGCCATCTTATTAGTTAGGTAGATGTGTAGGGGATTGTAGTAAGTCCATGGTTGGTGGAAAAGTGCTTGAGTGATGCTCTTCCTCATACAGTTGGTGACTGGGATTTGAGGATGTAAGCACCAGTTTTGGGGACACCTATAATGTATGCACTAGTAATGGGGACATTTAGGAGGTATGCACCAACATTGGGGACATTTAGATTATTATATTCTATTTGTATATCTATTTCATTAAGCTCATAGAAGCTATGTATGTAATCATGTTTCTCTATCTTTTTTAAAAATTGTAAATGGAAAAATGTTATCATGGGATTATGTAGTATGGAATTGTTACTGGGAATTTTATAATGTTTCTTTGTAAATGCAATGGGAAAGTTTGAAATGGGATTATTTTAAATGTGCATCTTGTTAGTGAATTAAAAAAGAAAAAAATATTGCTAAATGTTGGTATCATAAATTGTTCACATGTGGGTAAAACATAGTTAAATTCAATTGGGTAAACTTTGGGCTTGTTATAGTTCTACTATTTCATATCTACTAAAAATTACTACTTCACTCGCCCATTCATGGGGTTGGATAAGTTGATATTTAGGTCATTCTAAGAGAAGATACAAGGTAGGTTCCATCGGATGAAGGATGGATCAAGGTAAACTATGATGAGGTTGTTTGTGGTAACTCAGGGCCATTGGGAGTAGGATGTGTGCTGAGAGAACATAATGGGAATATTTTAACAATAGAAGCTAAGAAGTTGAAGAATAGGACCAATAACAAGACTAAATTTCAAGCGACCTGATGGTGTTAAGATTGTGTAGCAAGTTGAATCATAGAAGATTTCATTTAGAAGGTGATTCTCAAATCACACCTAATTCCATCTAATGGCAATGCACACCAAACTAGAAATTGGAAAGTTTCTTGAGGCCCATTGAGAGTTTTTGGATGAAATGGAGTATTTAAATTCACATGTATATCAAAAGGAAACTCAATTATGGATTGTATAGAAAATTGGATGATCGAAATGATGAGGGAGAGTGAGAGGACCGACCTAGGATATTTGTGGCATGTGCATGATGAGGGGGTAGAGGAGTATCAAACAACAATGTTAAGAGAGTTTAATGCTTGCACAAAGTGAGACTTAAAGGGAAAGGATAGAAGGATGACATTTGGGCAAGGTGATGGCATGGAAACAATGCATAGGAGGCATTCAATAGTTGAGAAATGCCCATTTTGTTGCATAATAAGTATGGAAACCACCATATTGTTGAAATCTAATGCAAGGTGAATGAGATTCTGGGGGAAAATTTTAGATGGTCGCCTCAAATTAATATTCCATTTTTGAATAAACATGATCATATAAGACATTAAAATGATCATTAGTGAGGAGGTCATTGAATTGGAGTATAAATAAAGGACCAACATAGAGGTAGTGTAGCTCTTTTTAGCCTATCTATTGGAAAAAAAGGAAATTGATGTGGTTCGACTAGTGATGGAAAGCATTGTGTGGGCCAAATGGAGAGTGAGTTTGAATAAATGGCTTGAAATGATGATGGTTGAGGGTGGTATGAAGCTACAAGGGATGTGTTGGCCACAAATTTATGATCATTTTGTTATACCACTAGTCCCCTTCTTAATCTGGGGGACAAGGATGAATGAGGACACATGGTGGGGGAAAGTATTGGTGGGTATTGAACACTTGAAAGGGCTATTGGGACAAAATTTTGGGATGAATTTGGATTTGCTATGACAAGAAAATGGAGGTGTATAAGAGAAAGGAATATGGACAATAGAAGACCATGCGATAGGGTGAGTTTTTTGGGTTTTATGTAACAAGATGAAAACACCGTATGGGCACTATTTTGCCCCAATATTTTGGGGGGTGTAGAATGATTTAAGGTGGTTAGTGGGTAGACCAAACCCCTAGTTGGAAATGTTTCTTCAAATCTCTATTGATTAGGCAACTTTGAATCTACTCGGGTGTGGACTAATTTTGCCACATTAATCTATCAAAGAAAAAGTTACTACACCAATTCATTCAAACTTACACATGTAGCTTCCAACTACATGCAATTTTGGTAAATAACCTTCCAAGAATTTAGTTTGGATAGAAACTGAATCTCACTCCTTCAATAAATGAACGAACTAAAATATAATCTCTCTTTTTTACTTATATTATAATATGCAATATACCTCTCACTTCTTTATAATAGTTTCACCTAAACTTATCTTTCTCCATCTTTCTAGAAATTCAAGTAAAAGATTAAAACACATAACTTTGAAAAAAATAGATTTACATACTTGTAATTAATTTTGTAGAAATAACTTTGACTCTTTATGCTTCTTCCTATCTATTCCCTAATGTAAATCTTGTATTCCTGTCCCCTATTTATATAACCTACAAGAATTATTATTCTTATCTTTTTTCTTGCTTTATTTTGATTTAGATCTTGTTTTCTTTTTTGTGTTCTTTGTTTTAAAAATAGTCACAAACGATTGGGATAAATTTAAACTACTAAAATACAAGAAATCATTTTAATACACATAAGGCTATAAAGATAAATATATAATAGGATAAAAATATGTCTAAAATTAATATAAATACAAGAATTGGTAAAAAATAAATATTATGTAATTTTTATTATATCCACATGTAATATCTTCTTATTAAAATAATTGTTTTATCATCCAAAAATAATAATAATAAAATAATAATATGTTTTATTAATTTTTAAATAAATTTGTTGTTTAAATTTTATTTTATTCTATATTTATAATTGACTTATTTTATTTTAGTTATTATTATTATTTAGACTACAAGAATTGGGTAGTCTGGTAAAAAAAAATCATGTGACCAGTGATGTTGGCGTGACATGCCCTCCAATACCACGAGAATGGGGGAAGATTGGACTTGGTGACCTCTTGCTTGCAATAGGATGCTTTAGCCAATCAAGCCAAGATACCTGCCCCTTAGTTATTATTATTTTTATTTTAAAAATAAATAGAGTATTTTTTTATCATTATCATTCTCTTGTTATAAGTTAATTAAAATATGGTTTCTACAATTATTTTCTATATTAATTATAAGGTTTAATTTTTTACAATAGAGGGGTTGTGACAAACTTGGTAAATTCTACAACCCTAAACATATTTCCTCACATCCTTATTAACTTGAGGCCAAAACTAGTTTTCACTTACCACTATCCTATCTAGACTAATATGACCTTCAAAACAACTATGCTTGTCCTTGATTATATTTTCTCTCATTGAACTTCTTGGAATACACAATTGACTACCCTTGAACAACGTATTACTTTAAAACAAATAAACAAGCCATTTAGTTACATCCACACCTACTATTTCTTTACATGCTCTCCATGCTTCTAAAAAAATAAAATAGGCTTCATGCAAACACTTCAATTTATAAAATCCAACTACCTCTACTCTCATTTCTATCAATTTTTTTTATCTTCTCCTCAACACATTGGTAATCTTGGTTGATTTCCCACTCCTATGCTTCAATGCAAAATTATAACTCTACATAATTTGATTTAACTTACCTTGACTATTCAAATCTTGCAATGCTTGATGATTAGTGTATAAGATAGATTATTTTGGCAATAAGTAATGTCTCCACCTCTTCAATCCTTAAATTATTACATAAAATTTATTGATCATAATATAAATATCACATCCTTACATCTTTCAAATTTTCATTTAAGTATGCTATTTTCTTCCCTCAACTCAAAATTGCTTCTATTGTACTTCCATTTGCATCATAGTTGACCTAAAATACCTTGTTAAAATTTGGCAATGTTAACCTTGTCTATTGTATCATCTTCTTTAACAATTCAAAACTTTTATTGGCTCTTGATGTCCATTTGAATTCTTTCTTGTCTCACCTCTGTTAGTTTTTGGAGCTTGATCATACTTTGATGTTAAATTTTAGCAACTTTGGTAGCTGCGATTTTCCCCCAAAATAATTGTGCCCGCAAAGCAAAAATTGCTTAATTTTTAATAAAGGAATTTGTAAATAATTTGATTGAAAAATCCATTTGTAACTGCCCATAAATGTTAACATTTTCTTTTTGTAGAGATGAAGAGTCGCGATGTGAAGTTTGAACAACATGCAGATGAAAATTATAGGTCGTGTGATTTGGAATTAACATGCATCAACACATGGGAGTTGAGTGTAGTTTTATGTAATGATCATGTAGCAATAGATAATGTTGTGTGCAGATAGATCTTGTTGGTGTTCGAGTGTACACACAACTATAGAAATTGTTGCAAGTTAATATACTCTATATTCTTTGCTAGAGATTTAATAAATTCGATTGTTGCTTGTGGATGAAGCCCACATTGGGTGAACCATGTTAAAAAATTGTGCCTATGAATTCATTCTATTCTTTAATTTTTGTATCTGCATTTATAATTGGTTTATTTTATTGTTTAATCATGTTGAAAAATCCCAACAATTGGTATCAGAGCAGTGTTGTTCGATTGTTTGGTAGGAGAGTCTCACAATTGAGTGGGAACAATGTTTGAAGAAGGGGAATTAAAATTTCAACAACCAAAATTACCAGTTATAGAAAATGAAGATGGAGGATTACTTGTATTAGAAATATTTGTGATGGCCATTGCAAAGGAAAGCAAAGAAACCGTCAACAATGACAAATGAAGAATGGGAAATTCTAGACATAAATGCACTAAGAAGTATTTGGTTGTGCCTAACACCATCTGTGGCATTTAATATATCCATAACAAAGATAAAAGATGAATTGATGTAAAAATTGACAAAATTATACAAAAAGACCTCATCTTCAAATAAGGAATTCTTGATGAAGTGGTTATTTAATACGAAAATGGTTGGAGGAGGTTTTGTTAGAGACCATTTAATTGAATTCGATATAGTTTCCAGTCAATTAAATTTTATAAATTTTAATTTTGATGAAGAAGTTTGAGCTCTCTTAGTTTTATGTTCTTTGCTAGAAAGTTGGAACAACTTGGTTATGGTAGTAACTTTGTTTCTAGTTCAAATACATTGAAATATGATGATATTGTTGGTGTGATTCTGAATGAGGAGATTTGAAGGAAAAACACAGGTGAGACTTCAACATTGGGTAATGTTTTAAATGTAGAAGATATGGGAATATCAAAAGAGAGAGAAAGAAGCCCTGGAGGTTGTGGGATGTCATGAGGAAGATCAAATAATAGAAGATCTCAATCTAGAGGAAGAAAATATTGTTGGTATTGTAGAAAACTAGGTCACTTAAACAAAGATTGTTGGTCTCAGAATAAAAAAGAAGGAGCCAAACAATAGGATGAAAACAAAGAAATGAATGTTGTAAGTAAATAAGATGATGACGCCTTAATTCTTTCCCTAGATAATGTTAATGATTTGTGGGTACTAGATTTGGGGGCTTCATTTCATGGTACACCTCATTGAAATTATTTTCTTGATTATGTTTAAGGATATTTTGGATTGGTATATTTAGGATATAATGAACTATGTTAGATTGTTGGAAAGGAAAAAATTAAAATAAAATTGCAGAATGGAAATCAATGGTTGCTACAGGAGGTAAAGCACGTTCCAAAGCTGAGTAGAAATTTACTTTTATTAGGGCAACTCAAAGATGAAGGTTGTATAGTTACATTTATAGATAAAATTTGGAATGTTACTAAAGGTGCTTTAGTAGTATTTAAAAGTGTGAAAGTAAGCACTCTTTATTTCTGTACAAGTAATATTATTCCTTCTACATTAGTTTATGTAGGAAAAATTACAGGAAAAGTTGCAACAAAAATAGTTACACCATTTGCTACGGGTTCAACAACAGTCACAAAAATAGTTGTTGCAAGTGCAAAAACAACACCGTGGCATGACCGACGGGCAGATGAGTGAGAAATGTATGAAAATTCTTCATTCTAAGAAATTATTGCCAAGTCTGAAACATATTAACATGTATTTTTGTGAAAGTTGTGTTTATGGGAATCAAAAGAGAGTGATATTTATGAAAGATGGGAAACAAAAGAAGGATGAGAATTCAGAGCTTGTGCATACATACATATGGGGACCAACTCAGGTATCTTCTCTCGGTGTCTCTTGTTATTATGTCACATTTATTGATGATGCAACTAGGAAAACATGGGTACGTTTTCTAAAATAGAAATCAAGTGTATTTGAAAATTTTTAAAATTTGAAAATCTTGGTTGAAAATGAGACATGGAAAAGATTAAAATGTCTCATATATGATAACAGAGGCAAGTATTGCAGCAAATAATTTGAATATTATTGTTCATTTAATGGAATTCGTAGGCAGAAAATAATTATGGGGACTCCACAAGAAAATGGTGTGGCTGAGAGAATGAACAAAACAATAATGGAGCGTGCAAGAAGCATGAAGTTGCATGCTAGGTTGCCTTTACATTTGTGGGTAGAGGTTGTAAATGTTGTTGTTTATTATATTAACATAGGTCTCCAATTTCTTTGGATTGTGGTTTTCCAATGGAGGTGTGGTCAGGTACTAAGGTGAGTTATTCTTTTCTAAAAACCTTAAGTTGTGAAGTTTTTGTACATGTTGATTTCGAGAATGGAACCAAGCTAGAAGAAAAATCTAAAAAGTGTACCTTTGTTGGATATGACATAGATGAATTTGGTTATTGGTTATGGGATTTTGATAATAAAAAAATTATTAGAAGGGTAGATGTTATATTCAATTATAAATTTTTGTATAAGGATCAACTGCAGGAAAAGAAGCATGAGTAAGAAAAAAGAGAATATGTGGTATTAGACATGATATTCTAGAAAATAAAATTCCAGTGGTACCTAATTCTCAACAACAACAAGAAATATCACAAACTCCTACATATGTTAGACATGCTACAAGGATAAGTAGACCTCCTGAAAGATTTTTTCCTTCTTTATATTCTATTTTATTAACTAATGCTAGTGAACCAGAAGGCTATGAAGAAGTTATGCAAGTGGATACCAAGGAACAGTGGGAGGGAGGAATGAAAGAAGAAATGGATTCCTTGCTACAAAATCAAACTTGGGATTTAGTCAAGTTGTTTGCAAGTAAAAGAGCTTTGCCAAATAAATGGGTTTATAGACTGAAAGAAGGAGGCAAGAAAAGATTTAAGGTCAAACTCATGTTAAAAGGTTTTGCACAAAAGAAAGGTATTGATTTTGATGATATATTTTCTATGGTAGTTAAAATGACATCTATTCAAATTGTTTTAAGTATTGTTGTTGTAGAAGATTTGCATCTTGAACATCTAGATTTGAAAATAATATTTCTCCATGAAGATTTAGAAGAAGAAATTTATGTGTAGCAACCACATGGATATGAAGTAAAAGGTAAGGAGAATTTTGTATGTAGATTAAAAAAGAGTTTTTATGGCTTAAAGAAAGCACCTTGGAAATGCTATTTAAAATTCAATAGTTTTATGGTTGAACAAGGTTACAATTGGTGTCATTTTGACCATTGTGTTTATTTTAAGAGGTTGGATAATGGCAATTATATTATCATGTTATTATATGTTGATGATATGCTTGTTGCAGGGTCTAGCATTGAGCATATTAATGAGTTGAAACATAAGTTAGAAAAGTCTTTTGCTTTGAAGGATTTGGGTGTAGCCAAACAAACCCTTGGTATGAGGATTTCATGGGATAGGGAAATAGAAAATTAACTCTATCTCAAAGTGAATATGTTGAGATGGTGCTGAAATAATTTAATATAGAAAACAAAAAATTTGTTAGCACACCCTTTCCTAGTCATTTAAATTGACTAAGGAGATGTGTCCAAAGACACAAGAGGAGGAAGAAAAAATATCTAAAATTATATATTCTTCAACTATTGGTAGTTTAATGTACACCATGGTATGCATGAGGCTAAATATTGCACTTGTTGTTGGAGTTGTGAGTAGGTATATTATAAATACAAGAATGGAACATTCAAATGTTGTGAAATGGATTCTTAGGTATTTGAGAGGGACACTACCAAAAAATTATATTTTTGGGATCAAACACTGCTCTACAAGGTTATGTTGACTCTGACTTGGTGGGTGACATATATACTAAACACAATACTACAAGTTATGTGTTTACTATAGGTGGGGAAACAATTAGCTATACTTTGAGGCTATTGAAGGTTGTTGCTCTATCAACTAGGCTGATTATGTAGCTGAAACTGAAGCAAGAAAATAGATGATTTGGTTGTAATATTTTTTAGAGGAATTGGGAAAGCAATGGGCTGATAATTTTTTATGCACGAACAATGAGAGTATCATTCATCTTACCCAAAATTTTTCACTTCATTAAAAACACATAGAGTTGAGGTACCACTTCATCCAGTTAGTGTTGGAGGATGAACAGTTGAAGTTGGAGAAAATTCATACAAGTAAAAATATAGCATATATGTTTATAAAGGCCGTAACATGAGATAATTTGATTTCCTCTTCAACTTTTGTTGGTCTTCAAGATTAAAAATGGTGGAAATAAGGAACAATTATGTTCATGCATATTAATCTAGTGGGATCTAAAAGGGTAAGAGTGATACAAGATCAGTCTCCAAGTGGGTGTGGAGTCTGATCAATATCCAAGTGGGAGATTGTTAGTTTTTGGAGCTTGATCATACTTTGATGTTTAATTTTAGAAACTTTGGTAGCTACGATTTTCCCCCAAAATAATTTATGCCCTTAAAGAAAAAATTGCTTAATTTTTAATAAAAGAATTTATAAATAATTTGGTTGAAAATTTTGTTTATGATTGTCCAAAAACATTACCAGTTTCTTGTTGTGAAGGTTAAGAGTCACAATGTGAAGTTTGAACAACATGCAACAATGTGCAGATCAAAATTATAGGTTGTGCAATTTGGAATCAACATGCAGCAGTGCACAAGAGTTGAGCACATTTTTATGTAATGAGCATGCAACAATATGTAGTGTTGTGCATAAATAGATCATGTTGGCATTTTGGTGTACACACAACTGTAGAAATTGTTGCAAGTTAATGTACCCTATATTGTTTGCTAAAGATTTTAATAAATTGGATTGTTGTTTGTGGACGTAACCCACATTGGGTGAACCACATTAAAAAAATTGTATTTGTGAATTCATTCTATTCTTTAATTTTTGTATCTGAATTTATAATTGGTTTATTTTATTGCTAAATCCTGTCAGAAAATCCCAACACTCTCATATTCTCAATTAACACAAATACCACTAATTTTTTTAATGAACTTGCTATAGAAATTTGGTAAACCATGAAAATATTTTATGTGTCTAAAATTTATTAGTGTAGGCCACTCATTGCTTTGAATTTCTAAGAATCTATCTTCAATCCTTTAGCTAATATTATAAATCTCGAGCATACCAATTCTACCTTCATGAAACTACACTTCTTGACATTGACCAATTTTTTTTCTTTCCTCAACCTCTACAATACTAATTTGAAATGTTCTAGGTGTTTCTCCTTAGTCACACTATAAATTAAACATAATTCAAATAGAGAATCATACACTCACTTCAATTGCTTCAAAATTTCGTTTATCAACCTCATAAATGTACTTGGTGCGTTCGTCAACCCAAAGGGCATAAAAATCACTCATATTGTCCTTCATTTATATTAAATGCAGTATTCCATTCACCTCCTTTGATTTTGATTTGATGATAACCACTCTTTAAATCAATCTTGGTAAACTACTATGCTCAACTCAAACAATCTATTATGTCATTTATGCTTGGTAATAAAATATATACTTGATTACGATCTTATTTATTTAGCTAGAGTCTATACACATCCTCCACTCTTCATCCTTCTTGGGTGTTATGAAATGTTCCTTCTAAACCTTTCTAACAATATTCCACTATATATATATATATATTTTTTAGGTAAAAGGTAGAGGGCCTATAGATATATTATTAATAATAAAATTTACAATAGGTAATAGTTTAGATGATCCCAAAAACACCTTTACAATGATAAAACATCTACCAGCCCCTGGTTTGCTACTGAAAATGGGTCGATTATACAAAATATACAGAAGTCCACAACAAAAACTTGTTTAAATTATGACCTGAAACTTAGATAGATTTGGGCATGAAGAGAGAAAAACAAACTAAACCCCTGCACGAACCCTAGGCTGAATTATCCCCTAGGTCTTCCTGCACTATTAAGATCATGTCTAGAACATGACCTTGCACCCTTCTTTCTTGAGCCAAATCTAATCTGTATTTTTTTAATCTGTTGCTCCAGAACTTGGTGCTCTGGAATTTGTTGCTCTGAAATTTTGGCATTGGCAACAATATTCTACTTGCCCTTAACACACTCAATATCAAAATCATAGACCTGTATCTTACAGATCCATTTCTATTTCTGCTCATTAAGGTCCTACTGTTATGATGCCATTGAAATATCTCTAACCAAATTTAAACTGTGATTTCTGAATCTGTTGCTCCAAAACTTGGTGCTCTGGAATCTGTTGCTTCAAAATTTCATCAAAACTTTTCTTGTAAACTTTTCAATTGCTGCTTGTCTTTTCTTTTTGCATTTTTAATACATATGAAGAGACTATCTGAAAGGGTGAGAAATTAGTGCCACAACTGATGCCACCTGCCAAACATATTATTCTTTGTTATTGCCACCTTCATCTTGCTTCATCATTTTTTATTTCCATCTTCGTCCTACTCAGCCAGACTGATGATAATGGAATTACACCTATTTATCCAATGCAATAACAATGTGATTATGCATTTATGAACGAATTATAAGTTCATTTCACACGTGGTCGAAGTCGTGGATTGCTTAACAACTATTGCAACAACTTCCAGATATGTTTGTAATTCTATTTCATTATACACAACAATTTCTTTCCCATCACAACCCATATTTTCCAATTTGTCTGCCATGCAATTCCCCTCTCTATAAGTATGTGAGATGATAAAAGCTTGAAATTTGTCCAACAAAACTAGATTTTCTGTAAAATATATTTCAAACACCAATTGCGCACCTTTCTCTCCTTGCAGGCATTAATTATAATTAAGGAATCCCCCTTGATATGAATTTGTGCAATACCCAATTTGAGGGCAATTTCTAATCCTGCCAGAACTGCTTGAGCCTCAGCCACATTATTCATGCCCATTGGAAGTGAAAATAAACTAGCCCCTATTACTGATCCCAAAGAGTCTCATATACAAATTCCTACCCCTGAGATGCCCAGATTCCCTCTGAAAGCACCATCAAAGTTAAGTTTGAAAAAATCAGAGCATGGGGACTTCCATTTGATTTATTTTCTATTCACCTTCACTCTGCTATTTTTTTGTAAACTTCCTGCAAACAGAAAAATTATGTTCTTCTAGTTCTTCAAAATAAATTCATCCCAAATTGTGAACAAGGAGGACATGTTCTTATGTTTCAACACATAAGCATTAACCACTTCTGAAATTGATTTTTCAATCTTAACTTTGACAACCTCAATTGAAGAACTTGATTTCCTAAAAAATGAGTAAATTGTGTTCCCACCATACATTCCATATTACTAGTGGTGGAATAAATTGCCATACATCTGCAAAAAAAGAGGTTTTATACAATAATGGCCAACTCTGGAAGATGTCCAAAATAGAACTAGGCAGGGTTGTATAAGTTCAACTTGCTCTTTACGAACATCCAACATTCTTGCATAAAACCGCATAGTATAAACAAATGGTCTACGTTCCCCAGCTCTTCCTCACATAAAGGAAACTTGAAAGGATCAACAATTGTCAGATTAGTTAAGTGATCACTCGTTAAAATTCTCTTCGTAAAGCTAACCATGCAAAGCTCCTGGCTTTTGGAAGAATATTATTATTCCAACAAAATGAATAAGACCTCTAAGAAACCAACTGATCCCTACATTGGATTAGAGCTTTATATCCTTGCTTCATAGAGTAGGAGCCCTCTTTCGAAGGAGCCCACAGAATCTTATCAGGCTTCCCTGAAGTGAACACAATTCTACTTTGTAGAGTGTCTTGAAGCAATGAAAATTGATTGGCAGAAAGAGATGAATCAAAATGCTTTTTCCAGATTACTTTACTCGTAAGGCCTTCTATTGAATGTACATAATCTACAAAATTCTCACCCCATTCTCTTGACAATACAACCCTTATTTTTTGTAATTCATGAATGTTTTCCAAAGGGGGCTTACCATTTCACGAGTCCTCCCAAAACTTCACGCTTTGCCCATCATGAATTTCCCATGTAATGAATGAAGTAATAATCGACCTACATGACATCAAGAAATTCCACATGGCCGATCCCGAAGGCGGGTTTGAAATAGTAAGAATCCTCAAGGGGTTTGGAGTGTCAAGATACTTAGCCTGCATTAGCTTGCACCAATTCAATTAAGGTTTTGTGTACATTTTCCAAACTAACTTGGCCCTAAATGCCTTGTTCCTGATTGAGATATTGTGGATACCTGTTCCTCCTTGAGATTTTTCTAGCACCGTACTATCCAAGGATATTAGGGGCACTTTTTTGCACTCATTCATATTACCCTTCCATAGAAAATTTCTAATAATTCTCTCAATTTCAAGGATAACAGATTTTGGTGCCTTGAGAACCACCAGAAAATAGTTAGGGATTGCAGATAATATTGATTTTATTAAAATAATTATGCCTGATAATGATAACCATCATGCCTTCCACATTGGAATCCTTGCCTTTAATCTTTCTATTACTTTAACCCAATAGACAACTTTATTTGGACCTTTGAAAAAAAGAATACCCAGGTACGCACATGGCAACTCTACTTGTTTAAACCCCAATATTTTAATTATCTTATTTTTATAGCCTCTTTTATATTGAAAACATAAATTTTGGACTTGGTAGATAAAATGGATGGTTGCACAGAAAGATGGTTAAATATAATCTAACAAGCATAAATCTAAATCAAACAACAAAGAACAAGATAAATGAACTAAAACAATAAAAACAATAATGAAACAATCTCACCGAATATCAGTCCACCTCTTCGAATTATCTTGATTGTCCTTCTCCATTTTGTTGTATCAGTATTCTTGCCCTCAAATTTTCTGTATGTATGCAAGCATAGCCTGGATGTATTGTCTAAGCAAAATATCGAAGATTATAAGTTCTTCTCAAAAGTTGATTTCGGGAGGAGGAATAATGACAATGACAAGTCAATTTATAGAAATTGGGTTTTCGAACGATTGACTTAGATTCGAGAGAGAAATCAATGATCGAGATTGATGAATGTCATGCGATGTGAGTTATGTGTCAGTTAGAACGTGAGTTGGGAAATTCTGCAGGATAAAGATTAAATTAGAATAATAATTTAATCTGGTGTTAAGACTGTTTGAAAATAGAAAGAACAAGAGTTCAAGATTAAATAAATAATTTAATCTTCAGTTGAAAGTCTTCGAAAATAGAAGAATTAGACTTTGAATGAAAATGATAAAGTTAGAACTCGAAGAATAATCTGTTCGAATGCACACATGAATTAATTAATTAAATAAAGATATTTAATTAATAAATATGTTCATGCATATGAGTTAGAACTAGTTAACTGATTGGTTGTGACAGAGAGTCCTTTCGCAGAGACGACCAGATATCGAATCTGGAGATAACTGGCGGATTTAAATAGATCTCGAGTCAGATGGTGAGTGAATAATTAGATAACTGGGCGGCATAAGAATGTGATAGAAACAATTAATTATGAATTAAATGTTAATTTAATTCAACATTCTAAATTGAAAGATTTAATTAAATAAATAATGATAATTCATTTAATTGACTATTGAAAAGATTAATTGAATAATTAAATAAGGAATATTTAATTATTAGTTGAAATGTGATAAAGGGGTTAATTAAATAATAAATTATTTAATTAAGAAAGAGAATTAATTAGTTAGCGACATAATTAAATAAATATGATTTATTTAATTGATCAAAGTTGAATAAGGGTCATAATGAATTAATTAAATAATTAAAAAAATTATTTAATTAATAGAGGAAAGATGTGTTTAGAAAGTAATTAAATAATTAACATTATTTAATCATGACCATGGACATTAGAAAATTATGTCGAAAGTGGTACTTGCAGGCCTAGACCAATTTTCGGTGTCTACAGTTTTCCCCTCTTTGATACAATGTCGTTTCGGCGTTGTGTCAAAGAAAATATGCTCCGATCATGCCCCAGTATGAAATAGGTTAGGGTATGCCCCCTCGGGAAAATTGACAAATTTTTGAAAATTTTCAAAAAAATCAGGGAATATTCCTGATAAGTCAATTTGATGGTCAGAAAAGTTATGGAGTTGACGGAATTGAATTTGGAAGTGTTAGGGATGTGTACGGATCAATAGACGTTGGAAGTTTATGCGGCCAATAGACAAGGTCAGAAGAAATGCCACCCAAACCCTAGGTATAAATAGAAATTAGGGTGAAAACCAAGTCATTTGCACCCTGAAGATTAGAAGAATTGAGAATTTAGCTCTGAGCACTCGGCGAAAATGTCTCCAGTTCCATACACCCAGCATCGCGGATATCGGATCCGGACCTTCCGACGGCCAACCGACGCAAGACCCCCAGTATGTACCCTAAAACGACTTGTTGACTTTTCATTTTGCATGTAGATTTAGGCATTGAAACTTAAGTTTTCAAATGCGGTCTTTCTAGTTCAACACATATGCGTTCGTACACAACGCATCTGCTTGCAGAACGACGCATATGCAAAAAGATGTCTAGGCTTGATTAGGTCATTTAGGCATTTGACGCATATGTATTTTTATGCACCACAATTGGGCTAATGCATCACATTTAAGTTTAGGATAGACACATGTAGAACTGCAAATCACATTTGATAATGTGAATCGCATATGCATATTAGGTGGGCAGTCAATTTGCACCGCATATGAAATTTGTAGCACACATTTGCTTTTTTGTTAAAATTGAGTGATTTTGCAATGCATTTGAAATACGAAATGCATATGCTTTGTTTTGCGACACATGTGTAATCTTGCACCGCATTTGATAAAGTGAACCGCATTTGACTCTCAAATTTTTGATTTTTTTTTCAGATAAAGAATAATTTGACGTTTGACATCTTGGTTGAATGCACTTTGCAGGTTATCTTAGATCCTATTTATACCTGATAATCATGACCGAATACCTTTGAGCTGAGAGATCGACTAGTGAGCGCGGAGACACGCTTGCTATGGAGACTGGGACTGCATCATGTGTTGACCATGCGCACGATCCGGGCAAATATAGGTATGTTCACTGCCCTGTGTGAGAGATGGAATTCAGAGACCTCACCGTTTCATTTGCCTACTGGTGAGGCGACTATCACCCTAGAGGATGTATATAGGATTCTTAGGTTGCCCATCAAAGGAGAGAGGGTGAAGTACGATACACATCGTGGATATAGTGAGATTACCAGATTCTATGTTTTTGATGATATTAGGAGATTATGGATAGAGCATTATGAGATCAGATTGTAGGTATTAGCTGATAGATACAAGAGGATAGATTGTATTCTATGTACATTGATTGCGGGGATAGTTCTTCCTGACCGTCGGGGTCATGGATTTCCTATCGGGTGGGGAGAGATGTTAGTCGGGATGTTGGAGAGAGAGGTTGTTTATGCTTGGGGTACCTGTCTGTTGGGTATGCTATATTTTCATCTGCATGATATAGTATACAAAGATGCAAAGTCGATGAGCTATGGGACTAATCTTCTCATGGTTTGGGCATGGGAGCGTATTGTTGTGTTTTGTCCTCCTATTACTACAGAGTGAGATGCTAGATCTCCTTATGTTTTCCGGTATATGGGAAACATTACACAGAGTCACGTAGGAGATACAGGTTTTTGGAGACATGCACTGGACACATTAGTTCAGTTTATGTGGAGGCCATACATGGATTGTGAGAGATGGTCAGATGAGGACAAGCATTTGCCCTACTGTCGGTAGACACAGTACCTAATTGGTAGGACTATTTCTAGTGTACATATTATAGAGAGACATTTGCCAGACTGTGTTTTGAGACAGTTTGGTGAGGTGCAGGATGATCCTAGAGGGCGAGCAGAGTTTTCTTGATCGTCCAGAGATTATAGGGGCCTATGATACCAATGGCTATTGCAAAGGAAGAGATTCAGGCCTTACAACCTTTACAGTGGGGATGGAGAGGTGGAGCAGCGGATCCTAGGACTACAACTGCATATGATACCTGGTGGGCAGAGCATTGTCTTGTGCTGTACACAGATCTAGATCAGTCAACACCAATAGAGAGATGAGGGATAGGGCTGAGAGGGCAGCGCAGAGGTAGAGGTGGTGGTAGGGGTGGTGGTGATGATGGTAGAGGTGGTGGTGGTAGACGAGGTCGGCGGGGATGAAGAGGTGGTCGTGTAGGTGGATTATCACCTATTCGAGAGGCAGAGGTAGAGGATGTACCGATGTTGGACCTCGGGGGTGGAGCAGAGGTGGAGGTTGGAGGTGAGCATGTCATCAAGGAGGCAGTAGTAGAGGAGCATGCAAAGGTAGAGATTGACAGAGAGGACCTTGGAAAGGAGGAGGCTGAGAGAGAGTACATGGATATTGATCCTCTTGCTATTCTAGCAGGTTATGGGGAGGACAATGTGGAGGAGGAGATACCCATGGAGGAGTAGGAGAGAGAGCTTCGGATCAGATGGTAGAGGGGAGACGGGATGAGGAGGATCCTAGAGATAGTGATAGGGAGGCTTTGGAGGAGAGGCTCAGGGTGGTTATTGCAGAGCGAGATGATTTATAGATGGAGAGAGATAGTGCTTTTATGGAGAGAGATATTGCCTTGATGGAGAGGGACTAGGCAGTAGCCCGAAGGAAGGAGACAAAGCAACAGTTCACAGAGATTAGACGCCTTTGCAGTGGTACCTCATCTAATGGTTTCGTTCGTGAGCTAGGTAGATCAGTAGAGAGGGCTTCATATTATAGAGATCTATATGAGTTAGTGGTGCCAACGGATAGACGAGCTCCTAGCTTTTTAGAGGTTCGCAACCAAAGATCAGAGAGCAAGAGTCATACTAGGACACATAGTACAGAGGGTGTGGTAGGACCACCGAGGACAGGTCCATATGATAGGCCTTCCACCTCACAAAGAGTACCTCCAAGGCAGCTTCCTCCATGTTCACCACATGATAGTAGCGTAGTGGGACACATTGACACTCTCATATTTGTGGATAATGTATTTTGATCAGAGAGAGCCTGCGAGCTCCTTTTTATTTATGGATACATTCTGACATTGTACTGTGACACGTTATTTTAAGCGATATATATATGATTTTTGGCTGCTTCTATATGATATGCAATTCTATTTTATGATGATGCATTTTTTTCCCTATATGATTATGTTTCCTAGATGATGTATGTACATGTGTTATGGATGATTGTTTCTACATTATGATGTGTTTATGCAGTCTATGATGTTATGATGATTCTATACGATGATGGGTGTAATGTACTTTATGATAATGAGATGCAATGTGATGTTTATACAATGCTATCTACATGTGATGATTATATGTACATGCAATATTTTCATTACGTACCTTATGATGATTGAATACCTATTATGCCATGATTTTCCTAGATATGCAATGAATATGTCTAATGTTTCTACTTGTTTGAAATGCAACGTAACTATATGATGCATAATATATAGACATACGGCAATGTTTACATAATGCTTATAGAATGTATGCATATGCAAATTATCTAATTTTTTTGTTGTATCACAGGACTCTATCATTATGTCGGACAGGAGAAATGTTAGTAGGAATGATTTTAGAATGTTAGTAAGAAACAATGAAGGTTGATTGAAAAACATATGATCTTCGATATTTTGCCATATATACTAAGCTTTGCATTTTATCATCATTGGGCGGGACATGACACAAATGGATAGTACACACCATGATATGAGATAGACCATAGTGTACAAAGCCATCCACCTGCGAAAAACAGGCAGTCATAGACAAGGAGTGTCCTAACTCATACTAAGGACAAAATTTCCCCAGTCATTTTGTCTAGACAAACCACAAACAACAAACAAATAAAAGATGGGTCATGAGACGTCATTGCTCCTTTAAATCCTTCATGGGAAATCCTTGAGGAAACTAGTAACATGACTCAAAATCCAAGGTTTAAAAGATAGTTGACAAACAACAGTCAAAGAAAAAGAGTCCTGAGACATCCTTGCTTCTCTAAATCCTTCAAGGGACATCCTTGAGAAAGCTAGTAACCAAACTTATGCACAAATCGATAGAAAGATAAGACAATAAGATATAAAGTCAAAAATCCAAATAAAAGTATTTGCCAAAACTTCATCTTGTGGGATTGTTTGATGTTTGACATAGCTTGATGTGAGGGATGACACATACCGCATAAGATGTTGAGTTTGGTTTCGACTTGGTGACTATCTGTGTAAGGCATGACAAAGCCTGGTTTCAGAAAGAAACGTGTCGTATAAGACATTTGAGCCTGATGAAGTTGATGTGACAAGCTACATGAGGCTATGACAATTTGATGATGTCCATTGACAAGAAAGACATATCTTGCTTAAGACATAAGTTGATCACTCTGACAGTGTGTTTGATTTTGACTTGATGACAGTTTTGAGATGTTTGCCTTATTGATGCATGACTTTTTTTGATTCCTTGATTGTTATAAGTGTGTGTGTATGTTAACAATGTATGAATTAAGATGATGTACCCTAAAGGACTGACCTAATGCGGCCTCGGGGGCTCATCGATTGATTAGCCTTGCCTACGTTGTACACACAGAGACCTCGTAGTTCGACCAAATTTTAAGTGACATAACTGATTGAAACTATGTACTTAAGTTTGATGATATGCAACGTGTGTGATAGTGAATGTGATAAACCCTATTGGACTGACCTAGTGCGGTCTCGGGGGCTCATCGATTGATAGCCTTTCCTACGTTGTACACGCAGAGACCTCATAGTTCGACACAACCAATGACTTTGAATGTACAAAGAGTCATGATTTTAATGTGTGTGAGACGTGAGAAACCTAGATAGACAAACCTAATGCCTTAGGGGCACATCGACTGATGGCCTTGCTTATGTCCAGTCAAAGAGGCAACGTAGTTCGACTATGTCTACGACTAACTTGACATGACTAACTCCAACTTTTTTTTGGGGATTTTTTTGACATGTTTTGATTTTATTTTATTTTGAGTTTTTGGGGTTTTCTTGATGTTTTTGGATTTTTTCAAGACATTTTCCAATGTTTTTGAGCTTTTTTCAGGACATGTTTTGATGTTTTAATGCTATGTACAAGGTCCTCATGACACAGAACAAGGATTTACCCCCAGTTGGGAATAAGACATATAGGATGGAGTGGGGAATGTGATGGAGTGGACTTGATGTCAATCATTCCAAGCAATGGATAAGACAACCATTTATTATGAGTGAAGGTGAAAAGTCTGATTGGAATGATGGTAGACAAAGGAGCGAAGTCGACTACACATGGCGCCTGTTTGCCAGGTTTTCACCATAATACTTATCCATAGCACCACCAAAATGGTTTTCACTATCGAACGGATTGTTTCTCTTTACTATTTTGTTGATTTTTAATTTTTTTTTGTGTTACAAAGATGCCTGTTTGCCAGGTTTTCATCAAGGTAACCATTTTTTTGTATTTTTCAAATTACGCATAGAACCTCTTCAGATGAAGGCTGTTGATTGGTGACAAAAGTGGTTCTCCTTCAGGGATAGAGAGTTGATACGTTCTTGATCCAAAAGCTTCAGTGAAAATATAGGGCCCTAACCAGTTAGGTTCAAACTTACCTGGTTTTTCTCATTCAACTTGATTCTTGGGGTTCTCCATTAAGACTAGGTCACCAATGTCAAAGTGTCGATTTAGAACTTTCCTATTATAGCTACGATGAAGACAATTCTGATATGCTTGCAAGTGATCTAGTGCCTTCTGTCTTCATTCATCCAGTAATTCTAACTCTTGTAATCTAGATACACAATATTCTTCATCGTCAATATGACCTTTCAAGGATACCCTCAGGGAAAGAATTTTAACCTCAATAGGTAAGATAGCTTCAGATCTGAATACTAGGGAGTATGGAGTGGTGCTAGTGGGAGTACAAATGCTTGTGCGGTAAGCCCATAAGGAAGGATTAAGCTGTAAGTGCCAGTCACGACTAGCATCATTGACAGTCTTTTTTAGGATTCTGACAATGGTTTTATTAGATGCCTCAGCTTGGCTGTTACCTGTGGGTAATATGGAGTGGAAAAATGATGTTTGATATGGAATTCTTCACATATATGGAAGACTTTTTGGTTTTTGAATGGACGAACATTGTCTGTGATAATGGATTGGGGTACACCATACCGAAAAATGATATAGTTTAGGATAAACTTGGATATTTGTGTGTCGGTTATGTAGGTCATGGGAATAGCTTCAATCCATTTGGTGAAGTATTCAGTGGCAGTTATGATGAATTTATGGCCATTGGATGATGGAGGGTGTATCTTACCTATGAGTTCAAGTCCCCATTGGGAAAAGGGCCATGATGAAGTAATCAGATGAAGCTCCTGTGCTGGTGCTCATATCAAATCTTCGTGTATCTGACACCGTCGACATTTCTTAACAAAGATATACGAGTCCTTTTCCATTGTAGGCCAATAATAACCTAATCTCATAATCTTATGGGCTAAAGTAGGACCGCTAGAATGGGATCCACATATACCCTCATGTACCGCTCTCAAGGTTGCTTGTGCTTCTTCAGCATTGAGACATCTCATTAGGTTGTTATCTAAGGTACGTCTATACAGGGTATCTCTGATGATGGTGTATTTAGTTGACTTATAGATAAAGGTTCTATGTTGGTTGTTTGACAGGTCTAACGGTAAGGTTTGGTCATTTAGATATTCGAATACGTCTTTGTACCAAGGGGAAGTAGGACCAACAATCATACACACCATCATAGAATCCAGGATCACAGGCAGGGACCAACAACTGTTCAACCAAAAACTCAAACTTAGGCACATTGCTCGGAATATCCAATAAGGAACCCACGGTTGCCATAGCATCTGCTGCCCTGTTCTAAATACGTGGTATTTGTTGAAAGGTAATGTCATCAAAGTAATGCTTGAAACTATCGGCCATGTGCTTGTAGGGGGCAAGTTTCTCATCTTTAGTTTCATAATCATCATTTACTTCTCGGACTACTAGTTGAGAATCCCCATAAACATGTAGACTCTTAATCTTCCATTGGGCTACCAGTCTTAGTCCCATCACTAAGGCTTCATACTCTGCTATGTTTTTGGTGCAAGGGAAAGCAATTCTGAATGATTTAGGAATAGTATCACCTTGAGGTGTAACAAATAGTATGCTTGCTCCTGAACCATGATTAGTATGTGACCTGTCAAAGTATAATTTCCATTTGGTTCTAGTGTCAACTTTGAAGATAAACTCGTCAGGAAAATCTGCCACTAAAGGATGGTTTTCCTTCATGGGTGCATCCACTAACTAATCTGCAATTACTTTTCCTTTTATAGCTTTCCTCTCCACATATTGGATGTCATATTCACTAAGTATCATAACCCATTTAGCCAATCCACCTGTTAATGCTACTTTACTTAGGAGATATTTGAGGGGATCAATCTTTGCGACCAACATGGTTTGGTGGTTTAGCATATAGTGCCAAAGTTTCTGAGTAGCAAAGACTACCGCAAGACAGGCATGTTCTATGTTACTGTAATTTAATTCATATCCCACCAAGGTACGACTGATGTAGTACACTGCTCTTTCATGACCTTGATCATCATTTTGTGTGAGAAGAGCTCCTAATGTTGACTGAGTTGCTGAAATGTATAGTATCAATGGTTTTCCATCTATAGGTGGCATTAACACAGGTGGAGCAAGTAGGTAATCCTTGATCTATTGGAAAGCTTCCTAACATTTAGGCATCCATACAAATGGTACTCCTTTTTTGAGAAAATGTTGGAATGGGTGTATTTCGTTTGCTAGTTGTACAATGAAGCGCCTGATAGACTGTAATCTTCCCTATAGTGTTCTTAGTTGACCAATGCTGACGGGAGGAGGCATTTCTACAATAGCTTTTACCTTCTTTGGATCTACTTCAATGCCTCTTTTAGAAATGATTTATCCTAGAAGTTTCCCTTATTTCACTCCAAAGACACGTTTCTTTGGATTTAGTCTGACGTTGTAATTTTCTAGCCTCTGGAATATCTTGTCTAGAACTTTCAAATGATCTTCCCTTGTTACTGATTTAGCTATAATATCATTGACATAATATTCCATGAGAGTATGGACAAAGTCATGGAAAATAGTCGTCATTGCACGTTGATACGTAGCTCTTGCATTCTTAAGCCCAAAAGGCATAACATTCCAACAGTATGTTCCCCATGGACATGTGAAAGTTGTCTTGTGTTGGTCTTCAACTGTCATTTTGATTTGGTTATATCTAGAGAAACCATCCATGAGGGATAGCATCTCGTATCTTGTTGTAAGGTCTACTATCATGTCAATGTTCAGCAATGGGAAATCATCCTTAGGACATGCCTTATTGATGTCTCTAAAGTCTGTACAAATGCGGATGCCCCTAGTTGGTTTAGTCACTGGCACAAGATTTGAAATCCAATTTGCATAGTCTATAGATCTTATGAATCTGACATCCAATGGTTTCTTAAGTTATACTTTGACCAGTAGAGCAATCTGTGGATGCATTTTCCTTAACTTCTGTTTGACGGGCTTAATACCTGGCTGTAATGGTAGATGATGTAATATTAGGTTTGGATCCAGCCCAGGCATTTCATCATACAACCATGCAAAGTTTATCTGTCTCTTTGTAAAGAAGTCTTGAAACTCTTGTTGTTCTGTCTCTGTCAAAGAGGCTCCAAAGTATATTACCCAAGGGTTTTCTTTTGTGTTTATGTTGACTTCAACAGACTCCTCTACTAACATCAGTGACTTTTCCTGTGCAACGGGGAGAATTTTGAAACCTCCTTCCTTGAGTGCCTCAGAGAGGTTTTCGCCCTCAGATACATCCTTTATTTTGACTATTTTTTCGTCCAAAGGCGCCTTTCAATTTTCACCTAGGGACTCGTCATTTTGCTCATTTTCATTATTTTTCTTTTTATTTTCATTTTTGCGACTAGAGGTGTAAATAGACTCCCCAAAATATGCTTTGTCATCCAAGTCTATGGTAAAACCAGCTTTATGATCCCCTCCTGGTATGCCTTCTTGAAGTCCCATGAACTCAGCTATTGCTTCGCTGTTCTCAAATATGTCTAAGATGGGTGTACCTTTTTGATCCTAGTCGATAAGTTGGGGATATATGAGGGGCATGTCATTATCGGAGTTATCAAATGTGGAAGCTGACAAGGTGAATATAGAGTGGTTGACATGGTCACAAAAATTTTGGACTAACTCCTTGTTCTTTTTTCTATGGATAGGTAAACTTTGATGTGGGACTATTGTAACAGCCAGGTCATTAGAAGATGGTTCATCAGGTGCCCAAGATGCATGATCAAGGGTTTCCCAATAATAGTGCTTAAGCCATTCTTCTTTGGTCAAGGGTTTTTTATTACGGGGGCTAGATGGATTTGGTATGGGTTTTATCATTTGGTCCAATTCTCCAAATAGATTATCTAGGTTCATGGTGTTGGTAGAGGAAAGGGAATCCCATTCATAGTCGCTTGAGTTAGGGGATTCATCGTAAACTGGGGCAAGTGGTTCGTGAGATATCTTGATGTCTTCATAAGCACTCACTTCCTCTTGAAATGGTGATGAAGGACTAGGAAAGTCAATTCTAAGCAGTTGAAACCCTAGCCCTAGGCCTTTCGGTCCTGGTGAGACAATGATTGGTTATGTCTTTCCATTTTGATGTAGTCCTAACCCACTATGTCTGTCGTAGCTTTTGCTTTGCATTATCTTAAAGCCTTTTCCATATTGATCCTTGGCTATTTGAATAGACGGTGAGGGGTATTCATTGTCTTCCTGGTACAACCAAGAGGTAATATTATCTTGGTCCACAAGTTCTTCACTTAACTCTCCCCATTTTGTCAATGTCATTGTAGGAGGAACATGAAATGTGACTACGAATTGTCTTCTATCTGGCATGGGTAGACCATATGCCTTAGGTGGAACCAACTGACTGACACAATAGGATGCCTTCATGTAATATTATCCACAACCATTTTCTTGGATCTTGACCTTAAGAGTGGATGATGGTGGTTTTAATGAAATGGACTCGACAAGATGTGATGGATCAACGTACATGGATAAAGTGGATGATGAAGCTTCTTGATTAAATGGCACCTGTCGTTGTGGAATTTCCCTTAGGCTTGTACAGTATTGAAAAGGATCTGGATCACCATCAATCGTGATTTCAATGCCATTATACGAGAATTTAAGACACTGGTGATATGTGGAAGGTACGAATTTCATGGCATGTATCCAAGGTCTACTTAACAATAGGTTGTATGGAAGGGTGAGATCCAAGACTTGGAAGCTGGTGTTCATAACTGTCGGGCCAATTTTGATAGGGAGTGTGACAACTCCTTTGGATGATCTTTCCTCATCATCGTAAGCCTTGATGACTATACTCTTAGAGGTGTCTATGCATGCTTCTAAGAATCCTAATGCCTTAACCAATTTTAGGGTACACAGGTTCAAACCTGCTCCTCCATCTACCAAGACTCATCTGACTTTGGTTTGATGGACTAGGACTTCAAGATGTAATGGGTCATTATGATCGATCTTTCTGTTGAATAATCCTATCAGAAAATGTGACATGATGGGAGTTGGTTAAGTATCCTACCATTTCTTTGAAACGATTGACATCTAAGTTGGTAGGAACCATCGTGCTCTGTAAGGCTTTGACGAGAATGGCTCAATGATCAGTGGATAAAGTCAACAGTTCCAAAATGGATATCTGTGTTGGGGTCTTGCTCAGTTGATCAAGCAGATTGTACTTAGACTTGCAAGACTGTGTAGGTGGCTCAGAAGGACCTGGAGGAGTTATCTTAGTTTTACGTGTATTTACAGCACATTCAGGATGCTTCTTAATGGTGATGGTATGGACATTTTCATTTGTAGCTCAGAGGTGATTTATGATCATACCTTTTCCATAGTCATACTTGGTATTTGCATAATTGGCCGATGCAGTATTCTTAGTTCCCGAACTAGAGGCTTTTCCTTTCGCGTGGTCATGTAATGGGTCTGTGAAGACCTTATGATCACTGTTCTTGGTATGTTTTTTCCCATTGATCTCTATGGTTCCGTCTTCAACAAAGTCTTGTATGATATTATTCAGTTGTCGACATTGTTGTAGGTTGTGTCCTTTTGTTCGATGGTATTCACAATAGGCATTATCATCCCACCATGAAGGTTTAAACTGTCCAGGATCATACTGCCTTGGTTCAAATGGTTTTAGTAGATCATGTTTAATCAACTCTTTGAAAACTATCTCAATTGGTTGCCTTAAGGGTGTAAACTCACGTTTAGGAAATCTCCTTTGTGGTCATTGTTGTTGTGAATTTTGGAAAAAATTTGCTGTTTGATCTGGATTACTCGTCATGTATTGATTGGGGTTGTAACCTCTAAGTGTGATGACTGGTCCCGCATGTATGGTCTTAGCATCAACAATACCGTCATTGGTAACATTTTTGTTCCTAGACCAGAACTTGTTTCTATCGTTGGGAGCGTTTTGATGTTGAACAACTGGGTTTCTACCTAGTACTTTAATTTCTCCTTTGTCAATAAGGCCTTTTTCAAGGGTGATGCCCTTTTGTACCAAGTCTAGGAATGAAGTACAACAATGTACCCTTAAGTCACTTCTCAGTTTTGGATTAATATTTTCAAGGAATATCGTGACTTTTGTTTTTTTAGTATTTCAACTAGACATCTACTAGCTAAACTTCTCCATCTCTGGAAGAAAGTGGTGAAAGTTTCACCTTCTTCTTGCATTGTGTGACACAAGGTAGCTATGGTTATTTAATTTTCTATGTTAAAGGAAAAGTGTTCGACAAAATTCTCAGCTAATTCACCCCATGATTGTATACCATATGGTAATTTAGAGAATCATTCTAGTGCTATCCTGACAAGGGTTCGTGGAAATAGTCTCATCAAGTATGTGGGGTCATATGATATGTCCATGCATGTTGTAGAGAATTCTCTAATGTATTCTAAATGATTCCTCCTCCCATTATACTTAGGCAAATTTGGTGTAATGTATCCGTGTGGAAAGGGTGTCATGTATAGAACTTTGTCAAAAGGACATGGACATAAATCTTGCACTGAGATAGTTCGTTTGCCTGACATAGACATGTTGTCCATCTATTGTTGAAGCATTTGCATTTGATTTTGGAGAACATCTACTTGTGTCAAGGACATTTTTTTTGCGTTGTTTGGATCAATGTAGGTGTTTTGAAATGCTATGTTTTGCGATAGATTGTGATTTGGCGAGGGTATATATCCTATTTGAATGTTCTTATTCTGTATAGGAATATTTCCTATCTGAATGTTCTGATTTGGTACTGGAATTTTTTCTGTTTGAATGTTATGATTTGGTATAGGAATATTCGTGCCAACTTTGGATCTCTTACTAGTAGTTTTTGTGCCAAAGGGATTTGATGAAGTTGCTCCCGCAGTAAATTGTAAACCTTGTGTTATGTTAAAAGGGATTGTGCGTACAATTGACAATGTTTGAGTAAGTATGCCAGTTGGTATTGCTATGGTAATTTGAGGAATAGAAACACTCAACGTCATGGTTTGTGTTGGTTGAGTAGATGGTTTATTCAAAGTGTGAATACCAAATCTTGGTGGTAGTTTGGCACCTTCTACTAAAAACTTTGCTAGATATCGTTGGGGATCATTTTCAAAACACTCATCCATAAAGGATGCAAACTCAGGATCTTGTACGGCGACGTGTATGTCTTCAACATAAATTTGTCCATGTGTGTCTCTAGTGACGTGTTTTACAAGCAAAGTTTTGTGTGGTATTTCTTTCCCTGATGGTTGGTTTTCGAAAGGATTGACAAATTCGTTAGGGTCCGACATTTCTCTATGTTTCTTCTTAGACTTTGTTTCAACCATGAAAAGTTGCTCAAAATGAGGTAATGCAAACTATGTCTAAAAACTAATATGTCCTATTTCTATGTTTTTTTTTTGGATTTTCTGAATATAAAGGATGTTGCTAAAGATTTCTAAAATGACGTATACTAAGATGACATATGCTAGGACGAACAATATGAAATTTTTCCAGTAGACTATGACGGTAAATGATTCTAAGATGGGTATAACCTACCACCTATGGAATAAATCCAAGCAATGATCTAACTTTACCAAGGAACCTGATTTTAGGACAAAGACAACTAACAAGGTGAATTTCCCAAACTAGACTATTGAGCTGGAAAGATTCACTAATAGAATAATAGTGACTAGGTTCAATGACAATGACAAATCGAAGCATGAACGTATCCAATGACGCAAAAAGTTGTTCTATTCTACGATATGCAACTTCCTATGGGGTGTCTAAATGTTTGCAACTTAGGATGACTATGACTAATACATAAATGACACCTAATAATGCAAGGTTTTTGAGCAATTTTTCCAGTTTCTGTCCAAGGTTGATCATAAGAAACAGAAGCGAAAAAGATAGTTCTGCTTTCGGACTGAGTTTGTAGTTTTTGAATTTCTCTATTAACAGTCAATTGCGGTTCACCTTACAGATGCATTGATAGATTTGATAGATGCGTTTTAGGTTTCAGATGTGGTGAATTGACCAAACTAGGTTTCAAATGTTGACATGCAATTGCGACTTTCTGACAGATGCGGTTTACTTTATGGCAGATGCGACTCACAAATCAGATGCGATTTGGAAATAAGAACTCTATGAAACTAAACCTGTTGACAAACACTTGTAGTTTTTCGTTTGACAGTTGCGGCTCACAGATACACATGCGACTCGAAATATGGCATTTGCGGCTCATAAACTAGACTGTGAAACTAACTTTTGTTGACAGACACATGCGGTGTTTAGTTGAACAGTTGCAACTCTCTAAGACACATGCGGTTCGAAATACGACAGTTGTGACTCTATTTGACAGTTACGATTTTTTGAAGATAATGTTATGACTGACTCAGTTTGATTATCAAGTTTTTGATGAATACAACAAAAAACAATCACATAATACAAAGTGTTTTCAATTTGATGTGTTGAATCTGTTAAAACCATAAGAAAATTACAACCTAGGCTGTGTTGGACAGTATTTACTGAGTTCTTACTTGGATAAATCTAGCTATGCCTATTCAAGGCGGATGACTAGTAGCTTGATCCCACTGGCTCCCCTCCATGACACTCACTTATACGAGGCAACCAAGCTACTGTACCCATGAAACTCCCATGGCATACATCTCATCTCAACACATGAATCGTAAGAATGTAAGATGGCTTCACCGGTCCGAACCTGCTACACCAACAAATAGATAGGATTTTGGCAAAACTACAACATGGATTTTAGTAAGGGCATTTCGTTCATGGGACACCATCCAGTTCGGCAAGAGACCATTTCTTCCCTTCTCGTCGGAATAGTGAGCGTGAGTTCTGGGGTTTCCCCCAAAAATCCACTTTTATATATCGGGTGGAAGTCGTTGGCTAAAGCGTGTTACCGATTTGAGTCATCTTGGGGTGAATACTTTTTCCCACCAAGACAAGCCTAAGTTCTAGAGTCAGTAACCGTTTCTCTTACACCCAGGATCGCACAAATGCGCAAGGGGAGAGGATACTTCGATATACCGAATCGTAAAGGGTTACAAAATGTGCTTTCGCACCAGACAAAGCAAACACTGGTAAATTTTAATCCAAATAACAATTATTTAATCTACCACAAAAGTTAATTTAAAAAAAAAATTAAAGCCTTCTTCAACAGGTCCTGCATGCAATTGATTAGTAGTTTATTTGTGCCTTCGGCTTTCATCCTCCAGAAAAGAAGATGTTTTGGTTTTTCAAAGTCTTCTACGCTTCATCCTGCAAAAACAATGTTATCCTCCTAAACACAGCTGCAAACAAAACATTAGCAAAAACAAAAAACAAAATGAAAAAAAGAAAAATAAAAAACGTGAAAATAAAAAATGAAAAGTTTTACCAGGCAGATGCGTCGTTTCAACTCACAGATGCATTGCAGAATGTCATAGATGTGGCTCGTGTTGTCAGATGCATCATGGGATTTTTCATATGCGGTTCACGAACTCAGATGCGTCATTTCTTCAGTCAGTTGCGGTTTGTCGTACGATATCTGCAAAATAAAAAATGGAAAAACGGAAAGGATTAGTGAAGTTTGAAGTGTGCTTCACGTCAGGTTCATCAAATGTAACATAGATAAAATGGATTGCTACACAGAAAGATGGTTAGATCTAATCTAACAAGCATAAATCTAAATCAAACAACAAAGAACAAGATAAATGAACTAAAACAATAAAAACGATAATGAAACAATCTCACCAAATATCAGTCCACCTCTTCAAATTATCTTGACTGTCCTTCTCCATTTTGTTGTATCGGTATTCTTGCCCTCATATTTTCTGTATGTATGCAAGCATAGCTTGGATGTATTGTCTAAACAAAATATCAAAGATTATAAGTTCTTCTCAAAAGTATTGATTTCGGGAGGAGGAATAATGACAATGACAAGTCAATTTATAGAAATTGGGTTTTCGAACGATCAACTCAGATTCGAAAGAGTGATCAATGATTGAGATTGATGAATGCCATGCGATGTGAGTTTTGTGTCAGTTAGAACATGATTTGGGAAATTCTATAGGATAAAGATTAAATTAGAATAATAATTTAATCTGGTGTTAAGACTGTTTGAAAATAGAAAGAACAAGAGTTCAAGATTAAATAAATGATTTAATATTCAGTTGAAAGTCTTCGAAAATAGAAGAATTAGACTTTGAATGAAAATGATAAAGTTAGAACTCGAAGAATAATCTGTTTGCATGCACACATGAGTTAATTAATTAAATCAAAATATTTAATTAATAAATATGTGCATGCATATGAGTTAGAACTAGTTAACTGACTGGTTGTGACAGAGAGTCCTTTCGCAGAGACGATCAGGTTTCGAATCCGGAGATAACTGGCGGATTTAAATAGATCTTGAGTCAGATGGCAAGTGAATAATTAGATAACTGGGCGACAAAAGAATGTGATAGAAACAATTAATAATGAATTAAATGTTAATTTAATTCAACATTCAAAATTGAAAGATTTAATTAAATAAATAATGATAATTCATTTAATTGACTGTTGAAAAGATTAATTGAATAATTAAATAAGGAATATTAATTATTAGTCGAAATATGATAAAGGGGTTAATTAAATAATAAATTATTTAATTAAGAAAGAGAATTAATTAGTTAGCAACATAATTAAATAAATATGATTTATTTAATTAATCAAAGTTGAATAAGGGTCATAATGAATTAATTAAATAATTAAAAAGGTTATTTAATTAATAGAGGAAAGATGTGTTTAGAAAGTAATAAAATAATTAACATTATTTAATCATGACCATGGACATTAGAAAATTATGTCGAAAGTGGTACTCGCAGGCCTAGACCAATTTTTGATGTCTACAAGAGGCATCAACTTTCTAACCTGATGTTGGGCAATACCTGTCAAGCACTTGTTTGATTTGAATGACTTCCTCCACAATTGATCTACCAAAACAGATGGTATCATCTGCAAATAGAGAATGAGTTATTGAATTTTTTGTGTATGAAATAGTAATGCCTCTGTAAACTCCCAGGCTCTGCTTATAAGTAATTAATCTACCAAGCACCTCAACCATTATAATAAATAGGAAGGGGGATAATGGATCCCCCTGTCCCACTCCTTGTGATGCTGCAAAGAAGCTCGTAGTTGAACCATTGAGGATTATAGAAAATTTTTCTCCTGACAAACAAGATCTAATCCATCTATGCTATTTTCCTTTGAAACCAAATTTCTCAAGAACTTTGTTAAGGAATCCCAATCTACTTGATCGTAAGCATTCACCATGTGCAACTTGACAAGGAAAGAAGGTAGACAATCAAAATAAATTGAGTGAAGGGTCTCATGCACTATTAATGCTCCTTCAAATGTTTCATGACTTGGGACAAAGCCTCCCTGCTCCTGAGAGATAATATTTGGAATAAGAAGCTGCAATCTGAGGTATATGGCCTTGGTAAAGATCTTATAAATAGTGTTGCATAGCGATATAGGCTTGAAATATGCAAAGGTTTTAGGGTTTTTTACTTTTGGAATGATTGAAATGTTTGTCACATTGAACTACCTCAACATGGAACCCATTCTTCTTGATTCCTCTAGAGCCCACAATAGATCATAGCACAAAAAATCTTAGCCTTTTTAAAAAAATATTATTGTAAATCCATCTAGACCTGACGCCTTATCTGGAGGCAATGAAAACACAAGATCTTTAACTTCATCCAAGGTAAAAGGTTTGAGTAGGGCATCATTATCCTTATCTTTAACTAGAGAGGGAATAACCTCGAGAATCTCATCTTCATCTTTCCTGCGTTGATCATATTTGCCTTGTGGGGTTGATAAAAGTTCATAAAAGAATCTCTCAGCTTCTCTCTTAATATCTTCTTCTGACATTAGCCAGATACCCGAGGTCATCTCTTGAATTGAAAATATTGCTAAAGTAGCCCTTTTTATTTGTGCAGAAGCATGAAAATACTTTGTATTTTTGTCACCCTCTTTGAGCCATAGTTCTCGTGATTTCTGGCACTGATATATTTCTTCCCTAGCACATATCTCTTCCCAATCCCCTTGCAATTGCTTTTGCTTCTCAAACATATTATCATCTAATCCATTTTGAATAATCTGCTCATGAATTGTCAAGAACTCTTTGAAAACAACCTCTTTTTGCTACAAAACATTTTTAAACACATGTTCATTCCATACTTTTATTTGTTGTTTGACATGTTTTAATTTTTGATAAAGCTGATACATTTTTGAACCCTATTCAAACAAAGCATTTATCCACCATTGACACAGCAAAGGCAAAAATTGTGGGTGCCTGAACCACATGTTTTCAAGTTTGAAGGACAATTTTCCTCTAGAAAAGGAGACATTTGATATATGCAAAGAGATCAAATAATGATTAGAACCAACAAGAGGTAGGATTTCAGATTCCAAACCCTGCTGCCCTAAAAACCAATTTGGAGATACCAAGAACCTGTCTAATCTTTTAGCAATTTGTAAGAAACCTTTTCTATGATTCGTCCAAGTGTACTTCCCCTTGGATGACACAATGTCTTTCAGAGAATTGGTGAGAATGAAGGAATTGAAATCTTCAATCACTCTCAATGGCGACCAAGTACCTTTAGCTTTTTCCTGCAGTAAAATAATGGCATTAAAATCTCCTCCCAAAACAACTTTTGTGTCACCCAAGCTATTTAAAACATGAGTTATTTCATCACACAACTCTTTCTTGTCAATTGTTGAATTAGGCCCATAAATATTAGACAACCAATACTTCAGGCTAAATTTAGAAACCTCAAGCAACTTCCAATTAGACTCATTCCTTGTTGAAATAACATTTACTGCTTTAGGGCTCCACAAAGTAGCCAGCCCTCCAGAGGCCCCCTGGGTCGGTGAGGGTCAATTTCCACCTTGTCCATTTTTGTAGGGAGGTTTCATATGACTGCATTGAGATTTTAGACTTCTGAAGTAAAACAATATTTGCTCCACAAGCATCAATTTGATGCTTGATACGAGCTCTCTTGTCAGGGGCATTTATACCCTTGGCATTCCATGAAATGACCTTCATTGCGCTCGAGGAGAGCAACAAGCTCTCCTCGGGCGTTTGTTTGGAATAGAGTCATAAATAGTTTTTTGAACCCCTACTTCAATCTCCTCTTTCAACTTAGCCAAATTGGATTTCCTTCCCCGCTTCCACTATATTTTATTTATTTATTCATTTATTTAAAAATTTTTGACACAATTTTAAAATAAGGAACACTAACTTGAATTTATTTTTTGTATGAATAGAATAATCAAAACATAATAATAAAA
Source organism: Sequoiadendron giganteum (assembly GCA_007115665.2). Lineage (NCBI taxonomy): Eukaryota > Viridiplantae > Streptophyta > Pinopsida > Cupressales > Cupressaceae > Sequoiadendron > Sequoiadendron giganteum. The sequence goes on from CM021102.1 coordinate 635,310,606, forward strand.
GAGTTAATTAAATTTCAATAATATTTAAATAGCATTAATAAAAAACCTCCTATGGTTGCATTGATTTTTGCAATCCCAAATTCCAACTATCCTTGTTTTAAATTGTTGTGGTCTCTTTTGAAAACTTTCTTTGAACTTTTGGAGGTGACATCTTTAACAAAAAATAGAATTGATAATATTAATTCCCAAGGTATGCATCATATCCATAAGATAAATATAAGGTGTTATATACTCCTACGCCACCATTTTCCTTGAAAGTGGTTGCCCCCCTTTTGTCTAGTGTAACTATTGAAAATGACACAAAATAAGTTGGAGTTTCCCCATCTCCTAGAAAGGTCATGGTCACATTTTTTTGTTTATTTTTCCCCTTGAATTTTCCTTTAAACAACTAGCAATCACTTATCTCTATATTTTCATCTCTAATGAGGCTACTAACTCACCTGTTACTGCTACTAGGAAAAATAATCTTGGTTTTAGGAGTGGTAGTTGATGCCTAGCCCATGAATTGTCCTTTCCTCAAACCATATCTTCCTACGTCCCCTTTTTGAGAGATATAGCAACTGTAATTTATAATAAACAAAACCTATAAATAACTTGCAAAACTCCATGCCACTCTTCACATTTGGTAGCTAGAAAAATAAAATCCAATAATTTTTAATTGCCAATCCAACAAAGAAAGTTGTGGCTAACTAAATAAGAGTCCCACATAAATATTGGAACCATAACCATCTCTTCTGACCCCTCTATATTATTTTTCTATTTTGTCTTGTACGGTTCTCTAGGGAGATACACATGGTATGCTGCAATAAGCTATAAAGCTTGGATTTAACTTCTAGGTGAAGCCAACACTAGGAACCAAAAGACTTTTTCCTTCCAACTCCTACTAATCCAAGATGGTTTTTCATCCTCTAAGAAAGATGATGAACCAAAGCTTTGCACAAGGGGTTCTCCAAAATTTGCAATGATAGAATGATTTCTTTTTCCTACAATATTTTCTTTTCATGCTTATCCAACAAACCTAAAAAGTAATTAAAATTTACATTTTATTTTGTTTTAAATATTCATACATTTTCCCTTTTAATTATTAATTATCTCTTAGGTAATTAATATTTATTTTATTTGAATATTCAATATTTTTAGTTTATGACTTTTATTTATTTTTGGCCCAAAGTAATAATAATATATTAAATGCCATTTTTTAACATTATGACTTAGGTGCTTTTGAACACTTAATAAATTATTATTATTTTATTCCCTTGTAAATCCCCCCTTTAGCCTATGGGAATAAATATAGGCTTTAGGTTTGTTGATTCAATTCAATTCAAAAAATGAGACATTATAATATGCCCTTCTCGAAATTGCTCACCCTCAATAAATTGCAAGTTGGGATGCTCCATAATCTCTACACCCTCCCAAGTGGGATAATTGATAGAAAAATCCTTCCATCATACCAAATACTTTGTGATCGTCTTGTATCTTAACCTCTTCTCTTTGACATAAAAAATAGTTTTGGGTGCCAATATCAATTTGGCTTCATCATCCAAAGAAGGAAACTCCATAGAGGGACTAAAATGTTATCCCAATGCCCTCTTGAGGCATGGAAAATAGAACACATTATGTATCTTGTTGTGCTCCAGTAAATCCATCTCATACACTACCTCATCGATTGTTTGTGTGATCTTGTATGACCCATAAAAACAAGGCTTGAGCTTCTCAGCTCCAATATTTTTGATAAAATATTATCTATATGGTTGTAGTCTCAAGAAAACCATATCACCTACCTCAAAACCCCTCTCTATATGGTGTTGGTCCATATACAATTTCTATTGGTTTTGAGCATATTGAAGGTTTTCTTTCAAGACACTCAATATGTCTTTGCTTTGTGTAACCAAGTCTTGGGCCCTTGGTACTCTACTAATAGTAACAAATAGGTCCATAAAGGAAAGGGAATCGTAACCATACAATGCTCTAAAAGGGGACATATGATATATCATGTTGTAGCAATGCTCACTCATATAAAACTACTTAACCCAAGCTAAATATTGCCTTGCTACATAGTTACTCAAATAGCCCACAATCCAGTTGTTAAAAATTTCCATTTTCTCATTAGTTTGAGCATGATAACTAGTATGAGGAGTCAACATGGTACTTGTAAAAAAAAAGAGCTCCTACAATTTTTTTTTGAGGAATCGACTACCCCTATTGCTCAGAATATTCTTGGGCAAACCATGTAGCTTAAAAACCTCCCTAAAGAATAAATCAACAACCCATGGGGCTTTATACTTAGTGGGAAATGGTGAGAAAGTTAGAATATTTGGTTATTTTTTCCACCACAACATATATACAACTCTTCCCTTGAACCTTGGGAAGTCCTATAATAAATTCCATGTTAATATTCTCCCCTTTTTGTCATGGCATGGACAATGGTTGCAATAAACCAACTAAAAAAATATGCTCCTCATTGTTTTTTGACATGTGATGCTCTCCTTGATGTATTGGATGACTTCTCCCTTGAATCCCCTTCAAAAATATGTATTCCCAATCTATTTGTAGGTCTTTTAATACCTTTGATGACTAGCTAAGGGTGTATCATAGGAAACCCTCAAGAACTTACTCTTAAATTTTGATTCAAGAACTAAATAGATCTTTTCCTTGTAGAGGGTGAGATCATCCACTAGCTGATACCTATCATCTTTTAATCTAGCCTCAAGGATCTCATCTATGAAGTTATTCTTTGCATACTCATCTATTATCAATATATTCTAATCAATAGTGATCTCAAATATAGAACACAGATAAGGCTTCCCAGATAAAGCATCAACTACCACATTGTTCTCACCTTTCACATAATCTATATCAAAGTCATAAGCTTGAATATTACTCACCCATTTCTATTGCCTATCATTTAAGTCCTTTTGGTTGAGGAAAAGCCTCAAACTATTGTGATCCATCTTGACTACAAATTTGCCACAAACTAAGTACTATTGGAATTTGGCTAATGCATGCATGATAACCAACATCTATTTGTCATAGATGGAAAACTTGTGTTCAAATTATTTTAACTCGTGACTCTCATATGTAATGGGTTTATCCTTTTGCATCAAATTAACTCCTATTCCTTATCTTGATGCATCATAGTCAAGGACAACTAGAATGGAGAAATCTGGGACAATGAGTACTAAGCATGAACTCATCACTTCCTTGAGTTTCTCGAATGTGGATTAAATTGTTTGAGACCATATAAATTCACCTTTCTTAGTCAAATATGCCAATAGAGTAACAATTTGTAAAAATCCAGGGGCTCCACAAACCTCCCATGATAAAAACAAAGTCCCAAGAACCCTCTCAACTACGTCAAAGATTTGGGTGGTGGCCAATCTTTGATTGCTTGAATATTCTCCTAATCCACCTATAGTCTTTATGCACTGATACTGTGTCCCAAGTATAGAATTTTCATCATCCTAAACTCATACTTGGGATCTTTTGCAAACAAATTCTATTGCTCAAGGATCCCCAATAATGTATCCAAGTGTTGTAGGTGCTCTTCCCAAGTATTACTATACACCAATATATCATCAAAAAACACCAATACAAATTTCCTCCGCTACCCTCTAAAGATATGATTCATACAAGACTGAAATGTAGCTGGTGCATTGGATAACCCTAAACACATAATTGAGAGTTCAAAGTTTCCAAAGTGGCATCTGAAACTTGTCTTATGAATATCCTCATCCCTTACTCTAATTTGGTGATACCCACACCTCAAGTCAATTTTTGAAAAAATACTCTACCCCATGTAGTTCATCAATCAACTCATCGATCTTGGGTATTGAGCACTTGTTCTTAATGTTCTTCTGATTCAGTTCATAATAGTTTATACACATTATCATGGTTCCATCCTTCCTTTTTTCCAACACTACCAATGGGGCAAATAAACTAGAACTCGAATGTATAATCCCATCTCTAACAAATCCTTAATGGATTTCTCAATCTCCTCCTTAAAAGCTTTCAAGTGACAATATCGGGTAACCATGATAGGCTTAGAGCTTGGCTCAAGCTCTATGATGTACTCAAATCATTTATAAGGAGGAAAACCATGATATAAGTCACTTAACACTCGACCATGCTTATCCAATATTTCCTGTATCTCAATCAAATAAGATCTCTTACCCTTCACTGTGGAAGTTTACCTCTCAAAGAATTGTGCCACCCACTCTACTTCTCCCTTATGAAAGGTCCTCTCCATCCTCTTAATTTAAATATCTATAGGGGCACCATTGGCCATACCATGAAGTACAAATTCCTTACCATCATGATGTAATTTCAGCTCCATGGTTTTGGAAATTTGGAATATTTCTCCAAGGGAATGAAGCCACTATACCCCTAACGCAAGGTTTGTTTCCCCTAACCAATTACATAGAAATTATCAAGCATTTTATAAGAACCTAGTGTAATGTCCAATCCTCTGATTCTCTTGGTGCATGGTATGGTCTTTCCTTCCACCACTATGACATCAAATCCTTGAGATTATTTTATCACTAACCCATCTTGTCTAACAAAATACCATCAATACATTTATGGGCTACCCCACTATCAATCAATACTATCACCTTTTGCCCCTTCAACACTCCATAGACTTTTGCCTCTACCTTTGCCTCTTCCTCCTTAGGTACTACATTAGGTTCCTTTGTCTCCTCCTCTTCCTAATAGGTTACCTCTTTTGGAAGACACCTATATCCTGGTTCCCAATTCTCTTTGCATGAAAATAAAAGATTCTTCCTCTGAAGTTCATTTTTGGATCCCACTTCCTTAGTGATTTTGGGCCATTGTTTATTTTGGTAACTAGGTTGGGGAGGTTTTCTTTACTACCCAAGTGTGGTGGTCCTTAGCTATACATAAGGTGTTGATTTTGATTATCCAAAAGGTGTTAATCTATACTATCTGTAGGTTGAAATCTACTCTTGTTAGCTAAAGTTTTGAGATCTAAGGCCTTTTTAATAGCCACCTATAAAGATATAGGATTGAAATCTCTGATCAATCCTCTAAGAAGTTTAGTTAATCCCTCAATAAATAAAACTATTAGTCACCTCTTTGAAACGTTAGGTACCGTAATTGATAGTCTTTGAAAATCAGTCACATAGGAATTGACTATGTGTGCCTGTCTGAGTTGAGCTAACTCTCAAAAGTGGACCTTTGGGTAAATTCTACCAAATCTCTTGATTAACTTGTTATTGAACTCCACATATGAATAAATATAATGGTGCCTCAAAGTGATTAGTTTGTGGTACCACCACTCATGTGCTACACCCTCAAGATGAAGGGTAGTGAATTTGATGGCCTCATCCTTCATGGGTCTCAATGATAAAAATGTGTTAAGTTTTTGAATCTAGGGGTGTGCGGTACACTTTTTTGATCCATCAAATGTGGGAAGATTCAAATTAACCAATGCTTGTTTGAGATCTTGTGGGTTTGTTTGTTGCATTTTTCTTTGAACTCATAAAATATATGAGTGGCATGGCCTCCTTGATTTTACTTGGTAGGATTCTACACTCGTCATAATTGGACACTATACCGTCAGTGATAGAAGTCTAGGTTTATGGCTCAATGACTACCCATGTGAATGAAATTGGGTTGGAAAGGCCTCATATCAAAAATTGTAACTGGCCTATGAATGTTTTAGTGAACATTTACCCTTGATGAGCTAACTTTAGCATTATGTGCCCTCAATATGTTATTATTTTGCATAATCAAAATCAATTGGGCCATCATATCTGCTAACCTTTCCTATCCCTACACAAGCCTCTCATATTGAACATCTGTGCATCCTAATATTTTGACCCATTACCTCCTTGTCTTTCTGAGGTGCTTGTATGTCTTGTTGTCTTTCAATGATTTCTAGCAAATCTAGATCTTTCCTCCTTTCCCTTTGATTAAATTTTAATTCCTTATCACCTATGTGCATGAAACTAATTTAAAAAAATTCATAAAATATTTTTCCCATAGCTAGTAGGAAAAGTTGTTGTGATACCACTAAATTTTTCCTTCTAAACCTTTTTGATAATATTCCATTCTAATTTATTTATTTATTCATTTTTAAAATTTTTCTGACACATTTTTAAATAAGGAACACTAACTTGAATTTAATTTTCTATGAATAGACTAGTCATAATAACAGAGTTATTTAAATTTTAATTATTTAAATAACATTAACAAAAACCTACTACAACTGCATTGACTTTTACAATCTTAAATTCCAGGTATCCTTGTTTTAAATTGTTGTAGACACTTTTAAAAACTTTCCTCCAACTTTTGGAGGTGGCATCTTAAACAAAAATTAGAATTAATAATATTAATTCCCAAGGCATGTATCATCTCCATAAGATAATGATCAAGGGTTTTATACTCTTACGTGATATTTTCCCTTGAAAGTGGCTAGGCCCCCTTTGTCTAGTGCAATTGTTAAAAACAACACAAAATAAGTTTGAGTTTCCTCATCTCCTAGAGAGGTTGTGATCACCTTTTTTATTTTTTCCCCCTTAAATTTTCCCTTGAATTTTCCTTCAAACAACTGATAATCACTTATCTCTATATTTTCATCTCTAAAAATATTGCTGCTATTAGGGAAAAAATATTGGTTTTTAGGGGTGGCAGTTGATGCCTAGGCCATGAATTTCCCTTTCCTCAAACTATATCTTCCCACATCCCCTTTTTGAGAGATGTAGCTATTGCAATTTATAATAAACAAAACATATAAGCAACTTGTAAAACTCCATGCCACTCTTCACATTTGGTAGCTATAAAAATAAAATCCAATAATTTTGAAGTTTCAAATCCAATAAAATAATTTGTGACTAACCAAAAAATATTCCCACATAAATATTTGAACCATAACCATCTCTTGCGACCCCTCTAAATTATTTTTCTATTTTGTCTTGTATGGTCTATTGGGGAGATACAGATGGTATACTACAATAACATGTAAAAACTGGATTTAACTTCTGTGCACCAGGAAGGCTCCAACATTGGGAACTAGAATATTTTCACCTTCCAACTCCTACTAATCTAAGAGGGTTTTCGTCCTCCAAGAAGGATGTTGAACCAAATCTTTGCACAAGGGTTTCTCCAAAATTTGCAATGATAGAATGATTCCTTTTTCCTCCAATATTTTATTTTATTTCTTTTTCTAGCAACCCTAAAAAGTAATCAAAAATTAATTTTTATTTTATTTTGAACATTCATACCTTTTCTTTTTTAATTATTTAGGTAATTAATATTTATTTTATTTGAATATTCAATATTTTTAATTTATGATTTTTATTTGCTTTTTGGCCCAAAGAAATAATAATAAATTAAGTGTCCTTTTTCAACAATATGACTTAGGTTTTTTTGAACACTTAATAAATTATTGTTATTTTATTCCCTTGTAAATCCCCCCTTCAACCTATGGAGAATAAAGATAGGCTTCGAATTTTCTGATTAAATTCAATTTAAAAAAGGGAACATTACATGCTGGTGATACTAGTATCACACATGGAATCAAACTCTCTTTAATCAATCCATTCTTCAACAACTCTTACACTTGTTGGTTCAATACTTCATTTTTTATTGGTGTCATCCTATGTGTCATTTTATTTGTCTAACTCGCCTCTAGAATTAGGTCCATTTGGTGACTAATAATCCTTACTAGTGGGAATCCATTTATCATATTATCTAATATGATATCCTTATACTCTAGATCAACAATTTTGAAATTTTACTCGGTGGTATCTTTTCTTCATTCGTGATGGTGGTTATTATGCTTGCAATGTCACATACCCTTGGATTCAATACAAAACATTTTTCATGTCTCAAAACACTTAAGAACTTCCTTCACTCTACTAAACAAATTCTGGCATTACCACACAATTGATTATCCTTTTCCTTGAAAGGTTTTAAGTGTGCCTCTTGTAATCCTTTGTTATTGATAAACAAGAAAAGGTGAAACCCTAGAGATTCACTTTATGGTTTTTCAAGGGTTTACTTTTGTATGATGGTGGTGGGGAGGGAGTATCTTATCATTAAATTCAATATGGCCTAGGATATATGTGCGATTGATTTGCAACCTGAAAAGTGAGCCAATCAATCCTAGAATTTGAATTTAAGGACTTGGAAATGGATTTTGTATGAAATGAAATGATATGACTAACAAAGGATGCAAATAACCTATTTTGATGCAAAAAGACCAAATCTAGAATGTCATAGACAAATTTAGAGTTTAGAAATAGACTGAGAAGAGTTTTGTACACCTGACATGTGAATCTAGAGTTGAATTTGAGGGACCAAGTCGCCTAGGGAGACTATGTTCTAGTAGTTGAATCTAGAATTTCGTTTCATAGTCCTCTGATGTCTGATTTGAGCCTTCTTTCTTTCATGTCTCACTATCGGATCTTCGTCGAGTGCTGAAATAACTGAGTTTTTGTATGTAGTCAAGTTATAAGGTTTGAATGAAATAATGAATAAATGAGCTTCAATATTCCTATAAATTCTTCAGACCTATTACCTACACATTCAAAGAGAGAGGAAGGGTTATGCCATATAGGGGCTTGCCTCAGTCAAACCTCATGTTGGTGTTTCCACCTCCACAATGACAATGTCAATGAAAGAGAGCTTATCCTTTTGAGGAATAGAGGCTAAATGATAAACAAATGATGAATCAACAATGGACTACAACTCACCACCCAAATTTGATTCCTTGAGGACTAGAGTCATACAAATCTCCTCAAGGTTTGATTGCAAATTGGCTTGATATTCTTGGAAGACCTACAAGGGTTAGTCCTCACAAACAAAATGATAACATGAATATGAACAAACTCACACAAAACTTGACAAGATGCTTCAATATAATTTCTCTTGACTACTCTTGACTTGATAATAATTGCTTAATAGTGCTCTTGATCCAAATATTTTCACTTATTGCTTGTTAGATTTCAAATGATGCAATGACTAGGTATTTATACAATTATTCTAATTTCCCAAAAATTAAATCTCAATAGTCGACATTTGACATTTGACATTTAAATAATAAAATGCCAATTCCAACATATTAAATTTTGGAGGCAAAATAGGGGACATGCGACTTAGTCCTAGCCTTATTTTGCGAGGTGTAAAGTGTCAGGAGCAAAATATTAAATGTTAGCCTTGGTTTTTCAAATGGGCTTTCTTGATAAATTCCCAAATGGGCCATGCATAATTTAGGACATTAGATGTACAATTAGGTCCATGCACTTAGGAGCCCGAGCAAAACATAGTGTGAAATTGTCAAGGTTGACAATTTACGACGCTATAGTTAGAATGTAAGTACTTTTTTCTCCCATCATGTATAATTTTGTTGTCATATAATCATGGTCTGCCCAATAACATATGACATACATCCATTGGAATTATATTACACAAAAAATCATCATAAATGCCTACCTTGAATTTCACCAAATATTATTCATTTACCAGTTCCTTGTGTTCATCTCACAACCAATAAATTTTGTATTGACTAATGGGTTCTAACCTCTTCAATTTAAAATTGCTAATTATTCTATTTGAAACAAAATTATTTGTACTACCATTATCAATTATGAATTTGCAACACTTACCTCTATATTTTCATACTATTCTTAACAAACTTTTCCTTTGTACTAGCTCCTCTTCCTCCATAGTATTTGTTCTTAATAAAGCTCTTCTCATGACTAATGATTCACCTTACTTTGGTTTGTCAATTGGATATTTTGATACTCTTGATTGTTCTTCCACACATGTAATTATTGCTCTACCTTCAAATCTCTTGTTAGTGCCCCCATGGCCTTAGTAAAATTCAAATACCTAATGTCCTCTTCATCCAAATTTGAAAAAGGTTCTAGAGAAATATTTTCCACCATTTCTACTATATCTTCCTCTACCTATTTGGTATCCATCTATTCTATCATTGGAGTATGAATTATTGCCTTCTGTAGTATTACAATAATAATTATTGGTATTCTTATCATTGTGGTATGTATTGTCACTCCTTGCTTCTCCATCTTCATAATGAGATCTTATCTATAATCTTCATCCTCTTATACTTTGTTGGTTTTGTCTGATCTCAAATATCTTGTTTAGTTTCTCCTTTACCTTCATTGAAAATTGACATGCTTCTTCTATTCTTCCTCTTTTTCGTTCTTGAATTCTTCCTCTTAGTCTTTCCTAAATTTTTCCTCTTAGACCATGGATATATCTTGCAACTTTTTTTTGCTTGATTCACCATGTCTAGTCCTTATAACCATTATGTAAATTTCTTCACTATATTCTTTCATTGTCTTTTCTTTCTAGTTGAATATGTTTTGTAACTTCTTCAACAATTCTAACTCATAGTCAACATTTATAAACTAAAATTTCAACTTTATTACCATCCTATTCTATTTTGTTATCATTTCTTTTCCTCTCCTATTTCTTTTTAATTACACTTAATTGCACCAAGTAACATGTCCCTTTAATTTACTCTTAGCAAATCTAACCCTCTTAGGATCTAAAATTTCCTCATATTCAAAGTATTCTTTTAGATCATTTGTTTAATAAATCAATTCCTTGTGATTCAAATAATCAAAAAATAAATATTTTTAATTGTAAGTCTCTTACCAATTTTGGAAATAGTCTTAAGCACCTTTACCTAATCTATATCTTCTTTTGCTAGATTTTACATATCTTGCTCACCAACTTGCACACTTCGCCCTCTTTCACTTTCATCCTCATCACTTTTGTCACCATTACTAGAGTTTATACCTCTTTTTCTATCTCTCAAATACAACATCCAATTGGACCTTCATTACCCTCATCATTTCAAACATTTCTTCCATTCTCCCAACAATATTAGCAACACCTTGAACTCTTTGTGGAGGGATCTCAACCTGGGATTTTATGAAAAATGCCTCAAGTTGGTGGTCTATCCATAATCTCTCCTACAAACTGCTTTAGAGTTAACACTTTGTTCATAAGTTTCTTGTACATTACCTCAATTCAATGATATATTTACAATTAAAATCTTTAGGATACCAAACCCATTGTTTTGATACTACTTGATGTAGTTATGGATGGAGGATCCAATGGAGGATTATCCAATCATGTAGTCTAATGAAAAATCCCACACCACAACTCAATGGAATAGTTAAATAATAATACAACTTTATTGATTCATAGTCACAAATGAATTACAATATGTTGCAAGGGCTTACAATATGATAGACCACAACAATTTGATTACAAATGGGTATAACTATATGTGAATTATAATTTTTTTAACGATATTACAATACAATATCGATATTGAACTAGGAACTAAAACACAATTGATTTAATTGTCTCTAAATGATCAAGAAAGATGTTTATATAGCAGCTTCAAGCCTTATGAGTGATCTTAGTTAGCTGCAAGGAGGTGCAAAGCTTGATGCCAAATGTGACTTGTAGTTAACTAAATGTGTGAAAGAAACTTCCAGGATAAATGTGATGATGATGGATCAATGAATCTTGATGCAATTCATACCATAAGCTCTCTTAGGTCTAATGAACCTGCAGATGAATCCCTTTTTAATGTTGCACATTTCAAAAAGGTGCCAAAAGCCTTCAATAGTAAAACTAGATATTAGTATGTTATGTTTGATAATAAGTCAAGAATTGAATTATGCTTTTGTAGTGATCAAGATCTCCTATAATTTGAATATGGCATTGTAGGGTCAATGTAAAATGTGCGTTCCCAACTATGAGGTGAAATATGCAAGCATAATGAAATGTGGTAGGATTTGTTATGCCTAGATGATGTCTAGAATGTTATTGATAACCTGCAAATAAACAAACAAAAATAAAATATTTTGAGTGATTCAAGATTGTTCTTACACCTTGAGATGCTCCTACATCAAATACATAGTTAGATGTTTATGTTTAATATATATTTTATTGATGTCATTAAGATGCCACTTATCCATTCTACTACATTATATCACCTACACTACACATGACTATAAAGATATTTTGATTGGATTTATGATTGTTTTGTATCACTATATATCTTATGAGTAATAATTCTCACTTATTAAAATTGAATAATTTTTTATTATTATTTATGATCTTTATTTAATAAATGTGATTGGATTTTCCACTTGAATGCATATGATATATTATTCATAAGTTTTATGATATTATATTAAAAGAAAAAAAATTAGAACATATTTTCAAATATTTTTATGAAAAAGCTAAAGCCAAACAAAGGGGCCATGACAAAATTATTAGGCTTACTCATCAGTCCTATGCCAACCACTTCACATATCCCGGATCCTCATACACCCAACAATAATATCATTTACCCTTTTGGAACTATGTTGTTAACACGGTCTTCTTCCTTGGACCAGACCCCAGATGCGGTGTAGTGTACCCAATGGGCATCAAACTTAACCCCTGCAGGTTACCGGTGGATGTAGTAAAGGTAACGCCATGCCCCCTGCAGGTTAATGGAGCATGGAGTCTAAGGTGACGCCATCCCTGCCTGGTCCAACAAGTTGAATGGATGCATGTCGTCCCCACACATTCAAAACCTCCAATACGAACAAAAAGTATCATTCTCTAATCTCCTGCCTCTGAGCTTTGCAAGAAGCATGTGCCCATTTCTTCGCCGCAATGTATTTCGACTCTTCTTCTAGAATGGTTTAATTGTTAGTTAACATTCAAACTTGTAAAATATTATTCTTTCCTTCGTGAAATGGAATTACCTACAAACAATGACAAATAGAAAGACGTGGAGCAACAGATGAGGACATCGTGTGTTTTCTATGTAAATAAATGTGTTCACCATAGGTGGGAAGTTTGGGTTTCTGTTACATAAACTGAAATGGGAGACCGAGAGAGCTTCTCTCCAGTAGATGGCCTTTCTGTGGATGTTCTTGCCAATTGCTTCCTCTTGCTGTCTTCTTTCGATGACTGGGCGCGGTAAAGCTTTATCTCATTTCTTAGTTGTCTTCTTTTACAATGATATTCTTTATGATTTCTGTGGTACCCAATTCATGAAAGATTAGATTTTCGGTGTTAATTCTAATGCATGGGCATGGGCAGGGCAAGCAGTGTATGCAAGAAATGGAGGGAAGCAGTGAAGCAGTCAATTGCCCAGAGAGAGAAACTCAGCTTTGCTGGATGGAAAATGGATGACATCTCTCTTGGCAGACTTGTTGAAGGAGCCTATAGCCTCAAGGAACTTGACATGTAATTCTACAAACATCTCTTCTAAATTTTATAGCTTATAGCCTCCTGTAAGAATCTATGTCGATTAGCAATAGTTGTAATTGGACTGTTTAGCATAACAATGCTTGTTATTGTGTTGAGTTTTTTTAAATATCTGGAATTCACATGGGGTTGAATGACCTCACAAGGGTATCTTTTCAGAATTTATAAGAGGGAAAACGTAAGGTTGAAGAAAACAATAGCTGTTTCAGTTGTGACTATTGATAAATTCCCAGTTGTTCCCAATGTCAATTTGTGTCCTGAATTGAGCATGATGACACATGGTCCACTGGTGGCATCGACATGCTATAAACTGTCCACTAGGGTTCGATTTTTGTGCCTCGTGGCCAAAAGGATTGGGCTAAGTGCACGTATCAGGCAGCTTTTGGTAGCGTAGGAACCTCTCAGGACGGGCAGTGTAGCTGAGTTCAGGCTGCATAGACTAGGACAGCGTGATTGTTCAGAGCTTCTGCTCGATGTTAATAGGGCCAAGGAATATTTTGGAAACAAAACTGAGAGCATGTATGTCAAGTCTGCTACCCTGTTGGCAAGGTTTATTGCCTCATATGCTAAATTGAAGCTAGAAGCTTGACGATCCTTCTGAAGTCCTCTCCTAGACTCTGCTGTTTGGAAATTCACTTCTGTCTGATGCCTCTCATGAGTAAAAATAAAAAATACATGTATGTCTTTCAACAGCGCCCAGTTCTACCTTCTTTGTGAATTCATATGTGGAATCACATTTCCTCTTAGAAATGGGCATATTTGGTCCTAAATATACACTTTTTCACGTCTTCCTCAGGAATCAGGAACTTTACCACATTCAATGGTCTGTGCCCTATTCCCCATCTATTCACTTTTCATGTCTTCCATAGGCATCAGGGGCCTTCCCACATTCGATGGTGTGTGTCCTACTCCCACCTGCTTAAATGGAAAGGAATTCATAAGATCATTGGGTTTGATAAAATTTTCCTGGATTAAATAACATATAACATGTAGTTCTTCCATGTGAAAATGGGTCAATCACTTCAGAAAGGGCTCATGCCTTATGATGAACCTATGGAGAGGGAGCTGACAGTGTCTGATAATTATTGGGAACGAATACCTACTTCAGCAACTGGTACCATGCTCATGGAATGTGCCAAATAATTCAGATACTTCATATCCACAGGATACTGTATTTCTTGTTTGACCATTTCATTCTCATCCTGTTTGCAAATGTTCTTAATTTCATAGTGATAAATGAGATTGCTATCTAAGGCACTTAAGAACTGCATAAAATTTTCAGCATGGCACCAGTGTTGCTCCTTATCTATTGAGGGCATCAAGTTGAGGTTGAATTTTACATTAGCTTGGCTCATTTAACCTTCCCATGTTCTGCTCTCTCCCTTAAATATTTTCAGGAACCACAACATATATTATGAGAAAACATATCTGGATACAACTGTGTGCAACTTTTTTGAACATAATATATTTTAGTTGTATCTAGATATATCTTTTTGAGATATGCTTAGTTGTGTAAATCTCAAATTGTTATTTCTTATATTTTTTTGATACAGAGGGAATTGGTGGCAATTTGACCACACGGTTGGTGCTCAAACCACAGGGCAAGCCCCTATAACCTCGAGAGATCCCACACCCTGGCATGGCATTTGAATTGAGTTTCAAAAACGGGTTGCTCAGCACACACCACACTTAGAGCGGGTGGCCTAACCAACTGAGCTGATCCTTAGCGGGTAGGAAACCACAAATTATTAACAAAGTGTGTCAATTTACTTTTTCCCTTTGTAAACACTCCAAGCATTCTTCCGCAGATTGTTGCTAACATTTGGGTCTGTATATAGCTGTCATACCCATGTGCAATGTTATGGCACATCCAATTGAGATACCTCTTCCAAATGCAAAATACAAGACAACAACTCCCGAATGTGCCAATACTTGTATCTAAATCAGACAATGCTAGTAATTAAATCCCCATAGGTTTAGGATGGTGCAAGAACATCAGTAGTGTATGAAGAAAGGTATCCCTTGATGTTCATTGCCTTGAGGCATCGCTAACTTGGAGCTCCAACCTTGTCTTCTCTATCTATGCCATATGTAGATACTGCAATGCTCTACCTAAGCCAATTACATATAGGCTGACAATAACATGCGTTTCCTTCATATAATTCCCTTTGAGTTATCGTGCTTGGGCTCTTACTAATTCTCCATCCCACACTTTGCCATGATTGGTATTTAACCAAATGTTCCCCCAAAACTGCCTTGACTTAGCTCTAATTAATCATGTTTAAACGAGTTATCTTGATCTAGATTAAATCAAAATTTGGTCCCGCAATTTACTTTGATTAAGACTTAACAAAATTCAGTTACCTTGGCTGAGGCTTAATTTAATTTCTTATCCCATGAACTACTTTGATTGAGATTTGATTAAATTGTTGTCTCTTGGAGTCACTAGTTACCACAATTGAGACTTGATTAAATTATTCTCTTGGAGTCGCTCATTACTATGATTGAGACTTGATAAATTCTTGTATGTTGGAGTCACTTGTTACCACGATTGAGACTTAAACTAATATCTCTTTCCTGAAGTTACCTCGAGTGAGACTTAACCAGTATTTGTCTTATGAGTTATTTGGATAGAGACTTAGCCATTTTTGTGTCCCACAAGTTGTCTCCACCAAGATGTACCCAAATTCTTTCCCCACAAATTACCTTAATTGAGACAACCAATTGCTTGTCCAAGAATTACCTTAACTGGACTTTTCTGTTCAGAAAAGTACAGCAGCATTGATAAAAACTCTCACAATCATTTATCCTCTTGGTTCAATCAATTAATGATCAAATTAGTGTTTCAGGGCCACAACAGGCAACTTGATGGCCTTTGATCATTCCTTTTCTGATCTTTGCATTCCTTGCCATAATGGGTGAAGGAGCAACTTGAACCTATCATATCTGTCAGTCTAACATACAAGCCTGTATGGAGCATGTAAGAATACCTACCATGTTGAGGAATAACTGAAATCAGTAGGAGTTGCAATAGTGCCATTTTACTCTTGCATATTGGCTCTGGACTGCCAAAGGTGTGAAGAAACTTATCTTTGACATCTGAAGTCAACTATTCTATCGAGATTTAAGGCTAGAAACTGGTATTTTGAGATTCGTGTTCATTTTTTATTTGGAGATTAGAAATCAAAGTTATAATTTTTATTGCTCAGTTCTTCATTTAGTATTTACAAGGACTATGGCTTCCAAATAATAATCTGAACATTTTATTAATGTTCACTTTGACAAAAACATAGTTTAGTAATCAACAGATGGTGCACGAATATGAAAGTATTGCTTTGTTTCTGATATAGTAAAATTACTCTGGCTTTGCTTGCTACTAGTGGATATATCGAACTAGTAGTGTACTATGTATTTATTTCTGAAGCTTATGTAAATCTAGGACAAAGTTTGTACCTAGATTGTAGGGACAAATATTTGCATTACTTGTTCTCATACCAGCTTGCATTTCTCACATAGAAGAACCAATCATTCTTCTTGTCAGGCCCTACTTATTATTCTGCTTGCTGAAGTCAGGAAAAGCTCCAGAGAGTTTATATAGGTCCTATTCCAGAATTGGTTTCTCTTTGCTATTCCAACATGACTGAGGTTTAGATAGCTCAAAGCACATCAATGCCACTATCTCCATTCAAGTTTGAACAGTAATTTTAAGGGTCTATGGCTGATAGATCTCTATGGTTTTCAAAACATAAACTGCAGTGCACTAGGTTTTAATGTTATTCGTTAAATTTATGTTTGACTTGCAATTAGATAATTAAATGCCTAGAGTTCAGTAGCTATTTCTAACTTTAAGTCTTTGGTTTTGCAGTTCAAGAGCATGTTGGGGTTGTCAAATAACAGATGAAGGTTTGTATAAGATTTCCTTCACCAAGTGCTGTAGCAAACTTACGTCAGTCTCTGTGTGGGGCATGGCAGGAATTACTGACAAAGGTGTCTTGCAACTAGTAAGTATTGAATAATTTATATTTTTTAAATAATATATAATCACCTCCTTGAGGGAAGCTTATGAAGTAAGTCTCTTTTTAAAGAGTTTCATAATCTTCTAATACATACAAATATAGATATTATAGTGGAACAAGATACTCAACAAGGGATACGAAACCTCGTTTAAAATTGTAATTTTTTGAATATTTACATAGGCAATAATCACAAGGCAAGGGGGTTGACATTGTGCACAATGGCACAAGCACTCTAACCGATATTAGTACTGGAGAGGAGGAGAATGCTAACTCATCAACCTTGGGGCTTTTGATTCTGGATCTGTAAAACTATTAGTGCATTCAGTGCCTTATATCTACATATATACAAACACACTTTCATACACAGACACATAAATATGTATCTATATAATATTTAAACATGGATATACCTTCCACTCGATATTCCAAAGGAAGTAAGATTCAATATGGAAAGTAACCATGATTCATGATAGGAATGGAGTGATGAATCCAATCCCGTTTAATTGTAACTGAGAGTTACTATAAAGTTTTAAAATCTAAAACTATTCAGCAGAAAAATAACAAATAAAACAAAATTTAACCTAGGAAACTCGTTTGGGAAAAAACCTAGCAAATTCTAGCACTATTTAGATTAATTAGTTGGGGGTATCTATAGGGGCCCCTACCCGATAATTTAAAAACAACAGTACATAAACATGGCTGAGAAGCCAAAATAGAAGCACATAAATAAAAAGATGAACTAATAATGATCATTGATCGTAACCAAACAAAAAGCCCCATCACCTTGAGGGCAAAGACAACCCCCATGAACCACTAAGCTCCCATGGACCACATTGCACTTATGATGCAACCACGAAGTATGCATTATCCACAAGCCAATCTGCCAAATAAAAAACCACTATTTCCAAAATACAACAGAAGCACAACAAACAATGTTCAAGAAACCAGCACCATTGAAGCCACCAGTGCTACCATACAAAACAAAACAAAAAGCCATAAATTGCCATTGCCATCATCCATAGACACCCTAGTTGCCAACACTAGATTGCACACACAGCTCCATCCCTCAACATCCTCAACCTCAACTACATTTGGAAATTTCATAGACCCTGCTAGCAAGGTCTAGGGATGGGAAGCTCATCCCTCATAGCACCTATACCCTTCATTTTTCTTTGTGAACTATGTCACCACAGAAAAAGAATGGTATGGTCACTTGTGATCTCAAGGTGGCCCTTATTATGGGTCACCATAGGCCAACCAACACTTTGCCATTATCCACATAATATTCATGTAAAACTTGAATTCCTTTCTTCAAAGACCCCAATTGCTTAGAATCCTCTTTAACATCCACCAACTTAAAAGAGGCATCAACTGCCCATCAAACCTAGCTCCCAACTCCAAAGTTTTAGTAGCCAAGACATTATTAGATGGCACCAGAGACATACCTTCAGAGTAGATCCAAAGTAGAAGCTTGAGAAGCCACATCCTCTGTTTTGCTGGAGGGATTAAATCCACCAACTTGTCCACAAACCTTAGAGTAGTCGGAGTAGTGCAATTGAAAATTGAAGCTAATCTGCATCTGTTACAACGCATTTCCTATATGGGTCATGGGGCCTGCTTGCTTTGTTTTTCATGGATTTCTTGAAAAATAGCCACAAGCACTACCCACAACTAAAGTAAAGCATTGCAACCAGCCAATCTCAAGCCACCGCCAATGTTGCATAAACATAATACACTAACTCTTCATCTTATGGTAAATAATGTTCACACCAAATAATGATTATCCCTACTTCACACTCCCCAACTTAAGGCTTGCACAAGAGAAATGATACTTGGTGCATGGGAGATAAGTCCTCTCACCGTTGTCACTAAATGCCCCAAAGAACAATTAAAAATAGAATGATTATGGGGTCATGAACAAAATAAAGGGATCTCCAAAGTTGAAAATAATATGGTGGCATATATCTTAAGTGACAGTCAATATTGGCCCAAGAATTGGATTGATGACCATAAAGTCTTGTAAAGGGCTCTTATTCCACTCCAAAAATCACCAAAAAACTGTAACTGAGTGTAATTTATGTTACCAATGTTGATATCATATAGTCACAAATTTGGTGCCAATTGACAAGGTCTCATCTTCACAGTGCTTTATCTTCCAATTCAGGCAAGAGCCCTTTAAAAGTGCATTAATCACAAGAAGAGAGTCCCCTTTGATAATAAGATTCTCAATTCCTTAAGAAGCTGCTACTACCAAACCTGCTACAAGCGCTTATGATTCAACTTCATTATTAGTTCTAACACCCAAGAAGAGAGACCATCCATACATAATGCCTCCATTCAAGCTTTGGAGCACAAAACTGGCACCAACACTACCCAAATTACCCATAGAAGTGCCATAAAATTCATTTTTCGCAAAATTCTTGGAAGGGGGTTCCCAATCCTTTATTTCCCCATTCAAATTAGGATCATTTTGAATCTTATTAATCTGTCCCGTAATAGAATCTCTTTATTTTTGAATGGGGTGCATTCACAGTAGCAATATTATAATAAAATAAGAATCAAGTTTGTGCTCTTTAGAGGAGATCTTTAACATTTAGAAGCTTCAGGTAGTGACAATAACCACCAACTTCATGGAGCAATTCCAACAGCAATCATCTACTCAAAAATTTGTCATACAAACTCCAAACTGAGCATTGGATTTATATCCAAACTCTAGTATTCACCTATGCAGCTTGAGTGCCTTGATTCATGTGATGAAGTAGGATAAAGCAAAAGTCACCTCTTAAGAATTGCATTCCATAAAAGAAAACTGAGTTGCAAATTAAAGCAAACTTGCAATGCAAACAATCTCAACTCCTACAAAACAAAGAATTGACTTATTGGATAATTCCAATAATTATCTAGAGAAGTGTGCCTAACTTTAGCTATCCTAAGTGTGAGTTCCAATATTTACAAGGCTTACAAGGTGTGCAACACACACCTAACCTAATATTCTCCCACTTGTATACATTGCAAAGGGGACTACAACATAATAGATTATCAGCTGGGGGCAGCAGTGCCCATAACCAATTTGCACCAGTGGTTGAGTCCTTGCCAACTTTGTCAACAAATATGCAACATTCTTTGAGGTGTCCACCTTCTCGATGATTATCTTCTTGCATTCCACCATGTAATGTACAAAATGATAATGCTTATCATTGTGCTTTGTCCACATGTGAAACATAAGGTTCTTGGGCAAACAAATAGCACTCTAACTATTACAGTCAATCCAGACTATATCATGTCTTATGCCCACATCTAAACATAACCTTCGAAGCCACATTGTTTTCTTATAACCATGAGAAGCTGCCATGTACTCAGTTTTTGTAGTTGAAAGAGCAACCACAACTTGCTTTTGAATGTTTTCAAATTTAGTTGCAAGCACCTCGTAATGAAACCATAACTTTTCTAGATTAATTTTGCCTGGAAATTTTTAAGGTTATGGAAAGTTATGCCTAGTTTTATCATTTGTGCACAAATGTTGGTTAAGTTGAAGATAACTTGCCAAATAGAGAGTTACATTCATCAAATAAGCAAGATTCTTATGTTGGTATACCATATTTAGTAAGAGAAATCATTTTCTTCCCAAGTGTGGCATATGGTTTGTATGTTAGAGGGAGGTTTCTTTAAGAAAGATTTTGGTAACATTATCCTTATTTATGCTTTGCATTCTTACGTCATACGCGTATAAATTAGAAAGAAACAACATATCATTCTTTTTATGGACCACTTTTGAAAATAATATGCATTGAATTATGGAATATCTAACTAAATGACTTTGTATGGAAATTTAATTTCACACTTTTTGTTGCTTTGGAATTTAATTTTGCAAATTTCCCATGTATTACCCACAATGGCTTTACTAGATGAAGTTTCAAAAGAAATTATGAAGACAATGAAGAGTTATATTCAGTTTTGTCATTTGTGCACAAATTGTTTATTAAGCTGAAAATAGTTTGACAAGTAGAGATGCAATTTTTTTTAATTTTCGAAAAGGCAAAGTTCGTTATGCTGCTAAGCATAATTTAGTTGGAGAAACTACTGCTATCCCAAGTGCATGACATGGTTTTCTGTATGCAAAGGAATCTTAATTAATAAAAGTTTTGGAAGCGTTATCGTGTGTTATCCTTTAAACTTCTATGTGTATGAAAGTAAAAAGCGACAATGTAACTCCCTACATTATATGCTTTAGGTGTACCACTTGTGCAAGGAACGTGCATTCATGCAGTGCATATCTAGACAAACAACTTTACATAATTGGATATTTAGAAAATGCTCCTACTTAACCATTAAAAAAAGAATGGATTTCAAATACTCCTATTTATCTGTTAAAAGAGAAAATGAGATTAAGATACAGTTCTTCCTTTCCAACCAGACAATAACAAAGCTAATCAAGTTGCCCTCCAAAATACCCTACCAATTGTAAAAATTCTCATAGGCTGGATAGAAGCAGGGATGTATAAAATTTATTATCTTACAGAATGCTTGTTTATGGAAAGGACTTATGATATTACACCATGTCAGTGATAACAACTATTATCATCAGCACACTTGTGAGACCTATTGATTATGCACTACAAGATGCTCCAGTAGCCAGCCAACCCATTATAAGGTCTTAAAATTGCTGTCTTTCATTTTCCAATCTGTAGTTCACTTCTTCTCCAAAAGGGAGAGAGTTCAAAGAAAGTTTGGAGAAACTCAAGTTGGGAAAGAATAATTATTATGAGGATGTGTTGTTAAAAAGAAGAATAAACCTCTATATTGTAATAGCACAGACTGGTTACAACCAGAACTCTATGAAAACACATTATCTTGGAGTTAGCTCATTATGGAGAGGACTAATATCTTTCAACCATGTCAGTTTTGTTAAATAGTACCTTTAGCGCACTTTATAAAACCTATCGTTTATGTACTACAAGATGGTCCAGTGGCCAGCCAACCTTTTCCCATTATAAGGTTTTACAATTTCTGTTTATGTACTACAAGATGGTCCAGTGGCCAGCCAACCTTTTCCCATTATAAGGTTTTACAATTTCTGTTTATATTCTCCGATCTGTACTTCACATTTTCTTCAGAAGGGAGAGGGGTTAAAGAACTTATTTGAAAAACTCAAGTGGTAAAGAACCTATTATCATCAGGATCTTGTTCAAAGAAGAATATAGATTTTCATCCTAGAGATGATAGCTTTAGTAATATGGTCAGTCAGACAGGATTAGACAACACATTTTCTGTGTAAAAACATTTAGAAAGCTTGTTGCGCATTAGTTATATTCATTTCACATCAAATTAGTGTTCTAACAGTATCTGAACGTTCAGGTTTCCAGGGCCAGCTCTTTACAACATCTGAATATTGGTGGCACCTTTATTAGTGATGAATCTTTGTTCGCAATTGCAAGACATTGCCCTCAGTTGAAGGTAATTTTCCAACATAAGATTTTCTTATTTGCATTTATTGGTTTCTTGATTTTCCATAGGTTATGAAAGCTATATCTATTGCCTGCTTGGATCAATGCTTATCAAAGCACTTTAACTACCCTGTTCAACAAATCACTTAAACTTGTGCATGGTTCTACAGTCTTGACAGAAACTTCTTTGTAAGGAGAGAGAATACTCTGTGAAACCAGTTAGACTACTTGAAGTTCTCTTTACGCCTGAATACAAATAAAGCCAAACTTGCCTTGTTTAAGGAGTCTTACAGTAAAAACTCATATTGGGAAAAGCTTTGAGTTAAAAGTCAGGTTCAATTTGACTTATCTTTGATATATAGCTGTGCCTTTATTCTCAATTTTCTTAATTGACTAGCTAGTGTAGCCCTGTAAGGTTATTGGTTTCTGGATTTTTCATAGGTTATGAAAAGCTATATCTATTGCCTGCTTGGATCAATGCTTATCAAAGCACTTTAACTACCCTGTTCAACAAGTCACCTGAACTTGTGCATGGATCTACAGTCTTGACAGAAACGTCTTTGTAAGGAGAGAGAATACTCTGTGAAACCAGTTAGACTACTTGAAGTTCTCTTTACGCCTAAATACAAATAAAGCCAAACTTGCCTTGTTTAAGGAGTCTTATAGTAAAAACTCATATTGGGAAAAGCTTTGAGTTAAAAGGCAGGTTCAATTTGACTTATCTTTGATATATAGCTGTGCCTTTATTCACAATTTTCTTAATTGACTAGCTAGTGTAGCTCTGTAAGGTTATACACTACATGTGTTTTCCTTTGTTGGGCATGTATTTTCACAAATTACTTGTTTGATTTCTACAATGTAAAATGGTTCCAAACTTTATTTCCTAGTGTGCCTTAGTGAACGTTGATTGATCAAAATTTGAGGGGTGACATTTAAAAGTTTGCAACATCTGTAGGTACTTGATACAGATAACAAGTGTGGAGTTTGTGGGTTGAAATCAACAGTGGTTATTTTTTACAATATGATGAACCTAATCCACTAATCAGTGTTCCACAGAGAACATGTCCCTTGCATTTCCCATGTCTTGTAAGCATTAGGTCATCAGCCCCAAGATAGAAGCTGTGTTTACCACAGTGTTGAGACTAAGGCTTGGTGAGAACTTGGCAAGCCGATTTTTGATTCAGACTTGGACGTTGCAAAAAATAACTCAGCCAAAATTCAATTTAAAAAATTAAAAAAATGATATTAAGAATTGTAATAATTGTTTATTTCTTATTGTTATTGTTTTCCTGGTCATTTTCTGATATTTTTAGCAAATTCGCAAGTAATTATGGAGACTGCCTAATGCTCGCTGAGACTCAATACTAATGTTTGGATGTCTCCGCCAGTTAAAGAAGAAAACAAAATGATTTCTTTACAAATTTATTGATTTTCTGGCATTTAACTTGGTATTCTGCAAGTGTAATCAGAGCCCATGGGTGAAATACTAGAACAAGAATTCGTTGTCTTAATAAACATCCTTCCCCCCTTTCCCACTTTGTTGCTAAAACTTTTAAAAAAGAAAAAAAAAATGGTCACCTACAAATTAGACCATTAGATTTTATACATGTTATTATTTGTCCTTATGAATTCGTTTCATCTCTCTTCTATCAAATTCTCAAGTTACTGATGAAAAAGGAAATCTGCCCCCCCAAAAGGATGTGTCTTCAGTGTCCACAGGATTTTTACAAGAAGAGGCTTCCTTGAGATTATTTTATCTAGTCATCCATGATGATGAGCCTATTATCTTTGTTAAAAAGTTAAAAACTAGCCAAAAGAATATTTCCATTTGTAGTTGTATGGTCTTTCAATTTTGCTTGTATGCAGTTCAGTCTGTTAGACTCTTACCATTGTCCATCCCACCCTTCTTGTCTTGTGGATAGAACAAAAACAAAAGAACATTGCAATTTTCAATTTGAGAAACTTGAATCACGAGGGTTCCCTAGTTAGACCACCTTCAAGACCTGCTACACAAAGTAGCTTAGTTGCTGCACAACCTACCTTAGTTGCTGCACATTCTATGTTAGTTGTTGTGCAAAGTAAAGGGATGCTACAGGTTTGCAAGAGACATTTTGTCTTCTATTGAGTGGCTGTTTGACTTCAGAATGGGTCATTTCCATATTGGGTGACTGTTTCACTTCCTAGAGCATCAGTTATGATTGCTAGTGTTAGCCAGTTGTTCACTTTTGGTAAGCAATTTGGTTGTGGAGTTGCATGTCATTGATGATCCCGTTGTGGCCGGCTTTTACCATATGGTGGTGGCAACAATTATTTCAGCAGTGGCATTTCACATGCCCTAGGTTGTGAGTGGTTGATCCATTTCAGCAGAGGTTGCATGCTAAGTCAATGAAGTTTATGCAACGAATTCCAGATTGTTGCAAGTGGACAACAGGTCTTGTGGTATTGTCCGTTATTTTCCATTGTTGCAAGTTGGGCTGCAGGTCATAAACCATTTGAGGACAGTCTATAAATGCATGTAAGTCCCATTGAGGCATTGTAAACATGTATTACTGGGGATTAGTGGCACGAGGAGCATAGCTCACTCTTCCTAGAGTTTTCTGCCTAGTTGAGGTTTCTCTAGAGTACAATCTTGTTCTTGCATGTGTGTGCAATTGATTGCAACATTTTTGTTTTTGTTTTCTGCATTTGAGATGTTTTTTTTAAGTCCTCTATTGTATATTTCATAGACAGCCATTAGAGACAGTAAAGTGTATGCAAAGGTAGTTAGGAGTATCTCCTTTTAAATCCATATGTTATATACCAGAGTCTGGCATAGCTTCCCCAAGTTTATGGATCACTATGCAAAGACATGATATACCCAAGTCTCCTATGATGTGGATTGATATTCTGAGATTCTCTTAAACCATTTGTGTAAGCAACATCTATATCCAGTACCACAAATTTGCTTCCATCATTGGGTGGCATTTTCAAAACTTTTATGAGAATACTTTTAAATCCATAAATAGAGGAATATGTGAACACTGAAGTTCTCCCACAAGAGATTGAAGCAAAATTGTCCGTTACTGTTCAAAGTAAGCTGAGACAATGTATGAGAGAAACATAATAGCATAAGATGGGATTGCCATGCATTTGTCTACAAGAAACATTCTAACTATGGCCAATCTTGTGTGGCCTTGTCTTGTGCAATGCCAGTCTATTTTCTACTTCTTCTTGGTCAGTTCTCTAGTTTTGTCAGTTTATTTACAAACAACTTAGTGAAGCTCTAAGTAGGCCGAGACATTCTCTGACAACAACAAAATAGCATAGGACAGAATGACCATACATTTCTCTGCAAGATAACATTCTAATTTCTAAATGTGGTCAATCTTTTGTGGGCTTACTTGTGCTATTGACAGCCAATTTTTCTACCTCCTCTTGGCTGCTTCTCAACCTTCAACAGTTTACAAGCAAACAATGTAAGCTTGCATTTATAATTCATTGGCCTTTTAATCAACATAAAATATTGTGCTTGAATCCAACGAGACAAAGGCATCAGTTATGTTCCAGCCAAGTTGTTAGTATCTCCTGTTGTGGTTAATTTAGAATAATGAGATTCAGTTGTTGTTGCTTTTGATATTTTTATAGTAAGGTATTTCATTTGATCATTCTTCCTTTTAATAACAATGTTAAAATAGTCTTGCTGACATGAATGGCAAACCTTAAGTCAACTTGAGGTCTATTGAATTTTATATAACCACAAAGTAGACAACACAAGTAAAAGAAAAAGCAACACTGTAAGAGGTTAATCACTAGCAGGGACGTGTAGCATTCTTGTGATCTTAATGGTGTGGGTAAGGTCATTATATTGTAAAAAATTACTTGGACTTTTGTTACTTCCAAAGGATCCTGCTCTTGGTAAGTCTAAATCAGGGACAGAAGTTTACATGTTTTTTATGTAAATTTGAAAAGGCTGGTGTAATCTCTACCAAATTAAGCTGATTGTCAGGCTGTCTTCCAGCTGCATTAGTCTTTCCTAGCTTTTTCTGTGTTAATCTATTAAAGTAATACCTTTGTGTGCAATCGCCTTATCTACATTTGCCAATCATATTTCATTCTATGTTCATTCATTGAAAGTGGGACTGTGTTAGTGCTGTGAAGCCCCATCATGCGATTTCAAGCTTCAATTCATTAGGATGTTATGTTTTATGGCATTTGAATTAGATAGAAAAAGTCATCTAAAGTTCAAAGTTTCAAACGATGATTTAATGGTTCATATGCAAATTATGTAGCTACTAATAATGCTATTAAAATGGTTGAAATGATGATAACAATGTTGGAGGGAAACATCACTTTTGCTAAAATTTAATGGGCACTCCAGCTCTTCTCAAGACTTTAACAAGTTTTGGCAATATGGAATCAGCTGTAATAACTAATAACTATCCTCCCCTTAAACTATTACTAGCTAAGATACCCAAATCCTATTTTGATTGCCATCTTGGCTTTTAAGTTTTCTTTCTGGTATATCTATAGCCTTGAGCAGTGGAATTTAAATCACTTAAGAACTTTCATTTTTATGGCAAGCTACAACCACTTGTACTATTTAACCGTGTACTTTCATTCAGATAATCACTTATCTTATGTGCCATTTATATGATTTCTGAAGGCATTGAAAATTTGAAATTGAATGAATTTCAAGATTTGAATCTGAATGGTAAGGACAGCCTTACTGCCAAAGGAAGTTGGTATGTTTTTTTATTTGCTATTATGAATTATCTTTAAGGGATGCTTACAAGTTTGTTGAAACGATTTTAGGCCAATTCTGGGGATTCCTCTAATTAAACCAAGTACATGTAGCGCAATTTGCATCTCTATTTAAAGTGGGACTATCTTCAGAGTTTTTTCTAGATTGTACTGTTAATAATTTTTCATGACCATGCCAAGATGTCAAAAAACTTTTACTCTGAAATAATAGTTAATGATACATTAAGATTATTTCAGTGAGTTATAGTCTTGGTCACCATGCTCATGTTTGTGCTCATATTTGGTAATGATAAAACTTGGACAAGTTTTGCCAATGCAGAAAATTTCAGTAATTTTTTCCGATGACAATTTTTAATTTCTTTCTTCAAATTTCAAATGAAATATGTATATACAAAGGAAGTTTATAATAAAATGGTTCTACAAGAACTGGAACAAAAAACTATTTCCAACTTTGATGTTTTACATGATGCTACTCTGGTCTACTTAATAGTTATACATTATAACTTGGGACAGGAAAAGTGCTAGAGTAAAGAAAATGATCACAGTTCGAAACGATTCAAACATTTTAGAATAAGCTAAAATCGTGAAAGAATTAGATGATTTGGCAACATTGTGTATGTATGACTTCAAATTACTTATGGAAACAATATTCTTTACTTTTCTACAGATTCATTTAAAATACTCATGTTGATCATTTCTGGCTTCCTTCCAATTTAGTTCTTTAATCCACATAATCTAATACATAAATAACATGCTGCTGCATGAAATGTATTGTGCAATACTTCCATTTGTTATAGGGTCTCCCAAGTGAACAGTAAATGTTCTTTGATTTTAAGCTGTGGGTCAATTGTTTACTGGAAGGAGCAACTAAGTTTGCTAAACGCAGTGCCCTTAAAAGCTTCAGCTTATATTTTCCAATTCTTGAATTCATTTAAATTTGTTGATGAGCAAGTTGACCTAGGTTGATGCCAGCATCGTTAAGTTTATATTTCACAGGTTCTGGATCCTTTTCAATTTGAAGCCTTAGCCATTAGCCATATTGTTTAAGCCTCTATAAGATACACTGCCAACAGAAGCAATTCATGCTTTTCTGATACTTGGCCTTTGTTCGAGGCTTTTTTAATCTTCCAAATGTATACTGTGAGCCATGTGGATCTAGTGCCTGTTGGACTTGAAATTTGTCCAATAATTTGGTCTATTCCTGCATACAATTATGATTTTTTTCCATGTTCATGCAGGTTTTGTATTTGTCATTGTGAACTCTTCAAAGAAGATGGCTCGTCTTGAGTGTTTTTTGATTTTCTTGTCTTAACATGCAGAGTCAGTTGATTTCCAGCCAATGCTTCTGCTCCACGACTATTTTTTTCTTTCTTCCTGGATTCCCTTAGTGTCTTTTCCTTTCTTGCTATAACTTTAGTGTCTTTTCCTTTCTTTCTATAACTTTAAAGTGTAATCGACTTTATGCACCATCGTTCAGCGTAAATAGGGCAGTGCATCTACATAGTAACTTATTAATCTGACACCTAATCGTCTATGATTCTTGTGTTTTTAAGAATGAAAAATGTTCTTGATCCTCATATCAATAAGCATTGATAAACCCAATTTATTTTCCTTTTTGCTATTTCCAATGTTGATTTGGGTTCTCAATGGTGTATATATTGACCACCTGCTACTCCTTGTAATGCACTGCAGGTGCTTATACTTTGGAGTTGCCGCCATGTAACTGAGACAGGCCTCGTTGAAGTGATTAGAGGATGCCCCAAGCTCAAATCTATCAATGTCTGGGGAATGAGTATCTCACCGACATGCTGCAAGAAATTGCTTACTATCAATCCACATCTCCATATAAAACCCGGAGGAATACACATACAAATGACAGAGGCTCGGCTGTGACAAATGACATGGGTATTCACAATTTACCAATCTCAAGTTGCAGTTCATTGTCTTGAATTTGCTGCTATTGTTCTGTTGGCAGTAGTGCCATGATTGATCAACTGGAATCTCTAAATCCATTTAATTCATGTTTATGTATTTAGACACTATTTTGTGATATTAATTGGCTATGGTGGGGGTGCTATTATTCTTGGTTGACCTAAATATTTTAGGGCTTGTCTATAATACAAAGTTGCTTTATTGGTTATGGTAGCCAATTCCAAAGTGTTTAAATGCATGTGGAAGTAGTGTCTCATGGCAATCTAAACCTTTCAACATGGACATAGTCAAGCTGAACACGTCTGACTGTACTTTTCGTAATTATTATTTAAAATATCTTGTTATATATACAATTAAAATTGAACAAAGAATGACGTCCCAGCATTTCGTTCACGTTGATTATACAGTGTAACTTCTAAGGGTGCAATGATAAATCGAGAAAATTCCTTCAAATTTATATTAATTTAGTAAAGTCTAGAAAGATGGGTGGAATGATAAATCAAAATTCCTTTAAATTTATATTAATTTAATAAAGTCTAGAAAGATGGGTGGAATGATAAATCAAGAAAATTCCTTCAAATTTATATTAATTTAATAAAGTCTAGAAAGAAGGGTGGAATGGCAATATATCATGAGAGTCATCCTATCAGGGATATCTATCCGAGTTGGAAGTAGGCATGGAAGTCTTTGAAAGCATGGATAAATATAGTAAAATGCAAACAATATAAGATCATTTTTCCCTTCTAGTTTTCTTTTATTTTGGGGATGGATCACGAAATGTGATCTGAAATGTTGATGCTAAAAACTCATACATAATCAAATTCAAAAACAACAATTTTATTAAACACAAGACCAACTATGATTTGATGGGGAGAGTCATTCGACTTGTCTCCCCACCCATTCCACCCATTCCCATAGTTAGTCAAAGGTCCTCATATTCCATTTAGTTGCCTAGGCAAATACTTTAGTTTTGGATATGCAAAGCTTTTCATTTAGCTTGTTTGGTTGATTTTTCTCATCTCAATTGTTTTGAATGTTTGGAAAACAATTGATTAGCTATTAGAGTTATTTTATTTTGTTTTATTTTTTGGACTAGAGTTTTTTCTTTGATTACAAGCTTCCCCTAAATTGATGCAAACATTAAATGCTTCAATTAATATCAATCAATCCAAAGTCAAATGAAATGAAATTGAGTGGTGCAAAAGTCAATAATAAAATAAAAATAAAATCAATACTACACATACCTACAACACAATGAAGTAGATTTAATATGATAAAAGACGAATAATATTTATTATAATGTATGAGAGATTGAGCATTGTAAGCTATAGAACAAAATAAGTATTATAGTAAATCTCATCGAAAAAGTAAAATATTAGAAAATAAGATTTTGATTGATATACTTTCCCAATACTACTATAATAAAATAAAAATAAAACCAATACTACACATTCCTACAACGAAATGAAGTAGATTTAATATGATAAAAGATGAATAATATTTATTATAATGTATGAGAGATTGAGCATTGTAAGCTAGAGAACAAAATAAGTTATAGTAAATCTCATCGAAAAAGTAAAATATTAGAAAATAAATTTTTGATTGATATACTTCCCCTCTCCCCCTCCCCCGCACCCCCCTTGTTATGAAATTAGAAATGCCTTGTCCAAATTATAATCGTAAAAAACACCATGATCATCCTCATAGAAAATATGAATTTTTCCATGCTTCTTATTTTTGTTGTAGGTTATGTCAAATGAATTGTCACACGGTGTTGGAAATATTGTTGTCATTGACATCAACAATGTCTTGGTAATATTGGTTCCCCCCTGAAGCGTTGAAGATAATTAAATAAAAATAAAATAAAATGTTCTATTATTTATGAGGTTGACCCCCCTTTTGGAGCCACCTCATGTAGGAGAAATTAAATTAATTTTATTATTAATTTTTATGTGGTTCCCAAATTGGGCCAACCCTCTAGAACGGTGCGCCCACCTTTAGAAAATAAATTAAAAATAAATAAATATTATTTATGATAAGAGGGTCAACTCTCTTTGAGGAGTCACCTCCCTTGGGTGAAGAGTCATGAAGGCATGTATAAATAAAAAGGTTGTGAGAGGATTCAAAAGCAATCAATTCAAAGAATATTATTTTCACGAAGAGCAGAAATAAAAAACTATTTGTGCAAATCTATGAGACATGCGATAAGGTTTATAGCAATATTTTAATGAGAAGGAAATAAAAATAAAGCAAGATCATGGAGTCTTTATGAGTAGAATTATTGAAGACTATATCGTTGATTTATGAATGGGAATAAAGGACGTTTCGTTCCGAATAGAGAAAACACGAATAAAACTATAGAAATGTGAATACACATCAATTAAAGGTTGGAGGATGTGGAAGATGTTTTGCAAATCGTGGGTTGTAAATAAATGTGGCTTTTTTGCTTCATACGGGCACAAATATAGTACACATGTAGACTACAAACAATCTTTCTTGAATGGTTTTTCTTTAATTTTGGAGGGATGAAGAAGCCTCAAGAAAAAAAGATTCGTCTCGTACAAGAAAACTAAGGAAAGTTAAACTAAACAAAGCAAGAATATTTTTTGTGGAAACATGCAACTCTAGATTGCATAAGATATTCAGATGAGCTCATTTCATGTTGAGATCCTCATATTACAATGTGTTGAATTTCAATTGAGGAAGTCAGAATTCCTCAATATCATTCAATGTCATAATCTAAATTATTTTCCTCTCATTATAACCGCGTTAGATCTTGCTGGTTCAAGTTATTTAGCATTTATGCCTTTCTGATAATTTTTTTCCTCTCACAATAACTGTGTTAGATCTTGCTAGTTCAAGTTATTTAGCATTTATGCCTTTCTGGTATTGGACATACACAATATATTGGAAGAGAAATAAATGTTCACGTAACAATAATGTCGAATTTTTTTTTTTCAAATATTTGACCAAAATAACTAGTTTACGAAGAAAACTCCCATAGATACATTCTAGTCTTTATTTTTATGATTATTCTAGTCTTTAAGGCTTGCTTTGTAAATCCTATGACTCCATGTATATTTTTATGAAAATTGATGAATATTTGTGCTAACTATAAAGAAGAAGAGTGCCAATTTCACTTCCACATACAGTCTTCATGAAAAGATGCAACTTTGGTATTCTATATTTTTGTATTCTTTTGGCTACGCCACTTTAGTATTCTTCTAATTGAAATACTGAAGATATATATTCTTTGAATTTGTGAATGGTTCAATTTGCTTGAATGTATTACTTATGTTTAAATCTAAATTTGTTGATATATATATTATTATGTTTTCATGGTGCTTCTTCAGGCAACTATTAATGGTGTGTGGAGGAATATCTAAAATTTAAAAGAATCTACGAAACTAAAATTATTTGTATTCTGTATTTTTTATAATGATGAGCAATATATTGCCTTTTTAAGGTTCTTGTAATTTTCAAAATCCTTCCTACTGGGGTTTGTATACTTTCAAAACCCATGCATGTAATAAACACTTGGATAGGGTTTGTATAATATTTAATCTGATGAAAATCTTTTTTCCTTTTTTTTGGGTAAGTTAATAGCTAGTTAGGCCAGCACTATATATTATTGAGAAAAAAATAATAGAGTACTAGTGGCCTTTCGGCTCAAGTTCAACGTTTAGAGTGCCATATTGGCCCAACAACAAGCAAAATTACTACTTAACAGCCAACAACCAAAAAATAGTCCCACCCGCCTATCTATATTTATCCTACTACCCGATAAAACTAAGCAAAAATAACTATTCTGCTAACCAGCATCAGGATTTTCTTCCCTTCCTTCCCTTCGACTTTCGGGGGCCACGTAGAGCGGTGAAAATGGGGCTTGAATCCTCATGACCCAAACCCCATTCCTTCTCTTCCTTTCACATCTGCTTTGCATGTGCAACATGGGCCTTCACTGGGCATTCCAGTTTTCATCTCTTGTGTAACGGGTTGTTTGCTATCACCTCCACATCCCGTCCATCCTCTTCCAGCTAGTCTTCACCTGAGTATGGTAGTACCGGGGTCACCAAGGTGTCGTTATCCTCATCATCACTGTCCACTTCGAACCCTTCACTAGCCATAAAGTTTCCCATTTCCTCCTTTGTCATGGGCGAAAGGAGGCCCACTACATGGAGAAGGAAATTGAGGTATCTATCTATATCCCCATACCATTTCTCCAATTCCTTAGGCTCCACCATTGACAGAATCAAAAATTGTGGTACTGGCTTTGCACCCCATCTCTTAAGTAGGTAGTAATGCTGGGGCATAGGGATTAGCCCATTCTCATCGACGTTGTCCAACATTGCGTCTATTTCACCTAGATACATGTGTGTAAACAGACGCTGGTAGAGGTTCTTAACCCTTAACTTGTCCATGCCCCTGTAGAGTGCAAGGGCCAAGAACATCTCTGGGATGTATGTGTTGAGTTGGTGCTTATGGTAAGACCGGATGAGTTCTCGACCCAACACCTTTCGAACTACATGGATGACCAACTTATCCTTCACTGTAAGGACCCCGCGCAACCTGACATCTGTCACCTCACACTGAAACGACACCATGGTTGTAGTTGTTTCTAGGTAGACGGGTGTGTCCATCGTTCTTTCTTCTCCCACCTGTTCGCTCCAAATGCTTCTCTGCCAAGCTTCCAACTGTGGCTTTTCTAATGTCGCCACCAATACTTATAGCCAAATACTGTCTTTCTTGAACCGAAGTTATTGCGTCATCCTTTCACACAAGTGACTCATAAATTTTGATCCAACATTCTCGAGGTCACTAGCCTGAAGTGATGTTTCGTTGCCTTGAACCGATCGTCTATATCTTGAAATGATGATTTCCTACCAAGTGTGACACAACCCAAATTTTGAAGCATACCTTTTGTGCAGTCTGCGGGTTTCAGTGGATACGGGGAGCTAGCCAAATCCACCACGCATGATGACTTGGTATTTGCGCCGCCTCTTTCAATACCTTCATTCTCATGCGACACTTCGTACGGTTTCGACTTAACTAGCTCTAACCTGAACATACTCTGCCTCTGCCACTGCTCCTTTTGCCAAACTGTCCACCATTGAATTTACTTCACGGTACACATGGCTGACTTGGAACTCCTCGAAGGATGTGATGAGATTCCAAATCAGACACAACCAACAACGTAATAGCCAATTCGGGGTGAAGTTGCTTCTGACAGCATTCACTATGATTAACGAATCCCCTTCCAGGTGCAGCTTCGATGCCTCGATGAGTTTCCCCAATTCCAGCCCGCTTAGGGCTGCCCTGAATTCTGCCATGTTGTTTGTTGCTTAGCTGGTGAACTCCGCCTTTTGTGCTAACTCCTTGCCTTCAGAGTCTCTTGCCACACAACCTATGCCGACCACTCTAGGATTACCCATAGAGGCGCCATCAAAATTTACTTTAATCCAGCCAGGTAGCGGTTTCTGCCACACTGTTCTTCTTTTGATTTCAACCTTCGGTATCGCCCCCATGGCTCCAATGATGGGAGGGATGTACAAACCAACGAATTTAGGGTAAGCTGAATATCTTTGTTAGAGAATGCATTTTTTGGGAAGGTTATCCTTTTCGCTGCATTGTTTGCCAATTCTACCATCGCCTTTACTAGACGCCTTACGAGTATTTCTCTACCCATTGATTGCTCTTGGAAAATACGCCTGCTTCTTTCCTTCCATATTTCCTAGAAGACCGTGGATGGCACTATTTGCCATATGCTGCTGAAAACTCCTTTATTGAGCTTCCTTGGCCATGCGAAAAGCCAATCCCAGAGGTTTGTCAATAGTGGGGTCGGATAACTTAGAAACCCGAGCATAAATTTCCAATAGTATTCAACATAGGGACATGAGAGAAAAAGGTGGGACACTATTTTCGCCTATTGCTTACACATTATAAATTTGCTTGGACCCTTGAAACCTAGCTTTACTAGCCTATCCTGCGTTAGAATCTTCCCCTGAGTAGCTAGCCACGTGAAAACTCCAACTTTTGGTAGGATGTTTTTCCCCCATAGGAGTGCATTTGGCTATATTTTTCCTTCCTCCATCCTTTCCTTGAGCTTGTAACCGATCTTTACTTTGTACTTGCCATCTGCTAAGGCACTCCATCTCAATACATTGTCCCCTTCAACGACAGTGATAGTCCTGGATTTT
The DNA here is from genome assembly GCA_007115665.2 of Sequoiadendron giganteum. Classification (NCBI taxonomy): domain Eukaryota; kingdom Viridiplantae; phylum Streptophyta; class Pinopsida; order Cupressales; family Cupressaceae; genus Sequoiadendron; species Sequoiadendron giganteum. The sequence goes on from CM021102.1 coordinate 635,346,207, forward strand.
AAGGTCAATTCCAATGTCTTTTTTTGAGCCTCAAGGGCATTGAGCGCATCTAGATTTTTCCACCTCCACTGTTGTATTCCATTATTCCATACTCTGTCTCCATAGTCACTCACCTTCGAGCCCCAAACCTTGATTGATTCTGCCTTGATTGCTGCCAGGCCCACCATATTACCTAGTTTAGAGTGTCCATCCCACAAATCTTCCCAAAATGAAACACTTCTTCCATTGTGGACTTCCCATGTGACATACTTGCAAATGATGTCCCTAAATTTACAAATGAAGTTCCAGATTGCCGAGCCTCTCGGTGGGTTGAGTGTTCTAACTATGCTCACTGGATCATCTAACTTGAGGTATTTCCTTCTCAAGATTCTCACCCACTTTTGATTTGTTGGTATACATTTTCCAAACTAGTTTATCACCCATTGCCTGGTTCATTTCCTTCAGTTGTCTGATTCCTGCACCACCCGAGGCCTGTGGTTTGCATATCTTGTCCCATGCCAACAAAGGGACCCTATTTGTTTCCTCCAGGCCATTCCAAAAGAATTTCCTCATAATTTGGTTGAGTTGTTCTACAATACCTTCAAGGATTTTTAGGCATGACATGGAGTATACTGGGATGGATGCCAGGACGGTTTTTACCATGAGCAGCCTACCTACTGAGGTTAGCCATTTACCCTTCCATAATTCCATCTTCTTTTTGCAATAACCCACTAGCCTGTCCTAGAAGCCAATGTGATTAGCCCCAACAAAAAGGGGCATCCCTAGGAATCTCCCAGGGAGGCTAGTTGGTCTTACACCCAAGATCCTTGCGAGGTCTCGTTGTAGACTAGGTTGGACATTAAGAAAGAAGACTTTCAATTTTCTCCAATTAATAGCCTGACTTGATGCCCTACTGTAACCATCCAACACCTCCTTTATCTTCCTTGCTTTTGCTCTTGAGGCTAGACCAAAAAGAATGGTGTCATCCACGAATTGTTGGTGTGTGCTTGCTCCCACCCCTGGGGCAGCCTTAATACCTCTCCATGATCCATCCAACCTGGCTTGTCCAATTTTCTTGCCAAATTTTCTTGCCAAGGGCTTCTGCCATTGTAATGAAGAGAAATGGGGATAATGGACCCCCTTGCCTTAATCCTTAGGAGGAGTCAATAAAACCTTGGGCTACTCCATTAATCAGAATTGAGAATCTTGGGGCAATTATGCAGCTTTTAATCCACTCCACTAGCTTCCTATCAAAGCCAAACCTAATCAACACATCTAACATAAATTGTCTGTCCACCCAGTCATAGGCCTTTAGAATATCTAGTTTGAGGATCATACTTGGTTGTCTTAACTTTCTTTCTGTGTGGATTGTCTCATGTGCCACTATTATGCCTTCTATGATTGACCTGCCCAGAATGAATCCACTTTGTTCTTCTAATATAATTTTTTCAATTACCAACTTGAGCCTATTGGAAATTACCTTTGTTATTATTTTATAAACTGTATTACATAGGGAAATTGGCTTGAAGTCCGCCATGCAATTGACCTCTTTCTTTTTTGGAATGAGTGCAATGAAGGTGTGGTTAATTGCCCCTAACATTGTTGTTTTTCTTCTTGATTCTTCCACTGCTTTGACTAGGTCTTCCTTGATTATTTCCTAGCATATATGATAAAAGAAGGCCAAGAAGCCATCTGACCCTGGGGACTTGTCTGCTCCAAGATGGAAGGTTTCTTTTTTTACTTCTTCCATACAGATTGGTTTAGTGAGTTCTATGTTCTTTGCCTCTGAGATCGAGTTTGGAATACCTCTAATGAAATCCTCCCTGGGTCTCCCATCTTGTTGATCTTCCTTCTTGAACAAAGATTCAAAGTACCTAATGGCATCCGAGCTGATCTCCTGCTCAGATTTGGCAAGGGACCCATCTTCTTTAACCAGCTCCGTGATCCTGCTTGAATTAATTTTGACCAGAGTTGAATTGTGGAAAAATTTGGTATTTCTGTCACCTTCTTGAAGCCACAGTTCCCTGGATTTCTGCTTCTAGTAGCATTCCATTCTTGCCAAAATCTCAGATTGAGCACCTAGAAATTCCTTTTCCTTGAGGAATTCTTCTTGCCCAATACCTTTTTCGATTACTTTATCATTTAGAGACCTGAGCTCACTCTCTATCTTGTCACTTTCTTCAAAAATGTTTTTGAAATGTTCCTTATTCTAGACTCCTAGTTTAGCTTTGATATGAGAGAGTTTCTTCTAGAATGAGAATAAGTGTGATTGATTACCAATCCAAACTTCCTTCCACCATATCGAAATCTGATCTAGGAGATTTGGGTCTCTCATCCACATCTTTTCAAATCGAAAGGGTGAACCACCCTTAAATTTATCCGGATGAATTGTAAGTTGGATCGAAAAATGATCTAATATTCTCCAGGGTAAAATAGAAGCTTCCATCAAATTCACCCCCTGGTTCCAATCCCCGACCACCAGGAATCTGTCCAATTTCTCTGCTATTCCAGTATGGCCCATTCTTCTATTTTTCCAGGTGTATACTCCATTTTTTGTTGGTATCTCCCTTAGCATATTTTTATCCACAAAGTCTTGGAAGTCTATTTGAGATCTTGCTAGAGTTCTCATCCCACCCTACTTCTCCGAGTTATTCAAGGTGACATTGAAATCCCCACCAATTATAATTTTTTCATCTTTTAACTGTCCCAGGGAAGTTGAGATTGCTGCCCATAGGTTCCTCTTGTTTGCTATGGCTATAGGACCATATACATTGATAAGCTTGAGTTATGCATTCCCTTGGTATGTTCTTACTGAGACCATCAACCAATTTTGATTCGCTTCTAAGAGGTTACAACACACCGTGGCTGGGTTCCACACTATTCCCAATCCACTAGAAGTCCCAATTGACTCTTTAAGAATCCCTCCCCATCCCTTCCAATACTTCATCCGCTTCTCCTGCTCCTCCCTACTCCATTTTGTCTTCTGGATAAGCAAAACATCTGGTTTACTATTGTCTACTTGGCGCCTAAAGTGACACCACTTGCTAGGGGCATTCAAGCCCCTAGCATTCCAACTTATGATTCTCATGGCTCCCCGGGAAGGGGAAGCCCCTTCTTGTTCCTAAGGATCATTTGGCCCAACTTTGTTTGGCCTTTGGCTAATCCTGCCACTGTTAATTTTTCCTTGTTGGATTTGCGTCCTCTTTGACTGGTTGACTTGATCTTTGGCATTTTCCTGGCCGAGGGGATTTGCTTAATTCCTCTTTCAGCGAGGATGCCCTCCTGATATTCCTCAAAGCTTCCATCACAGACTGACTCTGATCCCATACTTTCCTAATCCTGACCTTCTTCCACACCTTCCTCCAATTCCTTATAATTTGTGAGTTCCTTCATTTGGGGTGCTTCTGGATCCTCTAGCTCCAGGTCAATCCACCTCCTTTCTATGATTTCCATCGACTGATTCTCAATCCTGATGTCTGTGAGATGAAGAAAACCTTCCCCGAACTGGGGATCTGAGCTCGGGATGAGTGCCTGCTCATACTGAAATGGCCAATAAGTTTTTTGGCTCTCCTCTTCCTGTAGGTCCATTGAGTTTCTTCCCCCCAACCCTACCTCCTTGGTTTTTGATTTTGGTGGTCTTATTGACTCTATCAATTCCTTTTCCAAATATTTGATTGGTGGCCTTATCTCCAAGTTGTATTCCATCTCCTTTTCCGGCTCTTTCTCTCCCTTAAACATAATGGTGTTACTAGCCTCATCCCTTTTTGTACACTTATTCTTTCCATGCTCCAATAATTTACACTTAGGGAAAATTTGTAGGCTATCTTCCCTGCTCACTTCTTGTCTCCAGGAACCCGTTTATGAAATGAGATCTACCACCCTCAACAATTCTATACCCTGAGCCATTGATACGCATATTCAAAAGTAAGACCCTTTTTTCCAGATCCTCCTGAATTTTATCTACACCTTGTAGTTTGCCTAACTGTCTTCCTATCTCCTTTAAGGTTTCCTCCATCCAATACTCCGAGGGTAAATTGTATAGTCTCACCCACACTGCGCTTTCCTCAATCCATAATTTCCTTGGGTCAAAATTCAGTCACCAATCTATAGGATGCAATTGAGTTCCATCCAAAAAATAAGGCCCTGTTTCTAGGGCCTTAGTCTTCCTCTTTTGATCAGGGAATGTTATCAGGAACCAGTTATGTTCCAAGGCTTTCACTGTTATTTTCTCTCCCTAGGTTTTATTGCACCAGTCTTCCAATACTGCTCGACACTTATGGTCTTCGCTCCCTCATTTAGCAAACACTCCAAATTCTTGTAGTGATTCCCGAGTTCTTTTGAAAGTTTCATTATTTACACAAAAGGAGGGTATCGGGGTTGATAGGGACTTACCACTATCCGCTTCACCTGGTTTTGCCGATCTAGTATTCATGTTAGGCTTGGTTGGTGGAGCCCTTTTGTGATCTTCTTGGCGCCAGTTTTTGGTCATGTCTTTGTCCACCCATAGCTTTTTCCTGAATTACCCATTCGATCTTCTGAAATTTTGCTTGCCTCCCCTATTGAATCCCCAATTTCCTCCCCCTTTACCCTTGGCCTTAGAGTATTGGTTAGGTCTCACCCACGGAGGCCCTTAACCCCGTTTGATCGATCCCTCCTTTGCTTATATTCGATTTCTGGTCGGTACTTGGGTTGATAGTAAGGATGACATTTATCCACCCAGATACCGTTCTCCAGCACCCATTGGGGTCTATACATTTCTGTTTTTGGAGTCCTTCCTACTTTCTCATAAGTCGACCATCCATTGTTGATCCTATCCCTGAATTCTTCAAAAGGGACCGTTCGCTCCAGTTCCTCACTCCATTTTTCCTTACTTTGAGTTTCTGCTTCCGTTGCCTGCTTCTATTGATATCTGTTGTCCTTCTCTGGTGTATTGTGCCTCTGCTTTCTTCCTTGCAATGTCTTTTGGCCTTCAGACCTCTGCTCCTCGCACTTTGCCACCTCACAATTTGTTTTTTGCGCCATTACGCTTACTTGTGCCATTCTTTACCTATTCTTTTCTCAATATATTCAGTTCAAAGAATTTAAGTGATATTAAGGTTTGGGCCTTGGTTGTAGGCACTACAGGCAAGAAGCTCCACCAGTTCACCAAGGAGCCTCCCCTTAACACCAGGGTAAATAGTCTCCATTGTTAACGCGGTAGAGAGCAACCCCGCGAGGTTTGAACCTTGGTTGTTGGCTCTACAGGCAAGAAGCCCCACCATTTCACCAAAGGGTCGCCCCTAGAAAGCAATAAAAATTTAAACGATATTAAGGTTTGGGCCTTGGTTGTTGGCACTATAGGCAAGAAGCCCCACCAGTTCACCAAGGAGCCTCCCCTTAACACCAGGGTAAATAGACTCCATTGTTGACGCGGTAGAGAGAAACTCCACGAGGTTTGAACCTTGGTTGTTAGCTCTACAGGCAAGAAGCCCCACCATTTCACCAAAGGGTCACCCCTTTTTTTTTTTGAATTTTAAACATAAATAGATTTGTTTTTATTTGCTAGCAATTCTTATTAAAATGACATTAGTTTGGCTACCAATCTTCTTTTGTTCAGATTTTGACTTATAATACTATATATTTATAAACATACATTTGTAAGTGGTTCACATATTATCTTAAATGACTATATGAAAATTGCTACTTTACATATGTTTAGAGAAGAAAGCAAAACTTGTTTACTCAACACAAGAAAAATTGTTGGTTTGATATCTCAAACATATTTTACCATATGTGTCTTCACAAAAAGAAATCTTTGATATGAAGAAAAAACATTTGTAGAACAGTTGAGGAGGAAAATAGATATACCAATTCAGTTTACTCTTAAAGAGAAATGGCAATTTTTTATACAAACAGACGTAAAACTATAGGGCTTTAAACTGATTGCTAATAATAGAAACATCTTAGTGTATGTCAATGTAAAATTAAAAAGCATGCTTCAATTTGTTGTTCACTTCACCATGTGAATGTGCACAAGTATAAGTATAATTAATGTTTTATCACATTTAAATGACCAAATGAACAACACATGAAGGTTTTATGTAAGTTTAGATTAAACCACGGTATGATCCTTTTTTACTCACTTTTTTTTTGAAGACTATACCTCCTTTAATTGTACATTATATACCAAAAACAAATGATAAAGAGAACCTAAGAAATGCTTGGTTTTAGCCTTATTCCTTGGCACTATTATCCACTATTTATTATTAACACTCTAACGCTAAACAATCTTTCCATTTTTGAAATTATTAGATTTATATTGCAATTAATTTTTTTTAACTATTTCTATTCTTCACCAAATTGATAATATAATCTATTATATAATATATATAATATATATCATGTTATATCTTAATATGTATTATAATTTAAATTATATTATATTATATAATATTATATATTAAAGGAGGATTTATGTATATGTATATATATTATATAATAATTATTAATATTACTAATGTATTGACTCTTTTTATCTTATAATATAATCTATTAATAATTAAGAAAATACTATTTCTATTATATTTCTTTTTAAAAAGTTTAAGAGTAAAATTTTAAAAATGATATATTTCTTTTAGCTTAAGCAACTCTTTAAACAAACATTACTTCTTTCTTATGTCAAAACATAGAGAGAGAGTTCAGAAACTATACATTATATTATAAACTGTAAAATAACATAAAACTATTATATATTATTAATTTATGATAATATGTATTTGATTATTTTATTCTATTATTAATATAAAATTTACATTATAATAATATATCTACTAGCAAGTGCACCTTGGTGTGCAATGGGTATGTCAAATAGGTGTGGAAGGTCAATTTTTTTTTTATAAAAGGGGGTAAAAACTTTATTGAACCAACAAATTAGTACAAAGCAAAAGAGTACACCAAACCCATCAAGTGTCAAAAACCCAAAGTAGAGACATCAAGAAACTCCCAAGAAACATCTCATATCTTCCATAACAAGATCTTCCAACACTTGAGAAAGGTCCTCAGGAAGACCTCCCCAATCCTCCACATTCCAAGTCCCCATCCGCTCAGATGCCCATTTAACCAAACCATCAACCACCTTATTCCATTCCCATGGGATATGGAAAAAGGTGATAGAATCCAAGACCCCCCTAGAGAGATGCTTTGCTTGACCACCACCAACGACTGCCAACTCACATCATCCAATTGACACTTATTCAACATATCAATCACAATCTGGGAATCTGACTCAAATTATCCTTCTCCAACCAAGGGTACAAGCCTATTTCAACACCAAAAGAATAGACAAAGCCTCCATAAATTTGTTGGTTTGCATACCTCTATACATCGAGAAGAAGAACACAACCACCCTTGAGCTATCCCTGCCAATACCACCAACCTCTGCATGCCTAGGATTGCCTCTAGAGACCCATCAATATTTATTTTCAACACCCCAAGTGGAGGGGGTTTCCAATGATCACATCTCTGGACCTTCCCTCTAGAACATCGACTCACCTCAAGTAGGGGACCAATCTGTCATAGTCCGAAAGCCCCAAATCTTAGACCACACCCATATCTCTAAGATCCACAGGGGTAGAAAAATCACACTTAGCTTCTAGAGACTCCTGAAGAACCCCCAAGACCCTCAACCATAGTTGTCGCACTTGAAGCTTCTTATCTAGAAAGATCTTGTGGTTACGTTCCAACCAGATATGCCAAATAATCAAGCTAGGGCCAATTTTTTAAGTAATTTGAAGGAAAGAAGTCTTAGTTGGAGAGTTCCCTATCCCACTCCAGAATCCATCCAAATAGGAGGCATGCCTACATGACTGGTTCTAGACTCCCCACAAATAGTGCCAAATCATTCTAGCAAAGGGACATTGAAAAAATAGGTGTGAAGTGCACTCTTCATTATTGATGCACATAACACACATAAAGGGGCCCTGAAAACCACACTTCCAAAGACTCTCCCAAGTGAGGCATCTATTATGCACCACAAGCCAAGAGAAGAAATTGCATTTAGGCCAAGAGAATTTATTCCAAACCTGTTTCGACCAAGGGACCCCCGTACACCTGAAAACCTACTTGTCCAACACTTGATAGCCAGAGGCAATTGGAAATTTTCCTTTCGAGTCATAACCCCAAGCCGGAACATCCCTCCCCAAAAGAGAGTTACAAACCCTACCAACTAGAGTAGTGTCCAACTCCTGATGCTCCTCCATCAAACCCCCTAGAGGCCACTCATGTGGGTCCTTCCACTTGTACACTATAGCTTGATCAAGAACTTTAGAGGATTTGAAATCAGCCACTCTACACCAACCAACATCAAGAAAACTCCTACATAAATATTACAAGTGAGGGTGGGTTGTCATGATAGGAGGATGACCATCCTAAGAATTGAACCAGAAAAGAGCTTTTGAGCCACTGTTACAAATCCAAAACAACCCTTGTTTAACCAGCTTGGAACCGCTTTTAAGGGTACCCCAAATCATAAAACCCTTCACCATAAGGTTGAATCTAGGCACATCAACACTCTCCACACCCCCAAGATATTTTGAGGTGAGGATCTTGGCCCATAATTGATGTTGTTGAGAGCACCAATGCTAGTACAACTTAGTCGCCAAAGCTTGCTCATTCCAATCAGCCCGTCACAATCCAAGCCCACCTTCCTACTTTGGCCTACATATAGTATCCCATTTAACCAAGCTCCACTTCCTCGAGAGGAGATTACCAGACCAAATAAATTGACGGGAGAGACTCTCAAAATATTTGATAAAGCAAGAAGGGGTTGACAACACAAAGCACCTATACAAAGGAAGAGCTTGAACATAGACTTCAAAAGAGTCACTCTCCTAGTAGTAGAGAGCCACCTACAAGTCCAATGGCTAACCCTTTTGTGAAACTTATCAATAACATCCTACCAAAACACCTTGGGGATAAAAAAAACAACAAGAGGAATACCAAGATAGACAAAGGGAAGCAAGCCAGTCTGGAATATGAGAATTCTAGCAATTCTCCTCTGAATAAGCTTTGGAGCAGTAAAGAAATAAATGAAGGATTTACCCTCATTGATAATTTTTCCCGAGGTAGCCAAAAAAATATCTAGGACCTTCCACAATTTGACAACTTCTTCAACTCTGACCATGGCCATCAAAGTAGTGTCATCCACAAACTGAAGATGGGATTGCGGGGGGTAGATTATTACTCCAACTCCAACCTTGAATGAGACCAAGCTCCACATGAGATTTAATAAATCTCCCTAAACCTTCAACCATTAAAATAAATTAGGGGTACAAGGGATCACCTTGCCAAAGAACCCTAGATGCTCCAAATAGCTCAAAAGGCTCACCATTAACAAGCACAAAAAAGGAAGAAGAGGTGACACAACTCATAACCCACTCAATCCAGGTTCTGCCAAACCCAAAATCCCTCATAATCTTGGAAATGAAAGCCCATTTAACACGGTTTTAAGCCTTGGCTATGTCCAACTTAATAAACATAGCCTTCTCTATGGAGGAGGCCATGGAATAGACAGTTTCAACCGCAATAACCACCCCATCAAGTATCTTTGTCAACAACAAATCCACCCCACTCCTCAAAAATTAACCTACTTAACCACGAATTTAGACGTTCTGTAATCAAATTTTTAATTATTTTGTACACAATGTTACATAGGGCAATTGGTCTAAGAGGATCCAAAGATTTAGCTTTGTCCCACTTTAGGATAAAAACAAGAAAAGTGGCAATCATGGCCCTTAGCATTTTCTTATTCCTTTGAGATTACTCAACAACCTTGAGAAGATTAAGCCTAATGACCTCCAAAAAGTCCTAAAAGAACTCAACCAGAAACCCATTAGGCCTTGGAGCTTTTCCTTACTTCATTTGAAATGCAATATCCTCCAACTCCTTCAAGGAGATTGGTTTGAGTAGAGAATCATTCATTTTGTTGGTCACCAAAGATGGGATATGGTCCAAGATTAAAGCTTCCTCCTCATTGGCCAGAGGGGAATCCTAAAAAAAATCAGAATAGAACCACAACGACTCTCTCAAAATCTCATCAAAGGAAGATAATTGGACCCCCTCAGAGGACCTACGAGAAGAGATGATATTACACTACCTTCTATCCTTGACAAAATTGTGAAAAAATGAAGTGTTCCTATCACCTTCCTAGATCCATTCAATGTGAGACTTTTGCTTCCGAAAAAATTCCTCCCGCAACTCCCATTCCTCCACTACCTTCACAGTCGTGGCTTCTAGCTTACAATAATCCTCAGTAAGACGATGGTCCCAAATCTATCGAGTAATATAATCCAAGTGAGCTTGAGTTGACCTTTTAGCCTGGAATTACCAAAATGGTGTGTATTCCATCATTTAAACATATATTTGATATATTGAAGCCTCTTGGAGAAGGAACACATTGCAGTGCCATGAGTCAGCTTCCCAACACACCATCAAATAGGAACAAGATCATGAATTGATGAATCCAAAAGCCACATGAGTTGAAATATGAAAGAATTCTTTTTAGAATATCTAGAAAAGCATGCAGATAATTTGATCGACCAATGATAAGATCCCCACCAATCAAAAATATTAGAGCAAGTCATCCACTTGTCACCAACCCAAAAGCTAGACACCAAGACCTATCCAACCTTTCTAAAATAGCGGCTTCCCCACTTCTTCTATTGTTCCATGTAAACATTCCATTAGAGGGTTTGATGTCAATCAAATTCAAGAGAGAAAAAATGTCCATTAGGAGATTCGAGGAGGGATCCAGACTGGAAATACCAACCCTCTTCTCCTCAAGTGAGGAGATAGCATTGAAATCCCCCACTATAATCCAAGGAAGAATTTAAGGATCCAAAGAATGCACATTCCTAACATGAGACCATAGTTGAATCTTACCAAGGAGATCAATTGGAGCATACGTGTTAGAAAGAATAATTCTCTCATTCAATTTTAGACTAGACGCAACTAGAGAAATAGAATACCTGCAAGAGAGCCACCAAATTAGAATAACTTTGTGCGTCCCACAAACAGGCAACCCCATCAGAGTTGCCTTGCGCTCCCACACACTCACACTGTCCTCTACCCCAGATCTTAGCAGCCAAATTTAATATACTTTCAACAAACAACTTAGTCTCTCGAAGAAAAACCAAATTAGGAGAGTGAACACAAATCAACTCGCGAATAGCCTTTTGTCTAGGGATGTTATTCATAACCCTTGCATTCCAAGATAGAATAATCATTGTTGAGGTTGGGAGAAGTGAGAATGAATGATCCTCACCGATCCAGACTCCATCAACGTCTCACCAGTTAACTTTACCTTTTCCTAGTCCTTCTTTGTACCTGTCTGAAGAGGTTTCTCAAGAGCCCCCTTTTTAGGGGGGTTTTTCTATAGGCCCAAAACAAGAGAAGACGATTTACTTTTACCCAGGTCACCAACACCCTTCTCAAAAATGAGTCTAGAAATGGGAACAACAGAACCCTTAATAACCTCTATCATTATACTTTCCCCCCCTTCTCGGGAGTAGAGGCAGGAATAGCCGTGTCCATCTAAGCCTCTTGATCCCCTAATAGAGCTAAGTTGGAACACCCTCCTCCTGAGCCAAATCATCTAAGGCATCAAACTTGTTAAATATCTCCTCTTCCTGCCTATCTTTAAGGATTCTCTTTTGACCTCTCCCTCTATTACAAGGCTTTACTAGAACAAAACCCTCCTTATTAGCCACCACCCCTTGCCTGGGAGCCTTACCTTTTTCCATCTTTGGGACAAAATGAGAAGGGGAATTACCCAAACCAGAAGCATGGACAACTTTGGGACACTTCCACTGGAGGTGACCATATTCATGGCATAACCAACACCAGAAAGGTAGTGCCTCATAGTCCAACTTCTGGGTCCAAGAAGATGATCCAATGCTAATTTCTATAGAGTTCGACAATGAATTATTCAAGTCAATTTCAATGCACACACAAGAAAAGGGAATTTCCTTTTTATTCAATATTTATTGAGAAGGACCAATAGGATTTCCAAGCAAAAGAGAAACCATCTACAATATATTACTTCTCCAACATTCTAGAGGCAAGTGAGGGAGGCTCACCCAAACTGAGACCCTAGAGGGGAGCTCCTCCACATAATTAAACCCTACATGCCATGGTTTTATAAAGAAACCCACCTGACTATAGAAGTAAGGTTCTCCTTCAAACTCCCTATTCCTATCATCCACATAGGAAAATCCCACCATGAAGAAGTTATTGGCTGCCAACATTATATCATTATCACCCTTAGGGTTCCATGTCTTGCAAACCCAATATTCTAGAAATGGAAGTGACACCTGATGCATCCCCATAAACTTATAGGTAAACACATGGTTGCTATAATACTCCACATCCTCATCCACTGAGTTCGGGTGGATCACCAAAATTAGACATTCTTGACATCTCTCCAAGCAACCGTTCACCTTTTGCATTATGAAAACTATTTTTCAATGATTCCTCACCAGAATTAACCATATTCGGGTGAAGTCTATCACTAGAAGGAGAAGAGGCATGATTTATCCTACCCTCGAATGCATGTAGCGCCATTCAAGGAAAAAATCAACCCCACCCTGACCCAACCAAGGTCGAAGGGGAACCACCGATTATAAGTCAACACACACAACTTGAGCCACCACAAAGTAGGGAAAACAAAACCAACTCCATAAACCAGCGCAATAGGTAAGAAACGAGAAGGTAACAAAAAAAATTCAAAATATCAACCCCCAAATGTAGAAAAGACCCCCCTCACGAAGCAAGCCCATCACCAATCACTATCGCATCACAAAGAAAACACATGCAAGTAAGAAGAGACAACATGCAAGCTATGGCTTGCTACAGGCCGTGAGCCAACACACCCACACAAGTTCACCATCCAGTACCTCCGGTGTAGAAGGTCATTTAGGGAAAAATTCTTGGTCTATTTTTTCATTCATTTTTTAAGTACATGAGGTTAATTGGTGGGCCATTTATCAAAAGATGTTTGTGCAACAAAGGTCTCAATGGAGAAATGATAGCATAAAATAAACTATACATCCACTTACAGGGATCCTATCAACAAGATAATCCGGGTCCATTACTAGTAGGCTCATGTTATGTCTACAATAGGGGGAGAGAGAGAGAGAGAGGGGGGGGGAGTGAGTGAGAGAGGGGTAAGGAGATAGAGATAGATATGGAGATGAAGATGGAGATGGAAATAGATAGGGATATGGAGAGAAAGAGAGGTAGAGATAAAGAGAAGGATAGATAGAGATGAAAGAGATAAATATATATAGAAGATGAGAGAGGAAAAGATAGAAAGATATAGATAGAGATAGGAAGTGATATATAGAGAGAGGGATAGAGATACATATAAATAGATAGAGAGGGGGGAGAGAGGGAGAGAAATAAAGAGAGGATAGAGGTAATATATATATATAGGTAGTGATAGCGAAAGAGGAAGAGATATAGAGATAGATCTAGTGGAAAATATAGAGGAGGAGAGAGATATATGGAGGCGTAAGGAGATAGAGATAGGGGAGAGAGTTATCTTTGAATCTGTCTTCCTCTCTTTATCCCATTTCTCTCTATATTTGTCTTCCCTTCTCTCTTCCTCTATCTCTCTATCACTTTTCTCTCTCCATTTCTTTGTTCCTTTTTAGGTCCTATTTATCCCTTTCTCAATCAATAAAGCTATTAGATTCTTTATATGGTAATTTAATTTGTACTATAAAAAATATATTATATTATAATTAATAATTTGTATTATAAAATAAAATATATAAATATAATATTAGTTTAAAAATAAATTTAATAATTTATCTCACTATTTATCTCCCTCTCTCTCACATTCCCTATTTATCCTTCAATATCTCTACATTTATATATATATTTCTCCCTCTATTTCTCTTTATCTATCTATCTCCCTTTCTTTATGTGACTTTATCTCTATCTATATCTCTCTCCTCTTCTATCTTTCTCATTTCCTTTCTCTTTCCTTGTGTATCTCTTATATGGATATCTCATTCTCTATATCTCTATCTATTCATCTCTTTCAATCTTTGTCTCCATGTATATCTCTCACTTTCTATATATATCTCTATCCCTCTTTATCTCCCTACCTCTATATCTATTTTTCTCTATCTCTGTATTTATCTCTTTCTCTTTATCTCTTTCTACCTCTCTCTCACTATCTATCTATCTAAATCTCTCTCTTTCTCTCATTCTCTATCTTTGAGTTTCTCTTTCTTTATATATACACCTCTCTTTGTATAGAATTGTCTCCCCCACTATCTCTCTTTCTTTTCCCTCCTCTCTCTTGCTCTATCTATGAGGATAGTTAAGTTGTTAGATTTTTTATATGTGATTTTAATTTGTACTATATTTAAATATATTAATTATTAATTAAAATAATTTAATATTATATTTCATAATTTTTATCATAGAATATAATATATAATAATAACAATAATAATATTTTATAGATTGGAAAATTATGGCACATGCGAGAGCAAAGTAGTGGCAAAGAGGTGACTCGCAGTGGATCAAAGGTGAACCGCATGGCGTGGCTGGAGTAGGAAGGCCACAACGACAAGTGGATATTGTAGGAACTTGGCGGAAAGGGAGATGAGCAAGAGATTCAAAGGATGAAATTCTGAAGGAAAGAATCCAACAACAGGCGAACACAGAGCAATGGCGAAACCCTAGAGGTCAATTTCAAGGAAGTGGAAACTTTGTGGATCATGATCAAGGGGGATGATAGTGACATGAAGTACTAAATTTTGTAGTCATAGACAACGAGGTCAAAGGCAATGGAGTCAGCATGGCTTCAGGGGCTTGGTCGAGGATCGAAGAGGAGGCCGATATCCTAAGAGGGGTAGGAACAGGGGTTGGAATGAATGGCATAACCCACCACCCAAGAATCCAGCTCGAAGGGATGAAGGAGCGAACATGGGAAGATTGGCCTTAGGTGACAATACTAGGAAAATAGTAATCTTGAGTTTGACAAAAATCCAAGTGAAGATCTCGAGATTGGAAAATTTAGCCTTGCTGGCTAAGTGGCATGGGAAAGATCTTAATTGGGAGAGTTTGAAATTTTGGTGGTGTGGAAAATGGGGTGATGATCTAGAATTCAAATCTTTGGATAATGAATATTTTGTGGTTTTTTATCCGTCTACGGACGTTCGAGAGAAGATAGTGAATGGCATCTAGATCATGGACGATTGCGATTTTTATATCCATCATTGGATGACCGACTTCGATCTGTTGCTTCATTAGATGGAAACATTACAGGATTGGTATAAACTTCCTAACCTTCCTTTGGAATTTTGGGGGCTAGATATTTTGGAGGAAATTGGGAACAATTTGGGTACTTACTTGTGTGCTGAAGAAAGGTTGGATCTTGACGGTGTTGGCTCTCACATTAGGATTTGTGTCACAAACAATCCTAACAGAGTCATTTGGAGGAAATTGGGCTAATCTCAGAGCAAGGTGAGTGGTTGCAGGCCCTAATTGTGGACTCCTTTACAACGAACACTTTGGTCAAAACATTGGACTAAAGGCCTTCTAACAATCCCCAAGAAGGTGTGTAGCAGGATAATGCCTCCAGTCCTCCAATTGTAATATTTCACAACATGATGCAAAGGTGGATCCTCATCAAGAGCCAACTAGTAGATCCTAGGTAAAGGGAAAGGAGAAGCAAGATGAATCCAAGGGCATGGATGACTTGGCTGGTAATTTGGGGGCTCAAGGTAGGGTCAACTCGTTGGATCAAAAACTCTCTAAAGCAATTGATATGTTGGGAAATAACATCAGGGAAGAAGATCTGGAATCTCTTATTATGGTCGGTAAAGAGCTTGTTGAACTGGTTGCAGCTACTAAAAGCAGATCCTTCAACATGGATGTAGATGAAGTATTTGAGGATTGGATAATTGATAAAGATCAGGAAAATATGGAACCCAACATATTGGATGTTGAATCTGGGAAAAAATCAAGTAAGAGGAAGAATATGACTCCCCCTATGGCACCAGAGAAAGGAAAGTTGGGAATAGGCCAGAAAGAACCCCTCAAATCTTCTCCTGGCTGTGGAGATAGCAAGAAGAGAGGAAGAATCCAAAATCAGGAGAAATTGAAATGGGATGGGGAAGCAAACAAACAGCTGAAAATCAATACAATGCTCAAAGTAGGGAAGGGAGAATCACTTCCTGAACAACCATGAAAATAGTAACTTGGAATGTTAGGGGCCTTAACACCCCTAACAAGCAATTCCTAATAAGGCATCAATTGAACTCTATGCAACCATATATTTGTATGCTTCAAGAGTCTAAACTCGGAGAGCAAGAAAAGTCCAAATTTGGGAAGAAAATGAAGTCATGGAGATTGATTGGGGTCAATGCCAATGGACCCTCAGGTGGTCTTTTGATCCTCTAGAAGCCACAATCAGTCATCATCGAAGAGCTAGCCTCAAGCAAATTTTGGATCACCTGTAAGGGAAGAAATTTGGCTTCAAATTTGTGTTTATTGCATGTTAATGTCTATGGTCCAAATAATTGCATTCAAAAGAGGCATATCTAGAGTGAATTGGACAATATTTGTGGTCTTCCTTATTTTGAATTTTGTGTACTAGGAGGGGATTTCAATGCAATCTTAAAGTCATTGGAAAAAAAGGTGGTGTTGGTAGAAAATTACAATCCCAAACGGACTTTGAACAGTTTGTGGAGAGAAACTTGTTAATTGACCTACATACGGGGAATGGTCAATACACATGGACCAATAGGAGGTCGGGTTTTTACAACATTGCTAAGAAATTGGACAGATTTATTTTTAAAGGAGAGCTTCACCTTTTTTCTTACACCCTAGACTGCCAGATTCTTCTAGGTTCTAGATCGGACCACTACATTGTGGCGTTGGATATTGTGGGGGAAAGGGGACTTACCAAATGTCCCTCCAAGTTTGAAAATATTTGGTTCGAGGATCCAAATTTATTGAGCCTTATAAATTTGTGGTGGGAAGAGTGCCATCCTAGTAGATCAAAGTTATTTTGTATTGCTTCCAAGCTGAAAGTAATCAAGAAAATTTTGAAAAGTTGGAATAAGGAAACTTTCAAAAATATTTTTGAAGAGAAACAGAGATGTGATGAGGCTTTGAAGGAACTCTCTAAAATTATCATCACTGATGGCATGGATAATCAACATTTTTTGGAAGAGAATGAGCTTTTGAAGAAATTGAACAATCTTTTGGCAAAGGAGGAGATCTTCTGGAGATAGAAATCTAGGGAAGTTTGGCTCAGTGCTGGGGATAAGAATACAAAATTTCTTCATAATTCAACCAAGATATGAAGGGAAATCAATGGAATTTCCTACATCAAATCAAATGATGGTAGAAATTTGGACAAGGTTGAGGAATTCAAACTCATTGTGGTTGAATACTTCCAAAATCTGTTAAATGAATGGTTTTGGTCCAATCTATCTGCTCAACGGGATCTCCTAGATGGAATTCCTAGATTGGTCAAAAATTCTCAAAATAAAATTCTGAACAACACGTTCACTGAGCAAGGGGTCAAGACTGCCCTTTTCTAGCTTCACTCGGACAAGGCTTCGGGTCTGGATGGCTTTCCTGGTGATTTTTTTAGAAATGATAGGATATTATGGGAAAAGATATCACTGAAGCTATTGAGGATTCCAGAAGTTTGGGGTGGCTTCTCAAAGAGATTAACAATACTTTTATCACATTGATCCCAAAAAAGGAGAAGTCTGATTCTTTGGATGATCACAGGCCAATTGCCTTGTGTAACACCATCTATAAGATCCTAGAAAAAGTAGTTGCAAGTAGGCTCAAGAAGATTCTACCTGATCTCATCTTTGAAGAACAAATCGGGTTTGTTCCTGGTAGGTTGATTCTTGATGGAGTGATTATAGATCAAGAAGCAATCCACTCAATTTAGAAAATGAAAAAATCGGCTATGCTCATTAATTTGGACATCAAAAAGGTGTATGACCGGGTTAACTGGCGCTTTCTACTCAAAGTTTTGGAAGGCTTCAGTTTCAATAGGAGGTGGTTGGATTGGATTTTCAGATGGATCGCCTGTCCAAGGTACTTTGTTCTTATAAATGACTCTCATAAGGGCTTCTTCAATGCCTCTCGAGGGATCTGTCAAGGGGATCCCATTTCCCCTTTCCTGTTTATCATTATGGCAGAGGTGCTAGACAAATCGATTTTGAAGGCATGGCATTCTAGGAAGGTGGAGGGTGTGCAGGTCACTAGTGGATTTTCAGAAGCCACCCATCAACAATTTGTTGATGATACCATGCTTTTTGGCATGACTCAAGAAAGGGAGGCATGAAACTTCAAGGAAATTCTAAACAAATACTCTCTAGCCTCAGGTCAGGAGGTTAACTTGGTAAGTTAGAGGTTTTCTTCTTCAATGCTCCTACTAGGAGAGAAAACCAAATTTTGAGAATATTAGAATTTAAGAAAAGATCTCTCCCGTGCAAATATCTCGGATTGCCTCCAGAAAAAGGCACCCAACCAGGCAACATATGGGATGGTCTAATATATAAGGTTAGCAACAAAATTACTTCATGGAAGAATTGTTAGCTCTCGTGGGTTGGCCATTTGACCATGCTCAAATCGGTGATCTTCACCTTGCCTACCTACTTGATCTCATGCTTCCCTCTGTTTGTAGGTGCTAGCAAAGAACTAAACGGGAAGATGAAAATTTTCTTCTAGCAAGGCTCCTTGAATCAGTAGAAATGCCCTTGGTTCAAATGGAAACAAATCTATGAAAGCAAAGAAATAGATGGAACTGGACTGAAGAACATCCTTCTCCAGAATAAAGCGCTTAGAACAAAACTCGTTTGGACTATCCACACAAAACATAATCTGAAAGGGGTAAATTTTTTGAAAGCCAAGTACCTGGGTGAGAATCAGAATAACATCTTCACCTCTAGATTGCTTCCTAAAGGGTCCCACATCTAGAATTTCATAAGTAGCTGCAAGGACTTGTTTTCAGATTAATTAACTTGAGAAGTTAAGGATGGTAGACTAGCTAATTTCTGGGAAGACTTGTGGGATGGTTACCCTAAGTTGACAGATAGTGTAGACACTGAAAAATGTCCTAAAGTCTACAAGCAACATTTTTCTTTAGTCATCATTCTCTAATAATTAAATAATTTTAATTATTTAATTATTCTTAATCATATTCCTTTATTAATTAAATGATTTTTTAATTATTTAATTAATTCACTTTCTAATATTTATTCTATTATGATCAATTAAAATAAATTAATTGCGTCACTAATACCCCTTTCTTCAATAATTAGATAAATCATTATTTATTTAATTATTTATATTTCATCACATGTCCATAGTCAGATAATAATTATTATAATTGACCTTTTATTCTTCTATAATTAAATAATTGACGAAATTATTTATTTATGTGTCTTTCTTCTCCTTTAAATAATTGATCCAAATCAATTATCCATATTTAATTTATATCTCCTTCTTTAATTAAATTTATGAATTTAATTAAATCTCCTTTTTCATTTCCTCCAAATAAATGATTTAAAATAAATTATTTATTTGCCACTTGTCCTTCTCCTCCATTTTCGAATAAATTATTTATTTGCCACTTGTCACCCCCTTCCATTTTCGAAAATAAATTATTTATCCCTCTATTTTTGGTCAAAGATCCCCTGTCATTATTTCATGTCATAGTCTGCATGTCCTACATGTCTGTCATAGCCGTCGGCGTCATATCTTTTCCATGCATGGCATATTCTGGTTGCATCAATTCTTAACCATAGATCTTGGCATCTTTTTAGAAACTCGATCTTGGCCATCCATTTCATAACTTCCCTCTCATGAATCCTCATCCGTTGATCTTAGAATCTTTCTAGAAGATCAATCTCGTCCGTCCATTCGAATGGTTGTTTATAAAAGCAACCCTTCCCCTCCATTTTCAATTGAACAACTAATTATCTCCAACTTTCTTGCTTACTATTTGCAGGTATTTGCACAACTTCAATAACAAATCTGAGGGCAATATTGGCATAAGAAGAAATAGGAGAGACGAGAAATAATCAACTTCAAAGGGGAGTGTTTTATTCCATTTGCTTTCATTTTGATTGCTCTCTTTGTTTGTATTTTCTTGTTTAGATTGGGATTATAGTTTATAAGTGTTGGTTGTCACTTTATCTATTCTAGTTGATTTTTCCCATCTTACATTGGTGAACCCGACGTGAATTGAATAATATTGCAAAAAAAAAATCGTTTGTTTTTTTGTTTGTTTGGTTGTTTTGCAGGTTACGAATTCATACAAAATCCCGTCATCTTATTTTGAGCACAGAAAAATGGGTGCATAAATTCTTTAAAAATGATCATCTGGGTTTTGTAGCCCCCATTTTCAGCTTTTCGAAAGTTCAAACAGTTTAAAATTTCGTTAAGATTTGAGAAAGTTATGGCTATTTTAGTATTTGCAGTTTTTTTAGTTTAGCTATTAAAACCCGCGTTTTCTTTTGCCTATAACATTTTTTCATGCAAAATCTTGAAAAAATAATTTATGGGTTTTGAAAGTTTGAGTTTTAGCTTTCCATGGATATAAACCAATTGAAATTTTGTTAAGTTTTGAAAAAGTTATGATTATTTTAATTCGTTGGTGTCATTTTCTTTTGAGTTACTAATCTCTTGTTTTTAGCATGTGGCACAGCTTGGAGGGAGTCTAAAAAAAATTGTTTATTTAGAAACAAAAATTGAATTTTTCATTTCTTTAAGCATAATTAATTTTATTTGTTTTCAACAACTACAACAAATTGAATGCACACTCATTGGTTAAAATGAACATGTATTTCATTTCATGGGATTAAAATGAACGCAAATTGCATGCACACTCATGGGTTAAAATGAACATGCATTTCATGTCATTGACTTAAAATGAACTTTGTTTGTTTCACATCAAGTTAAATTTTTAAAATAAACAAAGCGTCTTGTGTTTCCTCACATTATCATTTGGTAATTAAAATTTATAAGTGTTTTCAATTTTGTGTTACCCTTTGATGTAATAATTGAAGTATCCTCTCTCCTTGCGCATTTATGTGATCCTGGGTGTAAGAGAAACGATTATTGCCTCTAGAACTTGGGCCTTCCTTGGTAGGAAAAAGTACTCACCCCAAGGCGACTCAGACCGGCAACGGAGTTTTTTGGCCGAACTACCCTGACCGGTATATAAATGTGAATCCTAAGGGAAAGCCTAGGATTACAAGTGCGGATGTGTCATACGGACCAAGTAGTACTCTCCAAAACCCTGTTGAGCGTAACCTCTTCAGGCTGGAGTGCCTCCTAAACGAAGCTTAATCTTGCGCCCCATGTATGGCCACTCGAACGGGGGTCCCAAACTAAATTTTTTTGTGTAGTTGCCAAAATCTTTCTATTTGCTAGCGCAACAACGGTTGTTGTGAAGGCATCCACATTCTCACAGTTCTTAGTAGAGGTGATCAACCTGCCATGGGAGTTTTATGGGGGTTGGAAGCTTGGTTGGCCTGAGAAGTGAGTGCAATGTAAGGGGGAGCCCGTGCGGCCAAGCTTTTGGATTCACACGCTAAGAATAAGTGTGGTTGGGGAAACCCACGTGGAATCTAGCGAATATTGTCCTTGCTTAACCTAGGGTTGTGCTTGTCTTCATTGTGCATGTTTTCAATTTTTCAAAGACAAGATATTGTGTTTGCCAAGTGTTTTTCTATGAAATTGATACAAATAAACACCTTTCACAAATCTGGAAACACACACATTCAACTTGAAACAATTCCAAATTTTGCAGTCTAAAACCCAAGACCAAACTTGTCCAATTTGATATCAAACAACCTCTATCGAAAACCAAAAAAAAAAAAAAATTGCTCAAATTTTCCATTAGTGACATCTTTAGTTTGCATTCACCCATAGGTTCATCCTTGCATATCATATCCTTGGTAATAGGGTCATTATCATTCCACCATTCCTTAATATTGGTCTTAGGTACATTGGCACTTTGCATCCTTATATCCTTGAAAATCTCCAAAATCAAAATTAAAAAATAGCATAGTTTCATATCCATTTTGCATTAGAACCTTGCATTGCCATCCAAAGGTCACAAGTTTTTTTATGGTCTTCACTAAGTTTTCCTTATCCATCATAATCCAAATTCATGACCATGTCTTCACTTTACCTTGATCTTCTTCGTAGTCAAGCTGAATACCAATCAATCCTCAATCGTCAATACCAACCACTCACATACCCTTCTTACCAACAATCCATAAGTTTTAGTCCTTCATTCATCTACCCTCACTATCAAGAGTCCCTTAGCACAATCCATGCCATTGACCCACAACAAATGTCCATTAGTCATCCCTATCCTAACTTTGACAAGGAAAACCAACCTTCCACTAGTCCATTCCAATCCTCCACATCCTATCATAATCCATCATCCACTAGTCCATTCCAATCCTCCACATTTTATCCTAGTCCATCATCCACTAGCCCATTTCCATCCACTCCATCCCAAACTACATTTGGACATGAAAATACATTTGGTCAAGGTATCCAAAACCACATCACATTGTCTACACCTTGGGATACATGTCAAAAAGAAAGTCCAAAGCATGACATCACAACTTCACTTTCATATCAAGATAGAAGTAGTCCATCTCATGATCCCATCTTTAAGTCCATCCAAGAAGTTCTTCTAGATAATCATGGCATCCAAAATACACCTATCCTTGTTCAAGAGTCTATTCACAACCATGTTCTCCAAGATACACCTATTTTTGACCAAGATCCTACCATTGAACAATAAATCCAAAATGATCCTCTCATCGACCTTTATACCATTCATGATCAAACATTCGAAGATGATCCCATCCAAACACAAAACACCTCCATTCCCCAAAATGAGACACTTGCCTCCTTTGGACACATAGATAATCAAATGAGTGATATGGATAACATCAAACAAGAGCATAATGCAGCTACTATTGATCAAGTCAAAGGAGAACACAAAGAAGCTACTATGGATCAAGTCAAATAAGAAGATACAAAATCTACGACAAATCAAATTGATATCCCAAATGATCGAGAAGAAACAAGCATGACGAATGATAAAGCCAAAACATCCTATCAATTAGGAGCATCCACCTTTGTCAAAGTAGGATTTCTTGTAGATGAGGAGATTCCAAGTAACAATTTTCATGTACAAAATGATGGGTTAGCATCTTGTTTTCAAAATAAGAAATACCTCATCGGAAATAAAATTTGTCAGAGCATGCAGTATCAAGGAAGAGGACTAGGTCTACATGAGCAAGGCATTATAGAACCAATACAATTTTATGCAAATCCTAGACATCAAGGTCTTGGTTATTCTTCAATCAGAGAATCAAATGATGTTAGTGGTACCTCCTTGATATTGGGGGAAACTTTATCTGATATAAACATCAAAATGGGGGCCATGAGTAGTCCTTGTCATAAGGTTGTTGCCAACACTCCTTCCATCCACACCATAAACCATCATTCTTACATGAATAAATCTTTCATTTGGAACCAACAAAAAGAAAATTATTATAAATCCAAAATTCAAAATCAAATGTCAAAGGCCATTGAATCAAACAAAAATTCAAGTGGACAAATGAAGTTAAAATGGATCCCAAAGAAAAATGGATCAAACAAAGAAAATATTTCAAATCCAAAAGTCAATCAAAATATGGAGCCACAAGAAAAGAGGACTCCCACATATAGTAAATGTCCACCTCCTTTAAAATGGTCATCAAGAAAGGCATATAAAAATGTTGGTTCCAAACACTATCCTAATCAAAATTCCAAACTCCATCATCCACCATCCCAAGATTGGAAAATAAAAATTGCTACATCCAAAACACCAAATATTCCATCCACACCTACCATCATCCATCATAATCTTGCATCTTGCCTAAAGTCTAAAAATCCTACTTCACAAATCCATTGCATCTTGGCAGCAACCCTTTATCATAAGGACTCCCATGGTAGTCTATAACAATGTGCATATTCTAATAAGGCCAACACTAGTATCAAAGAGGATCACAATGACATCGATCAGTTGTATGCAAGTGCTATGATCTTGACAAGACAATTACTCCATAAAGGTCACTATTGGCATATCATGACACTAGTATCTACATCAACACCATCAAAAGATTCAGAACAATCAACAGTCATCCAAACCATCAAATCGATATAAAAAGTCAAAAAATATGTCACCTTGATGAAAACTGGCAAGCAGGCGTCTTGTGTGACATCATCAAAATGAAAGAAAAAAAAAATAGTAAAGAGAAAAATTCGTCCAATAGTGAAAACATTTTTATGGCGTTTTGGATAAGTACCATGATGAAAACCTGGCAAACAGGCGTCATGTGTAAGAGAAATTATCTATGTGAATTATTACACTTGGGGGCAAGTTGTCTCATCTCCCATGCCTTTCTCATAGCATTTCCATCTATCTATCCAATCCGTATCATTTCCATCCATTTTCCCGCCTACCTTGATCTTGATAAGAAATGGGGTACAAACATAAATCATGCTTTGGAATTTTTTTTGGAAATGTCTATCCTTTGGTCATACACTACCCATGAAATATCATGTCATTTCCTTCATAGAATTTATCCGAACCCATATCTTGGAGAAAACAAATTGTTCCTATGCAAAATAGTCCTTGGAGATCATATCCTAATTCTTCCATCCAATAATCCTCATATCTCTTATCCTTTGCCAAAAGAAATCCATTATCTTTTCATACCTATTGTTGGACTTGGTTTCCCTTGTTATTGGTTTAAGGATTATAAATCACTTATCCAAGTGCCCTCCATAATCCCATATGGTCCTAGGGTTAGTCATTCCAAATGCAATGAGTCTAATCCATACAATATTGCTATGCAACCTACCACATCATCCAAAACATTCCTTGGCTTTGTTCCTAGCCCTGCTGCAAACCTTGATCCTTTAGTCACATAATCATCATCCTCATGTTGTTTTGGGATGTGTCGTTCCCCTATCAAACAACGTTGTCATCATCATCATCACTTATCAATTAGTTTTCAGCTTGACTAGGGGCAAGATCATGTTCATCCTTGGGTCTTTGTGCATGTCTTTTTGATTGATTGTGGGTATCTTTCACATGCATTTTCCATGATCGCTATAGTTATCATCCATAATAAAGTCTCATTCATCCATAATAAAGCTTCGTCGTCCTTCCCACGGTCTAAAGATCACCAAAATTTAGCATCCTTCGCTTTCATATCCATCTGACTGGGAGCAATTCCTTGACTTACATCTTCATGGTAAATAATACATGGTATCGACCCTTTAAAACTTTCAAAATCATAAAAATCATAAAATGTCTTGAAAAATCAAAATCCAAAAAAATCAAAATATTTCAAAATCCAAAAAAATCAGAACATTTCAAAATCCAAAAAAATCAGAAAGCTTCAAAAATCCCAAAAATAGAGTCTAAGTCTGAATCAGTTTTGTTAGAGTGGTCGAACTATGTTGCCTCTGTGTGTTTGCTACATAGGCAAGGGCTCATCTTAAATGAGCCCCCAAAGCATTAGGTCAGTCCCTTTAGGTTGTCCAAATAACATCATGACCCGGTATTTTGTCGAATAAGACAAAGTCAAGTCATGTCAAACTACGAGGTCTCTGTGCATTGCTACGTAGGCAAGGCCATCTATCGATGAGCCCCCGAGGCCCCCTAGGTCAAGTCCTTTAGGGTTCATCGAGTTGGGTCACATCCTTGATTTGAAAGCAATCATCATTCAAACGCTTCAAGAAACAACAAACAAATTAAATCTTTCATCAATCAATTATCCTATCATCAACTCAATCAAGTCACTAGTCTTATATCGGAATGGGGCATCATGTCATTTGTCTCATTTGGTCTTATCTCTTGTCTTTTATCAGGATACGTCCTTCCTGGGATTGGACTTTCTCAACCTTGTCATTCACCTTAAGCAAGGATGTGTCCTTGCAGTTAGGGTGTCATGTCAACACTTGTCACTTGGTCAACTTTATCAGATGTGTCCTCTACCTAAACAGGATGTGTCCTTCCTGTGGTTGGGTATCATCACATCGCTTGGTCATATTCATCAAATATTTGTCAAACAATCAAACAATCTTGTCAACTTTGTCAATCAATCTTTCCTTAATCAGGATGTGTCCTTCCTGAAATCGAGCATTATCATTATCAATCAACTTTGTCACACCACTCAATCTTATCAGCTTGGTCAATCAATCTTTCCTTCATCAGGATGTGTCCTTCCTGAGGCTAGGCATGGTCAATTAAATCACTTTATCGATCCTTATCAACCTATCAATCAACTCGGTCATCTTGGTCAACCTAATCAACCAATCAAACAATCATCATTATCACTGGAAAACACTCTCTTGGCAAACACTTTGTTGGTATGGATTTTCTTATCTTTTTGATTGGTTTTGGGTCATGTTACTAGTCTCCTCGAGGATGTCCTATCAATGGATTTAGAGGGACGATGATGGATCATGGCCTCTTTTCTCTGTTTGCTGCCTGTGGTTTGTCTTGGCAAAAAGACTGGGACAATCGGGTCCCTAGTATGAGCTGGGGCATTCCTTGTCTTTTTTTGATTGTTTGTCTCTTCCAAATGGTCACCTTGCACACCTTGGTTTATGTCATACCATGGTGTTTGTGGTCCATTTGTGACATTTTTGATGCCCAATGATGATAAATATAACAATGTAAGCATGAAAGTTGGTTCCCTTATCATTTCACATCTATCTTCTTTCCCCTTTTCATGCTAACATCCCATCTCCCTTATTTTTTTCCATGCTAACATCCATCTCCTTCATGCTAACATTTCTTCCATCTTTCATCCTCTAGTCTTCTCTTCCATTTCGAGAGCACATTCATATTCTTTGAACCCGCATGTCCTCTCGAGGGGGCATACCGCAACCCTCTTGGTCACCCTTCCCCTTTCTCTTTACACTGGGGCATATTTCAAAATTAAATTTCTTTGACACAATGCGATGAACTGCATTATGTCAAAGAGGGGCAAAATGTAGACACTGAAAAATGTCCTAAAGTCTACAAGCAACATTTTTCCTTAGTCATCATCCTCTAATAATTAAATAATTTTAATTATTTAATTATTCTTGATCATATTCCTTTATTAATTAAATAATTTTTTAATTATTTAATTAATTCACTTTCTAATATTTATTCTATCTTGATCAATTAAAATATATTAATTGCGTCACTAATACCCCTTTTTTCAATAATTAGATAGATCATTATTTATTTAATTATATATATTTCATCACATGTCCATAGTCAGATAATAATAATTATTTGATCTTTTATTCTTCCATAATTAAATAATTGACGAAATTATTTAATTATGTGTCATTCTTCTCCTTTAAATAATTGATCCAAATGAATTATCCATATTCAATTTCTATTTCTTCTTTTAATTAAATTTATGAGTTTAATTAAATTTGGATGGGGAAAACCAAATAGAATAGATAAAGTGACAGCCAACACTTCTAAACTATAATCCCAATCTAAACAAGAGAATACAAACAAAGAGAGCAATCAAAATGAAAGCAAATGGAATAAAACACTCCCCTTTGAAGTTGATTATTTCTCTTGTCTCTCCTATTTCTTCTTATGTCAATATTGCCCTCAGATTTGTTGTTGAAGTTGTGCAAATGCCTGCAAATAGTAAGCAAGAAAGTTGGAGATAATTAGCTGTAAAATTGAAAATAGAGGGGAAGGGTTGCTTTTATAGACAACCATTCGAATGGACGGACGAGATTGATCTTCTAGAAAGATTCTAAGATCAACGGATGAGGATTCATGAGAGGGAAGTTACGAAATGGATGGCCAAGATTGAGTTTCTAGAAAGATGCCAAGATCTACGGTTGAGAATTGATGCAACCAGAATATGCCATGCATGGAAAAGATATGACGCCGACGGCTATGACACCTGACGGCTATGCAAGACATGCAAGACATGCAGACTATGACATGAAATAATGATAGGGGATCTTTCACCAAAATAGAGGGATAAATAATTTATTTTAAATTATTTATTCGAAAATGGAAGAGGATGACAAGTGGCAAATAAATAATTTATTTTAAATTATTTACTTGGAGGAAATAAAAAAGGAGATTTAATTAAACTCATAAATTTAATTAAAAGAAGAAATAGAAATTGAATATGGATAATTCATTTGGATCAATTATTTAAAGGAGAAGAATGACACATAATTAAATAATTTCATCAATTATTTAATTATGGAAGAATAAAAGGTCAAATAATAATTATTATCTGACTATGGACATGTGATGAAATATATATAATTAAATAAATAATGAAGGTTTTGAAGGTTTTAAAGGGGTGATACCATGTATTATTTCCCATGAAGATGCAAGTCAAGGAATTGCCCCCAGTCGAGTATAGGACAAATTTACTAGGCGCGAGGGGAAGCAGCGAATGTAACAAGTGGATAGAAATAGAAATTGAATATGGTTACTTTATCTATTCTATTTGATTTTCCAACAAGGAATTGCCCCCAGTCGAGTATAGGACAAATTTACTAGGCGCGAGGGGAAGCAGCGAATGCAACAAGTGGATAGAAATAGAAATTGAATATGTCACTTTATCTATTCTATTTGATTTTCCCCAAAAAAAAAACATAAAATCTTCAAAATCTAAAAACATCAAAAAGCTTCAAAAATCCCAAAAACAGAGTGTAAGTCTGAGTTTGAGCCAGTTTTTTTTAGAATGGTCGAACTACGTTGCTTCTGCGTGTTTGCTACATAAGCAAGGCACATCTTAAATGATCCCCTGAGGCATTAGGTTAGTCCCTTTAGGTTGTCCAAATAAAATCATGACCTATTATTTTGTCAAATAAGACAAATTCAAGTCGCGTCAAACTACAAGGTCTCTGTGCACTGCTACGTAGGCAAGGCCATCTATCGATGAGCCCTCAAGGCCCCCTAGGTCAAGTCCTTTAGGGTTTATCGAGTTGGGTCATGTGCTTGATCCGAAAGCAATCATCATTCAAACTACATCAAGTTATTGGATTTTGAAGGTTTTAAAGGGGTGATACCATGTATTATTTCCCATGAAATAATACATGGTATCACCCCTTGTCAATCATTATTTGCCCCTTTCTTCAATAATTAGATAAATCATTATTTATTTAATTATTTATATTTCATCACATGTCTATAGTCAGATAATAATTATTATTTGACCTTTTATTCTTCTATAATTAAATAATTGACGAAATTATTTAATTATGTGCCATTCTTCTCCTTTAAATAATTGATCCAAATGAATTATCCATATTCAATTTATATTTCTTCTTTTAATTAAATTTATGAATTTAATTAAATCTCCTTTTTCATTTCCTCCAAATAAATTATTTATTTGCCACTTGTCATCCCCTTCCATTTTTGAATAAATAATTTAAAATAAATTATTTATCCCTCTATTTTTATCAAAGATCCCCTGTCATTATTTCATGTCATAGTCTGCATGTCCTGCATGTCTGTTATAGCCGTCGGCGTCATATCTTTTCCATGCATGGCATATTCTGGTTGCATCAATTCTTAACCGTAGATCTTGGCATCTTTCTAGAAACTCGATCTTGGCCATCCATTTCATAACTTCCCTCTCATGAATCCTCATCCGTTGAGCTTAGAATCTTTCTAGAAGATCAATCTCGTCTGCCCATTCGAATGGTTGTCAATAAAAGAAACCCTTCCCCTCCATTTTCAATTGAACAACTAATTATCTCCAACTTTTTTGCTTACTATTTGCAGGTATTTGCACAACTTCAACAACAAATCTGAGGGCAATATTGGCATAAGAAGAAATAGGAGGGACAAGAGAAATAATCAACTTCAAAGGGGAGTGTTTTATTCCATTTGCTTTCATTTTGATTGCTCTCTTTGTTTGTATTTTCTTGTTTAGATTGGGATTATAGTTTAGAAGTGTTGATTGTCACTTTATCTATTCTATTCTATTTCTAGGCGTGAGGGGAAGCAGTAAATGCAACAAGTCGAGTATAGGACAAATTTACTAGGCGCGAGGGGAAGCAACGATAAAGGACAAATTCTATTTTTTGGGGAAAATCAAATAGAATAGATAAAGTAACCATATTCAATTTCTATTTCTATCCACTTGTTGCATTCACTGCTTCCCCTCGCGCTTAGTAAATTTGTCCTATACTCGACTGGGGGAAATTCCTTGACTTGCATCTTCATGGGAAATAATACATGGTATCACCCCTTTAAAACCTTCAAAATCCATAAAAATCATAAAATGTCCTGAAAAAAATCCAAAAAACCATAAAATGTCTTGAAAAAAATTCCAAAAAAATCAAAACATTTCAAAATCCAAAAAAATCAAAATATTTCAAAATCCAAAAAGTCATAAAATCCTCAAAATCCAAAAACATCAAAAAAATTTAAAACTCCTGAAAAACAGAGTCTGACTTTAGGTTTGAGTCTGAATCAGTTTGGTTAGAGTGGTCGAACTACATTGCCTCTGTGTATTTTCTACATAGGCAAGGCTCATCTTAAATGATCCCCCGAGGCATTAGGCCAGTCCCTTTAGGTTGTCCAAATAACATCATGACCCGATATTTTGTCGAATAAGACAAAGTCAAGTCGTGTCGAACTACGAGGTCTCTGTGCACTGCTACGTAGGCAAGGCCATCTATCAATGAGCCCCCAAGGGCCCCTAGGTCAAGTCCTTTAGGGTTCATCAAGTTGGGTCACGTCCTTGATCTGAAATAAATCATCATCCAAACCGCTTCAAGAAACAACAAATAAATTAAATCTTTCATCAATCAATTATCTTATCATCAATTCAATCAGGGCACTAGTCTTATATCGGAATGGGGCATTATGTCGTTTGTCTCATTCGATCTCATCTCTTGTCTTTTATCAGGATACGTCCTTCCTGGGATTAGACTTTGTCAATCTTGTCATTTACCTTAAGCAGGATGTGTCCTTGCAATTAGCTGTCATGTCAACACTTATCACTTGGTCAACTTTATTAGATGTGTCCTCTACCTAAACAGGATGTGTCCTTCCTGCGGTTGGGTATCATCACATCGCTTGGTCATATTCATCAAATATTTGTCAAACAATCAAACAATCTTGTCAACTTTTTCAATCAATTTTTCCTTAATCAGGATGTGTCCTTCCTGAAACCAGCCATTATCATTATCAATCAACTTTGTCACACCACTCAATCTTATCAGCTTGGTCAATCAATCTTTCCTTCATCGGGGTGTGTCCTTCCTAAGGCTAGGCGTGGTCAATCAAATCACTTTATCGATCCTTATCAACCTATCAATCAACTCGGTCATCTTGGTCAACCTAATCAACCAACCAAACAATCATCATTATCACTGGAAAACACTCTCTTGGCAAACACTTTGTTGGTCTGGATTTTCTTGTCTTTTTGATTGGTTTTGGGTCATGTTACTAGTCTCCTCGAGGATTTCCTATCAATGGATTTAGAGGGAAAATGATGGATCATGGCCTCTTTTCTTTGTTTGCTGCCTATGGTTTGTCTTGGCAAAAAGACTGGGACAATCGGGTTCCTAGTATGAGTTGGGGCATTCCTTGTCTTTTTTGACTATTTGTCTCTCCCAAATGGTCACCTTGCACACTTTGGTCTATATCATACCATGGTGTTTGTGGTCCATTTGTGACATTTCCGATGCCCAATGATGATAAATATAACAACGTAAGCGTGAAAGTTGGTTCCCTTATCATTTCATGTCTATCTTCTTTCCCCTTTTCACGCTAGCATCCCATCTCCCTTATTTTTTTTCCATGCTAACATTTCTTCCATCTTTCATCCTCTAGTCTTCTCTTCCATTTCGAGAGCACATTCATATTCTTTGAACCCGCATGTCCTCTCGAGGGGGCATACCGCGACCCTCTTGGTCGCCCTTCCCCTTTCTCTTTACACTGGGGCATATTTCAGAATTAAATTTCTTTGACACAATGCGATGAATTGCATTATGTCAAAGAGGGGCAAAATGTAGACACTGAAAAATGTCCTAAAGTCTACAAGCAACATTTTTCCTTAGTCATCATCCTCTAATAATTAAATAATTTTAATTATTTAATTATTCTTGATCATATTCCTTTATTAATTAAATGATTTTTAATTATTTAATTAATTCACTTTCTAATATTTATTCTATCCTGATCAATTAAAATAAATTAATTGTCGTCACTAATACCCCTTTCTTCAATAATTAGATAAATCATTATTTATTTAATTATTTATATTTCATCACATGTCCATAGTCAGATAATAATAATTATTTGACCTTTTATTCTTCTATAATTAAATAATTGACAAAATTATTTATTTATGTGTCTTTCTTCTCCTTTAAATAATTGATCCAAATCAATTATCCATATTTAATTTATATCTCCTCCTTTAATTAAATTTATGAATTTAATTAAATCTCCTTTTTCATTTCCTCCAAATAAATGATTTATTTGCCACTTGTCCTTCTCCTCCATTTTTGAATAAATAATTTAAAATAAATTATTTATTTGCCACTTGTCATCCCCTTCCATTTTCGAAAATAAATTATTTATCCCTCTATTTTTGGTCAAAGATCCCCTGTCATTATTTCATGTCATAGTCTGCATGTCCTGCATGTCTGTTATAGCCGTCGGCGTCATATCTTTTCCATGCATGGCATATTCTGGTTGCATCAATTCTTAACCATAGATCTTGGCATCCTTCTAGAAACTCGATCTTGGCCATCCATTTCGTAACTTCCCTCTCATGAATCCTCATCCGTTGATCTTAGAATCTTTCTAGAAGATCAATCTCGTCCGTCCATTCGAATGGTTGTCTATAAAAGCAACCCTTCCCCTCCATTTTCAATTTAACAACTAATTATCTCCAACTTTCTTGATTACTATTTGCAGGTATTTGCACAACTTCAACAACAAATCTGAGGGCAATATTGGCATAAGAAGAAATAGGAGAGACAAGAGAAATAATCAACTTCAAAGGGGAGTGTTTTATTCCATTTTCTTTCATTTTGATTGCTCTCTTTGTTTGTATTTTCTTGTTTAGATTGGGATTATAGTTTAGAAGTGTTGGCTGTCACTTTATCTATTCTATTTGATTTTCCCCATCTTACAGATAGAGTTGAGTTTGATAACATAAAGGTGGTGACAAAATAGGTATGGGGGGATAAGGTAAGAGACTATTTGATAGTCAATATTCAGGGAGGAAGCTCTACAAATCAATGGAAAAGCTTGTGCAACTTGGGCTTGGATCAAAGGGAGGTGGAGGTGTTTAAAAAGTTGTTGGTAGATCACAACATCTACTTAAGGGAAGGTCAAGATGTGCTTTGTTGGGATGTGGTACCCTTTGGGACCTATATTGCTAAAGAAGGTTACAAAAAACTCACAGAGCACTAGGATGAGGTGACAAAGCTTCCCAGAGACTGGAATGTTGCTTGCCTACCCAAGTCTAGCATTTTTACGTGGGCTACCTCCCAAGGGTGCACCCTTATAGTGGATAGATTTTTCAGAATAGGTTTCCATGTCCCATCTAGATGCAGTCTTTGTAAGTAAGAAGAGGAGATTGGCGATCATTTGTTCTCGAATTTCTCCTTTACACATCGTTGCTGGAATTGGCTACTTGCCAAGTTTTAGTGTCAGACAATAATGCCAAACAACTTGTTAGATTGGCTCCTTGGGTGGCCATCCCTTCACAAACATGCAACATACCACTCCCTTTGGTTCTCCAGTCCCTCATTGCTAATATGGGAAATCTAGAAAGAGTGGAATAGGCATATATTCCAAGATAAAGAAATGCCTATTCAATCTCTACAAAACAAGATTGAGGCCAACTTAGTTGTGCTGGTAAATTCCAGGTTGGAGGTCTCGTCTCTAAAAAACATGACTTTCATTGAATGGGATACAAGGATGGCATGGTTTGAATATCCCTTCGATCTCTGGGGATGGGGGCATAAGGATGAAATAAAATTAGAAGAATGTGAAGTAGACACCCCCTAATACTGGTTGGTAGAAATTGATTTTTGATGGTGCCTCTAATGGCAACCTTGGCATCTCAGGAGCGAGGTGCATCATTAGAGATTGGAACAACATATGCATTGGGAAATTGGTTGAGCCTCGTCCGCTTGGAACGAACAATATGGGCGAGATGCAAGCATTGATTTTGGGAATGAAGCTATGTCAAGAGCTTATAAATCTCAGTAATATTGTGATTGAAGGCAACTCTTCACTCGTTATCAATGCCCTATGCACTTGTAGGATGATTAATTGGAAATTGGTAGCTAAACTAGATATTGCCTTGGGTCTAATCAACAAGTGTGAGCTAGTAACCATGAATCACATCTTAAGAGAAGGGAATGTTGAGGTGGATGCACTTTCAAGTTTGGGTGTCGATGGTAATAAAATAAAAGAAACTACAACTCGTATCTTCTAGGAAGATCTTGTGGGTTGATGGGCGGGTGCCTTTCCCACACTTAGTGTGGGGGGCTAGGGAATACAGACAGCTAGTGTTACCACATCGAATTCAAGCAGCAGTGTTGATGTGGTCTGGTGTTGGGTGAGGTGGGCTCCAACATCATCATCTTGATCTCACTGGAAATATAATGATGAATGATTAACATGTTATACAAAGCCCACAATATGGAG
Organism: Sequoiadendron giganteum; assembly: GCA_007115665.2. NCBI lineage: Eukaryota > Viridiplantae > Streptophyta > Pinopsida > Cupressales > Cupressaceae > Sequoiadendron > Sequoiadendron giganteum. Next base: position 635,380,966 of record CM021102.1, read on the forward strand.
GATTGTTCCATCACCTTAATTTCATCCTTGGGATTTGTTGAAAGGACTTGATCATGCAAATTGGAGGCTTTCATGTGTTGGCAAGGTGGCTCTTGGCACGACAAGTTTTAACACCTGCCACTTTCATTATATTTTGATTAGACCTTCGCCTCCACTGGAGTTTTATAATTTTTTTGTTGGGAATTTGATCTCTACACGAATGCATCTTTGGGTTGTGTGGCATTGTTGAGGGTTTTCATTTTTATCTACAATGGGTGAGCATTCGAAGTTTTTGGTAAAGATGTATGTAGAGACATTAATAAATATTGGGGTTGATACCCCAATTCAATTGGATAGTTCGATGCAGGAGATGGCTTTTCGTGGTGAGGTTTCTAATCAACAGTTGAAGTGGATTCTAAAGAAATATGATCCACTTATCCTCACAATGGTAAAAATGGTGTTGGGCAAAGGCTTCATCAGGAATGACGAAACCAAGTGGGTCGGAACCCACATCACTTTTAGATTCTTGGTTGTTTTGCTGGAGATTAGGATGGCTAAGAAGGATGTCAAGGCTTTGGTGCGATGGCTCTTCTTTGTGGATTGGTTGGTTAGTTTGGAAGAAATTCTCACTATTGCCATCTCGGGGATGGGTGTGTCGAGGCCTCGTGACTTTCCTTCCTTCTACAAACTCGGCGAGGTAGTGAAATACTACCCCTTCATACTCGACTTGAAGGGGATGGCACTAGTAGAACACAAAAAATTTGTGGTGGTGGGTGCGGATTATCTATTGCAAGAGTTCAAGCTCAAGCATTCCTTTGGTCGTAGTGGGGTTCCATATTTTTGAGCCTTTGCAACTGCTAACGAGTTTTTGGGTTAATATGGTTATGGTAATTAATGGTTGTCTGTTCTATTCTCAGCATGGGTGGTAGTTAGGTTTGGTTGGTATGGTTAAGGTTGGTGGGAATTTTGTATCTGCCTCCCACATTTTGATATTACTATGTTACTCGACCTTGTGTGGTCACTATCCGGGTGGTTTGGTAAGTTGGTTAGTCTTGGGTGGTGCTCTACATTCCCCCCTTGAGAGATCAACCAAAGAAAATACTTTCCTGGTCAAGCTCAGGATGAGAAGGATGGGCTATAGAAAGAGATTGAAAAAAGGCTAGAAAAAAGACAATAGGCTGGAAAAAGACATTGTTAAAGAGGACATGGGAGGAAAACCTAGGGCTAGAAAGGCTAGATATAGGGTTGGGAAGGCAAAAAAGACTCATTTTCACTCTCACTCTCTCTAGAATCTAGAGCCTTCAAAGCACTCTAAAGCAAAGCAGTAGACGAGATGGAAAGCACTTCGAGGGCTACACTTTGAGTGGAGCTCATTCGAGCGTTCAAGTGACTAGCTGGCACAAGACCAATGGTGAGTACTAATCTTTGGCTTGACGGGTAGGCTTAGGGTCATTAATGAGGTAGAACTAGGAAAAAATATAAGCGACCTTTTGGTCCAACATCATGTATATGGTGTGTTGTGTAATTGGTCAAAAGCACTGCACAAATGACTTGATGCAACACATTTGGCAAGAAACATGGTGTTATTAGCTTGCAACACAAATGGTTAAAACCACAATGCAATTGGATGCTAAATCTATGCATCTAGTTACATAGCACAATTGGTTGGAAAAGTGACACATTTGGCTAGAAATGTGGTGCATCTAGCAATTTTGTGCAAATATAAAACATTATAGTGCAAATGGAAGATAAAGTTGCACAATTGGTAGAATTCTGGATAGAAATGCAATGCTAATGGAAAAAACGTAACACAATTGGAAAATTGTACAAATAGATGAAAATGCAATGTGATTGGCAAGAAGTTGCACAAGTGGCTAGGGTTAGGCTAGGGAGCTAGAATGAATGCAAAATTTTATTTTTTTATCCAAAGGATAATGATGTCTGACTATTGGATGCAAGATAAGGGTGATCAATTGCAATCACGAGAGAGACATCTCATTACCATGTAGCTAGTATTGTTATTGACTGAGATGGAGGAGGCTTACCTAGGAGTGGTGGGCCTATGACACATTGCACACATGCCAAATATTAGAGCCTATAGAGTGATGAAAACTGCACTAGTGGAGAGGTGGCATAGCGATCATAGTGCATTTATGCTACACACAAGAGAGGCAACTATCAGACGAGAGGATTTCTAGAGGATAATCCAGATCTCAATCTGAGGAGAGCGGGTGATCTATGATACAAATCACAAAGAGAGTGAATTAAGTTGAGTGTTTCTAGAAAATGACTTAGGCATAGAGAACAAAGAGATGGATATTCGATGGCAGATGGATCTCTTTGACCCACTCCCACTAGTGGTGTTAGGGATTATCGATGAGTTCTTAGTACCCAATAGGAGGTCCCGAGGCTTTTCCACTTGTTGGGGGAGGGTACTAGAGTGAGATGGAAGAGGGGATAGTCTATGCTTGGGGACCATGTGTCTTAGCACATATATACCATGACATGCACTAGGTGGTCTACAAATATGGAGAAATTTTGGCATACGAGGTCACATTGCTACACATTTGGGTGTGGGAACACATGGTAATGATGAGACCGATCACATACAGGGTTCAAGATACAAGATACTTTATGTTTACATGTATGCAATCATAGTGATATATAGGCGGCTAGGGGCTATGTGGTATTGGAGGAGAGATATTGACGATCTCAACACCTTTATTGGAGACCATGACTAGACTATGATGCTTGAGAGGAGGATGTAGAGCAGCTATCGTACTACCGACAAGCATGGTACCTAATTGGGAGAACCTTGCACATTATAGAGCGATACATGCCTAAGCATGTAGGATACAGTTTAGACAAAGGTAGGGAGTACCCATTGGAGAGGTAATATTTTCCAAGACACGAAGGGAGATAGCAGATTAGGGGGCTATGATCATGACTAATAAAATTATAGAAAAGATAGATGCATTGATACTAGTGGCATGGAATATGAGGGAAAACACTACAAATACATGTACCATACTAGAGTATGATATATGGTGGGCCCAAAAAATTCCAGTCATATTGACAAGAATAGGATATAAAGTGGGATAGCCACCAATGAGAATAGACGAAGCATAGAGAGTCAGACATCAAAGGGATCCCACCATAGGGAGGGTAGGGTAGAAACATCAGTAGGGAGAGAGATGATGGACAAGGAGACTGAGATGACCAGCCAATTGAGGAGTAGGGACCACCACAAGTTCAAACACATGTGGAGGTGCAAGATGAGGCTCGGAGGGGAGAGAGGGAGGAGGATTCATAGGTACAGATAGCTAGTGCATGATTAGAAAGGGATGAGGTGAGACAACAACTGGAGAGAGCCAGAGGAGAAAAATATCAAGCCAAACTTGAGAGGGATATCCTGTATACACAAGATACACAAATGACAACAAAGAGATGGTCTACATGTCCAAATAGCTTATATGTAAGGACAAATGGCCTCGGTGATATGAGAGAGGGATATAAAGAGGGCTAGGCAACAAAAAATAGAGGCACAACTAACTCAGGTAACCGTGGAGAGGGATATTGAGAAGGAACGATGACTATAAGTAAAGGAAAGCATGGGTAGCCCAGATTAGAAAGTTATGATAGAGGTGAGAAGGATCACTAGGGAGGCTACATACTATAGGAATCTCTATGAGAGATACATGCCTAGGGAGTAGAAACATCCACCCTACTCTTTGTGCATGCAAATCCAAAGCCAATTTGGGGTTAGATCAAAAGGATTGAGGAGCATGGGGATCATGGGGTCACTGCCACCATGACCACTGCCACGACTAGGAGGGGGTGGCGATCTCCATCCCATTCAGGTGGAGGGAGCTTAGGATAGGGAAAACACCCTTGTAAAATATACTTATGATGTATATATTTGATTCTCATGTACATTATTGATGTAGACACCTTGCCTATGGGCCATTATATCTATTTGTATCAATATAGCTTATGCAACCCATGTATAGACATTGTATTGTATGATGCCATTTGATGACATTGATGACTTATGATGGACATTGTATATATGATTATACTTTGATTTATGAGATGCTTATTGTAGCATCATAAATTATCACCCTTGACAATTTCACACTGTGTTTTACTCCCTCCTAAGCAATTGGACCTAATTTTACACATAATATACCAAATTATACATTACATAGCCCATTTAAACATTTACTGACAAATTGCATATAGAAAACCAATGCATACATTTATTATTTTCCCCTCGACACCTTAAGTCCTGCAAAATATGGTCAAGACCTAGTCGCCTAGGTGACTTGGTCCCACTATTTCACCTCCAAATTTTAATATGTCAGAGTTGGCATTTTATTATTTGAATTTCAAATGTCCAATGTCGGCTATTGTGATTTAGTTTGTGAGAAATTAGATTAATTTCATATAAAAAACCCAGTCATTTCACCATTTGAAAACCAACAAAGATAATCTAGCATTAAGAGGAAATTTTGGAGATCAAGAGCATTATCAAGCAAGTCAAGAGCAACATTTCAAAGATTTATTGCAAACATTCAATATCAAAGCATCATGTCAAATTATGTGTTATTTTTTTCATGTTTATGTTATCATTGTGTTTGTGAGATCTAACCCTTATAGGTCTTCAAGCAAATCAAGCAAACAACAATCAAGCCATGAGGAGATTTGTATGACTTCAGTCCTTCAAGGAAGCCATTTTTGAGTGGTGAGTTGCAGTACATTGGTGATTCATCATTCATTTTATCATTTAGTCTTATCCCTCAAAAGGATATGCTCTCTTCCATTAACATTGCCATTGTGGAAGTGAACACGGGGTTTGGCTAAGGCAAGCCCCTTTATGGCACAACCCTTCTCTCTTTGAATGTGTAGGTTTCAGGTCTGAAGAAGATTGGGAGAAGTTTGAAGGTCAATTATTTATTATTGAATGCAAAGCCTACATCTTGACAACATACATAAACTAAATTATCTTGGCATTCGAAAAAGATCCAATAGTGCAACACAAAGGAAAAGAAAGCTCTGATTTGGCTCCAAAGGACGGTGAAATTGGATCTAAAGTTCAACTACTAGGATAGAGTCACCTTGGGTGAATTGGTCCTCCATTTTCAACCCCAAATTCAAATCACAGGTGCACAAAACTCTACTCATTCTATTTTTAAGTCCGGATTTTTCTACAACTTTCTAGATCTATTATTTTTGCATCAGAATAGTTATTTGCATCATTAGCCTAGTCAAATCACTCCATTTCATTCCTAAATCCATTCTAATTTTGATCAAGGGCAGGTTGACTCACCTCTCAGGTTCTGAGTCAGACCTATATCTTGTCTGAATCCATCAAACCCCCGCTACATCATTTCTAAATGAAATGAAATAGGAAAAGTGCCTAGGACCCTAAAGTGAAAATCTCTTAGGGCCTCCTACCTTTTTCTTCATTACATTTTGGTGAACTTGATGCATTAACATCATAAACCTTTTGAAATATAAAGCAATTCATCCTAGATCTAGGTTTAACATTACATTGTATAGCATTGTTCATCTAAGCATTCATTTTTGCATCATCAAGGCATACAAATTCAAAAAATTGCATATCATATTGCATCATAAGTTGAAATAGGATTAATTTTAGTCATCATAGGCTAGGTCTACATTCCAATTGCATTTAAAAAATCTGCATTAGGTCATTTATATTTGAAATCAAATCTGAAAATGTTCATTGCATCTTGCATATAGCTCAAAAAATGAAAAATTGTATTGTTTTGTTTCAAAAAAGGCATTAACATCGTCATTTTTTAGATTTTCCATATCAGAATTAGTCAATTATTACATTTTAAATCTATAAATTTTGTTGCTTGAACATTTTGCAAATTATTGCAAACTTGCATTTTGAATTACATAGGCATAAATTGGGCGAATTCTAGAAAACTATTTACTATCACACCTATATACACACAAAAATAGGAACTTAAAACAATATTGTACAATAAAATTTTGAATTTTGCAAAAAGCTATGTAGGACAAAGTGACCCTAGGTAAGCCTGTCCAGCTAAATTGAGCCCATATTTTATGTGCAGAACCTTGTCTCTGGTCTTTGCCTAGATATGGCCTCAGTCTTTGAATATCAATACTGTAATTATTTGTTTTGCTAAAAACATTGCTAGCTTGATCCATAAGACATAACACAATTTTTTCATTGCAAAAATATTGTGTTGTCATAATTCATGTTCTATTGTCAGATCTTGTTAGGTGTTTCAAAAAACAAATGATATAAGCATGTAAAAATCAGTTTATTTCTCCTCTTTTTTAATTTTTCATTGATCCATCTCCCACTATCTCTCCTATGTGTGAGGTTAGCTTGGTGCAAGAGAATGCAATCTTTGAAAATCATATTTTTTCTTCTCTTGATACATCACTTACTTGTGAAGAGGTATCTTGGTGTTAGAGGATCCAATCATTGAGTGTCATGAGAATCTTGTTTGTTTCTCTCCCAATTCTTCTCTTGCTTGGGAGGATATTGTGGGACAAGAGGATGGCATCATTGATACATATCTTTCAAAATATAGTAAGATAGATTGTGTAGATGAAGATGCTAAGGTGATATTAGATCCCCCTCAATACAAGATCATTGACAATTAGATAACTCAGTTGAGGTTATGAATGCACAATTGGCTATTAGATATCCTTTAATTATTGGACCTCCTAAAAATCCTTTAATTATTGGACCTCCTAAAACTATTCTAATTATTGGACCTCCTAAGTCACCTCTCATTATAGAACCTCCTAAACCTCATGGCCATATCCTAAATTTTGTAAAACAACTCACTAGTAATCATGTGTTGCAACAACCAAGTTATCATGTAGTTTCTCACACATATAACACTAGAAATAATAAGAAAGCAAAGAAAATGCCAACATCCATCCCATTACCTCAACCATACCTTCCACCTCCACCTAATATTCCTCAATGTAATGGTAAAGAATATGATCCTATTGAGAAACTTCGTAATACTCCAACAAAAATATCCCTTTGGGACTTGATTCAAACATCACCTACATACCATGGGATGTTCCAAGAGGCTTTGCAAAAGATTTATGTCCCAACTTCTATTAAATTGAATGATGTAGCTTCCTTGTTTGATAGTATGCAAGTGACAAAGTTGGATATTACATTCCCTCAACATGAATTACCCTCGCTTGAGATCCAAAACAAAAATGAAGCCTTAATGATAATGGTGCTCATTAATAAAACTGAGGTTAAGCATACTCTCATAGATAATGGATCGGGTCTTAATGTTTGTAGAGTTGATCTCCTAGACAAGGTTTGTGTGGATAAGAATCTTATAGAACGTAATGATGTTAATATTCATGGCTTTGACAATATTAGTAATCAACCATTAGGAGTAGTCACAATACCCATTAAGGTAGGACCCGTGATTTTACAAACACTTGTCCATGTCATGCCAACACCTCTTTCATACAATCTTGTCCTAGGTAGATTGTGGATTCATGCCATGCAGGGAGTCTTGTCTACTCTTCATTGTTAAGATGAAGTATGCATATAATAACAAGATATACATGGTTAAAGCAAACAAAAAAATTTATAATTTACAAGCCAAAACTGAACATAATACTTCCAACTCTCTTAATACTTTGATTCCAACTTAAAAATTAGAACCCATACATGTCAAACAAAAAGAATAATTTATTTTACCCATGATGAAATATTTGAATGATGATTGGGGGCTGTTAGATTTTACACCTTGTTTTGAAGGGGAGACTAAAATCTTGACATCAAAGTCTAAAGAACCTATACAAATTGATGATAATCCTGATTGTATGTCATTTGTAACAAAAACCTTAGATGATGATTGGGGTTCATTAGATTTTACACCCTCCTTTATGGGAGAGTACAAAATCTCACAATCTAAACCTAAAGATTCTTGTTTTGTATTTAGTTCTACATCAAAAATCGAAAAACACCACCCCATGATGGTGATGGGGGCTCTTTAAATTTTGTCCATCATGAGTGTAAGATGCCTAACTTTTAAAAAAATGAAAATGATTTGCATGCTCAAGATAAATCTGATTCTTCTTAGGAGCATGTACATATGATCTCTTTATCCAAGTTGGAAGAATTTTATGGCCTTGGATGCAAAATTATTTCTAAAAATGGATATAATGCAAACATGGAACAAAATGATAGGAATCAAGTGAAGTCTATACCATAATTTTCTAAAAAGGGTCTAGGTTTCCAACCTTCATCCCCATCTTCATCTAATTCTTTATCATCTATTGTATGTATGACATCTTTTAGTAAGTTAGCAAGATTTTCTCCACAAAAGAGAGGAATGTATCCTACTATTGATCAAGAGCATATTTTGTTGAGGCTTCTCAAAGCCTGCTTGATATCTCTCCCTCTAAAAACATGAAGAAAATTTTATAATATAAAAACTCATTTTGTGCATATCATCGAGTGCATGGTCATTCTACCAATGGGATTCAGGCGTTGAGTAATAAAATACAACAACTTAATGATTATGATGCTCTCCCATGTGATGATGCACCTAATCACTCTAAACAATGATGAACTTTATCCTATGGTTTTGCTCCTCATTATGTGGAATTTGTAGCTTTATGTGTTTGCTCATTGCCATTCATGGTGGTACAATCTTAAGTGCAACCATGATTTCCATGGCAATAACACGATATTATTTTGTATGGTTGTCCTTTTCTCTACACTTGGGGGGAAGGGATAACTAGTTTTGGGAGGTGTGCATTCTCCTTAAGGGATCCCCTCTTCCCATTTTCTTCCTTAAAATACCAACATAGAAAGTATGTTGACATTTTAAGGAGGGGGAATATATTACCCTATCTATTTCATACATGTTTTGTGGGATTTGACTTATTGACATACCCTTTCATTGGTGGTGTTGTTATAACACCCTTTGAGGTGTGGTTATGAATTCATCCCCTTGGACATTCAAATTTTATGCACCTTCTTAGATGAGTCTTGTTCGTCCCCTTGGATGTTTATGCACCTTCTTAGGTGATTCATGTTCTTCCCCTTGGACATTTATGCACCTTCTTAGGTGAGTTTTTCGTTCATCCCCTTCGATGTTAAAATTTATGTGCTTCCTAAAATGAGACTTTGTAGCTCATAAGTGATTTTACAACCATGTGAGAGTATCATCTTGTTAAATAGCACATTCAGTGGGTGGCGTTTGGTATTGGAGACAAAGTTTAGATTGAGGTCTCTTCACCTCACCGACTCGAATCCCTTTAAGTACTAACCTTGTGTTTTGTTGTGTGTCTTTTATGTGTCTTCTTCATGTTTACATCATGTTTCTTTTAATTTTTTGGCATCTTTATGTTAGGTTATGTCATGTGTCTTCATCGTTTATGCTTTGTATTTTCATCATGTATGTTTTGTGTTGTCTTGTTGCATTACATACATGTGTGTGTTCCTTTGTGCTTATGTTGTCTTGTCGTGGGATCTTGAATCCTATGGGCTTGTGCACTCCCACTAGATTTTTTCTCATCCTATCTCTCTGATATTTGGACAATCGGACCCCTCTTGGCATATTTTTCTACTTTAGTGTGAGTTTGAGCATAATTTCATACTCTCACTAAAGTGGGGGCCAAATGTAGCATCATAAATTGTCACACTTGATAATTTCACACTATGTTTTGCTCCCCCCTAAGAAATTGGACCTACTTGAATACCTAATGTCCTAAATTATGCATTTCATATCCCATTTAAATATTTACCAACAAATTGCATAAAGAAAAAAATGCATACATTGAATATTTTTCCCCTAACATCTTAAGTCTCATAAAATAAGGCCAAGACCTAGTTGCCCTACGTGACTTGGTCCCCCTATTTTGCCTCTAGATTTTAATATGTCAGAGTTGGCATTTTATTATTTCAATTTCAAATGTCCAATGTCAACTATCAAGATTTAATTTATGGGAAATTAGATTAATTGCAAATAAACACCTAGTCGTTTCACCATTTGAAAAGCAACAAAGAGAATCTATCATTAAGAGACAATTTTGGAGATCAAGAGCACTATCAAGCAAGTCAAGAGTAGTATTCCAAATATTTATTGCAGCCATTCAATATCAAAGCATCATGTCAAATTGTGTTTGATTTTGTTCATGTTTATGTTATCATTATGTTTATGAGATCCAACCCTTACAGGTCTTCAAGAAAATCAAGAAAAAAATAATCAAGCCTTGAGGAGATTTGTATACTTCAACTCTTCAAGGAAGCCATTTTTGAGTGGTGATTTATAGTCCATTGGTGATTCATCATTCATTTTATCATTTATCCTTATCCCTCAAAAATATAGGATCTCTTTCATTGACATTACCATTGTGGAATTGGAAACACTAACACAGGGTTTGACTAAGGCAAGCCCCTATATGGCACAACCCTTCTCTCTTTGAATGTGCAAGTTTAAAGTATAAAGAAGATTGGGAGAAGTTTTAAGGTCAATTATTCATATTTTCATGCAAACCCTACATATTGACAACATACAAAAACTAAATTATCTTGGCATTCGACAAAGATCCGATATTCCGACATGGAGGAAAAGAAGGCTTTGATCTGGCTCCAGAGGACTGTGAAATTAGATTTGAAGTTCAACTACTGGGACATAGTTTCCCTGGGCGACTTGGTCCTCCATTTTCAACCCCAAATTCAAATCACAGGTGCACAAATTTTTTTTATCTATTTTTGAAGTTTGAATTTGTGTGACTTTCTAGATTTGTTGTTTTTGCATCAGAATAGTTATTTGCATCATTAGCTTAGTCAAATCATTTCTTTTTATTCCTAAATCAATTCCAAGTTTGGTCAATGTCAGGTTGACTCACCTCTTTGGTTGTAAGTTAGTCCTATATCTTGTCCCAATCCATCAAACCCCTACTACCTCAATTCTAAATGAAATAAAATAGGAAAAGTGCCTACAAACCTAAATTGAAAATCTCTTAGGGCCTCCTACCTTTTTCTTAATTACACTTATGATTCATGATAATGGTTAACTTATGTTGTTATGATGTGATTATTTAAGATTTTATGATGTTATTATGGACATTGATGATGTTATTTATTATGACTACAGACATATATGATGATGGATGTTATGATTTATGATATATAACTTATGATTTTGATACTATGATGCAAACTAAAAACTTGTGAATGCAGTGAAATCAATATTCACCAAGGACAAAAAACATATAAAGAGGAAATACAACAAAATATGGTATGCAAAATGAATAACAACCAAACATAAACAAGAAATGTTACTTTGAAGATGAACCATAGAAAATGGTTATCACTTGTCATTTACCCAACTTACATACACACAAAAAACATGCAAACATAAAAATAAATAAAATCATGTCTAAACCCAAGCTACTCTAATCACATTAAGATATAGGCATTCATCAAGTAAATAGGAGACAAGAGAAAGTCAAATATTCTAAAGAGGACACTCATGCTATCACCCAATCTGCTCTAAGCATATTATGATAGGATTTCATTGAGAAAATAGGATAGAAAAGATAAAACCAAGAAAGAAAAAGAAAAACAAGTGAGATATTTTTGGATTAAACTATATCAATTTTTTGTATCAACATTTCGGATAATACTCCATGATTCATCATCAGGATAGTATCAAGCACAAGAGAATAGAGTGAAAGAAAAAGGTAGCAGACTAGGAAGCATAAATAGGTGAATATCTTGAGAGAGCAAGAGGTCAACAAGTCAAAAAGGCCAAAACAATAAAAAAATTAATTCCAACTAAGCAAAAATAATAAACTATTCCTAAACACAAGGAAGAAAATCAAACAAAAAATTAAAATGAAAATTAAAAACCTTAAGATAATGGAAAGAAAAAACAAGAAACAACAAATAACATAAATACAAAAAAACCAATCAATTGATAAAACCAAAGACAACAAAGCATAACAAAAACATTAAATGTCAAATAAAGAAATAAATAATGAACTAATGAACATATTATACATAACATGGACACATTAATAAAGTGAACATATTATTTATAATATGGACATAAGAAATGAAAAAAGAAAAAATAATTAATAATATGGACATATTATTTCTAAAATAATATAACTTCTAAAGTATAACTAATATACATACATAATATTATTTCTAAAGTATAACTAATATCGTTTACCTTCCCCAAAGGACCCTCTCGATGCTTTCTTGAACTTGGGCGCCTATAAAGTGTCTTGTTCTTGTGGCACCCTCTATATTGGGTAAACTAGACGCTCGGTTAGCACAAGAATCAAAGAACATGGTGCCGACATTAGGCACGAGTGGGTCTCTAAATCTGCCTTAGCTGAGCATTCTTCCAAAACCAAGCATCACATTGCCTTAGAAGATACTAAATTATTTTCAAAGAAGACAACTATTTCAAACGGAAACTAAAAGAAGCTATTGAAATCTATAATAACCCTTCTAACCTTAATCGAGATGGGGGTTGGAGTTTAAGCTTCTCTTGGAAACCCCTTTTGAATAACTTCAATAATCTCCCATCTTGTAGCTCTAGCTCTTCCTCTCCTCAGCAGCCCCCCGCCTCCTCCCCTTCCTTGCCCGCTCCTTTCTTTCTCGCTCTTTCTCTCCTTGTCTCCTTGGGGGGGTCCCCCTTTTCTCTTGCTCGGTCTTGGTCTTTCTTCCTTTCTTCGCGGCTTCTTGGATTTTTTGGGCTTTTCTTGCCTCTTGCTCGATTTTTGATCTTTTGGTTTTTCTCTTTATTTTCTATTGGTGTTCACTTTGAATTCCTTTGGGTTGGGTTCTTTTTTGGTCTCCTCTCCTTTCCGTCTATTTATTAGTTTTTTTGTTGGTTTTTGTTGGTTTTTTGTCTTTTATTGCACCTTACTGTTGTTATTGGGTTTGATGTTCCTTATCTTCATTTTATGTTTTATTATAATATGCCCATATTATCATTAATATTATTATTGATAATATGTCCATATTATTAATAATAGGTCCATATTAAATTAAGTTATATTATTTTAAAACTAAGTTATATTATTTTAGAAATAATATGTCCATATCAGTTATAATATGTCCATATTATTAATTATTTATTCTTTTTACATTTATTATGTCCATATTATAAATAATATGTTCACTTTATTAATGTGTCCATGTTATGTATAATATGTTCATTAGTTCATTATTTATTTCTTTAATTGACATTTAATGTTTTTGTTATGCTTTGTTGTCTTTGGTTTTTTCAATTGATTGGTTTTTTTTGTATTTATGTTATTTGTTCTTTCTTGTTTTTTCTTTCCATTATCTTAAGGTTTTTAATTTTCATTTTAATTTTTTGTTTGATTTTCTTCTTTGTGTTTAGGAATAGTTTATTATTTTTTCTTAGTTGGAATTAAACTTTTTATTGTTTTGGCCTTTTTGACTTGTTGACCTCTTGCTCTCTCAAGCTCTTCACCTATTTATGCTTCCAAGTCTGCTACCTTTTTCTTTCACTCTATTCTCTTATGCTTGCATACTATCTTGATGATGGATCATGGAGTATGATCTGAAACGTTGATACAAAAAATTGACACAATTTAATCCAGAAATAGCTCACTTGTTTATTATGGACTGTGGAAACTTGATGATCTTCAAAGAAAAACAACTAAGAAACACAATCAACAACCAACATATCTCTTGCCAAAAGATAATCTCAGATTTAATAGATAGGGCCTATTGTAGGAAGGATGCATATGTTAGGACCTTAGATTTTTTTTGACAATTCTCATCATGCAAAAAATAAGTTCGTTAAGACATGAAAACATTTTGATAGTGATAGCGAAAGATAGGCGACAAGCTATGCAAGCCAAATATTTAGCTCAACAACTAACATTTATTTTGATCATGATTTTTAGTAAAGCTCAATATTTTTGAATTTGCATATGATCTCAAGATACAATAATCTAACCCAAAATCATGGTCAAGGCACAAGATGCCCTCAACTAGGCAAAGGAAAATTGGCATGGATAAAAGACATGAAAATAATAAATATGAACAACCAAGCTATAGTAGACAAGGAAAAGGACATGCAAATGGTTAATGATAGGCGAATGAAATGAAAATGATAGGCGGATGACAAGGAATACAACAATGAAACTAGTATGTACAAGCTACTAGGATACCTTGAGGGTCAAGCATAAAACATCTTAAGACGAATATTGTTAATAGGTTTTTCCAAAGGTTCTCATTCAAGTGTAGCAAGTTTATAAGCTCCATAACCATACTTTGCTATGATGATAAAAGCTCCCAACCAATTAGGTTAAAAAATCCCTTTGTTGTCTCTATCTTAATTTTTTATTCTCTTTTAGGACCATGTCTCCAATTTGAAACCTTTAACTTTTGATCCTCTTTTTATAGCTATGACAAAGGTGGTTTTGATAAGCTTGTAAGTGATTTAATGCATTAAGATTTATTTCATCTAATAAATCAATCACATGCAATCTAGATACTAGATACTCTTCATCATCAATGACATGCTTTAAAGACACCCTTAAAGAGGGGGTCTCAACCTCAATAAGAAAATGGCTTTGGTTCCAAAGACTAGGGAATACAAAGTGGCCCGAATAGGTGTGTAGATGCTAGTGTGATAAGCCCATAAAGCAGGATTAAGTTGCAAATTATAATCACGACCAACTTCATCGGCCATTTTATTAAGGATTTTCAATATAGTCTTGTTTGAGGCCATCTTGACTATTACCTTGTGGGTAATAAGGAGTAGAAAAATGATGGTGGATATGGAATTGGTGACAAAGATCACAAAAAACTTGATTTTGAAAGGGCTTACCAATGTTTGTAATGATAGCACGAGGGATACCATAGCAGAAAATGAAATAGTTTAGGATAAATATCACTATTTGTTTTCTAGTAATATTGGATAATAGAATGACTTCAACCCATTTCATAAAATACTCAATGGTGGTGATAATAAATTTATGGACATTGTATGAAGGGGGATGGATTTTGCCTAAGAGGTCAAGTCCCCATTGTGAAAAAGGCCAAGGAGTAGTTATTGGTTGTAACTCCTAGGTGGGTAAATGAATCAAGTCCCCATGTTTTTGACATTAACGACATTTATTAATAAATTGTTGTGTATCTTTTTCCTTAGTTGGCCAATAATATCCAGTTCTCAACAACTTTTTGACAAGGTTAGTTCCACTAGAATGAGCTCCACAAATGCCTTCATGTACCTCAAATAAATTTTTTTTATATTCTTCTAAGTTTATACACCTAAGGATGACACCATCAATACTCCTTCGATAAAGGGTATCACCAAGGATGACAAAACTGAAAGATCACAAAATGAATGTCTTTTGAGTACTAGACAAGTTAGATGGAAGGGTATTGTCAAGAAGGTAAGTATAAACATCATGATACTAAGGGAAATTAGGATCAACAAGCTCACAAACCTATTTGGATCAAAATTTGGAATCAAAATTTATTCTACCGAGAACTCACAATGATGAGCGATATGAGGCATGTCCAAGAGAGATCCAATAGTAGCCATAGCATCAATAATTTTTTTATTTAACCTCGATATTTTCTCAAAGATGATAGTTGAAGAGTATTTTTTAAAAATTTCTACCATCCTCTTGTAGGGGAGAATTTTTTTATCCTTTGTTTGATAATCATCATGCCTTATAACCAATTGTTAATCTTCATAAATATGAAGTTCCTTTATTTATCAAGGAATTATCATTCTAAGACAAGTGATTAAAGCTTCATATTTTTTAATGTTTTTTATACAAGGGAAGTCAAGTCTATATGATTTTGGGATAAAATAAATTTGTGGAGTGATAAAAATAATTCCAGCCCTAGATCCATGTTGAGTATGAGAGCCATTAAAAAATAACTTCCACAGGTGTAAAGAGCTAATGTTAAACATTATCTAAAAATTCTGAAATAAGGGGATGATCCACATCTAAATGTAACTCTCCTAGTTGATCTACAATTATTTTCCCCTTAATAGCCTTATGTTCCACATACTAAATGTCAAATTCACTTAGGATCATAACCCACTTTGCTATATGACTAATTAGAGTAGCCTTAAATAAAAGGCACTTCAAACGATCTACCTTAGAGATGAGATTTGTTTGATGATTAAGCATGTAATGTATCAATTTTTGTGATGTAAAAATAACAATTAGACATTCCCTCTTTATTGGAGTGTAATTAAGCTCATATCCCACCAACGTATGACTAATATAATAAATAGTTCTCTCCTTTCTTGTATCTTCATGTTGTGTGAGGAGAACACTTAATGTAGTTGTAGTAGCCGATATGTATAATAAAAAAGGTTTCCCCTAAATAGGTGGCATTAAAACTAAATTTGAAGCCAAGTAATGTTTTAATAGTTGAAAGGTTTGTTGACACTTCTCATCCCACTTAAATGTGACATTTTTATGTAAAGTATGAGTAAATGTTGACACTTATCTTCTAATTGATCTATAATTATTTTCCCCTTAATAGTCTTATGATCTACATACTGAATGTCAAACTCACTTAGAATCATAACTCACTTTTCTATATGACCAATTAGAGTAGCCTTAGATAAAATCTACTTCACAGGATCTACCTTAGAGATGATATTTTTTTGATGATTAAGCATGTAATGTCTTAATTTTGTGATGCAAAAACAACTAGGCATGCCCTCTCTATTGGAGTGTAATTAAGCTCATATCCCACCAATGTATGGCTAATATAATAGATAGCTCTCTCCTTTCCTATATCATCATGTTATGCGAGGAGAACACCTAATGAAAATGTAGTAGCCAATATGTATAATAACAAAGGTTTCCCCTCAATAGCTGACATTAAAATTGGAGGTGAAGCTAAATAATATTTTAATTGTTGAAAGGCTTGTTAACACTTCTCATCCCACTTAAATGTGACATTTTTATGTAAAATATGAGTGAATGGTTGACTCTTATCTATCAATCGAGATATGAAACACCTAATTTATTGGTGTTTTTGTTGAATGCTACACAATTGCCTTAGATTAGCTGGAGGATGCATATCAATTATACTTTTGAATTTAGTGGGATCCACTTCAATGCCTCTATGAGACACAAAATACCCAAGAAATTTCCCAAAATTTACACCAAAGACACATTTTTGGGGGTTTAATATCACTCAATATTCTTCTAATATATCAAAAATTATAGCAAGGATATCCAAGTGAGAATCTCTTGTGACTAACTTTTCTAATAATTCATCCACATAATCTTCCATGATACTATGAAAAAGTTCATGAAATATTGTCGGCATTGCTCTTTGATAGGTGGCCCCTACATTGTTTAAACTAAAAGGCATAACATTCCAACAAAAGGTTACCCAAGGGCAAGTAAAGTTTACTCATGTTGATCTTTAGTGGTGATAAGGATTTGATTATAACTAGACAATCCATCCATTAAGGACAACATTTCATGCCTAGTTTTTAGATACACAATCATGTGTATGTTGGGTTGAGGAAAATCATCTTTAGGACATGCTTTGTTTATATATTTGAAGTTTGTACATATGCAGATGCCCCCAGTGGGTTTGTTAACTAGAACTAGGTTGGAAACCCACATAGGATAATCAATAGGTCTAATGAATCCAAAATACAAAAAAAAATTGAAGCTCAACCTTCACTAATAAGGCTACTTAAGGATGCATCTTTTTAATTTTTTGTTATACTGGTTTTACATCAACAAAAAATATCAAATGATAAACCACCAACTTAGGGTGAAGGCCTAACATGTTCGTATAAGGCCATACAAAGTTTATAGTTCTATTTTTAAATAATTTTGTGAAGTCTTCATTCTCTTTTGATGATAAAGATGTTTTAAATTATGTGATCTTATTATTTTTCATTTGTACTCAAGTTTGCTTCTTGTGACTCTTCTATCAAGATGGAGGATTTTTATTGATACATAGGCATGATAGAAAGGTCAAGATTTCTATTTTCTTCCTGAAATAATGATAGAGCATGCTTTCCCTTAGAGGTTTACTTTATTATGTTCAATTATTTTTTGTGAGTGAGAGGTTTTGAAGCTTCACCAAAATATACATTTTCATCAAGCTCAATAACATAACCAGCCTTATGAATTCCCAAAGGTATAGTTTCTCTTACTCCCATGAATTCTACAATGACCTCATCATTTTGGAATATATCTATAATTGCATACATTTTTTATCCCAATCTATAAGCTGAGGATAAATAAGTGAAATCTCTTTAGATTATGATGATGGGGAAGTAAATTATACATTGGATAAGGTGAAAATGGAATGTTCTTGAAATAGATTAGTGATATGCATGGAGTCTTGAAAGGTATTCTGATTAGGAGTTTCAACAATGGGAGAAGCCTTAGCCCCTTTATTCAAATTGGATTTTAGTTTAAAAGGTACCTTAATAGGGGAATTATATCCAAGCCCTTCATTATGCCTTTTTGTGATAGATATAGGCCCAATGGCTCCTTGTTCTTGATGGCCTAGGCCTTTACCTTGATAGCCCATGTTATTAATTATGTAAAGGCCTTTAGGATAGTTTTCCATAAGTAACATAGGTACATTATCTTCTTCATCCTTATATAACCATGTTGGGACATCATCTTTAGTGTTTTATTTTCCCAATTCACCTCAATGAAAGAATGTGGTAGATTTGGATGTGATAACCATAGTTGATATATCTTGAATAGTTTTAGGTCTATCATATGTTTCAGGTGAGAGCAGAAGTTGGCCCACAAAGAAAGCTTGTGTCATTTTATATTCTCCCAACCAATTTTTATTGACTTGAACCTTGATCTCAAGAGGGTGGTGCGTGAATTAGAAGATAGGGATAAAGTGGATGAATCGATGTAAGATGATGAGGATGGAGTTGCTTGATTGTTAAGAACTTGGGTGGGTTTGTAATATTTTACTTTCAAGGTTTTGCAATACTCAAAATAGTGAGGATCCCCAGGAATAGTGACTTTAGAACCCTCACATGGAAATTTTAGGCATTGATGATATGTAAAGGGGACAAATTGTAATAAATGTATCCATGGATGACCAAGAATGATATTATATGAGAGATCAAGGTTCAAGAATTGACAAATGGTATCTAGTATTCTAAGGCTATCTTGAATTGGGAATTTTATTGTTCCTTCATATTCACTCTCAATATCATCATAAGCTTTTATGGTGATTTTATTTTGGGAATCAATGACACCATTAGAATATCCTAATTAATTTACTGGATGGAGGGTACAAATGTTTAGGCCTGCTCCATCATAAATCATAACTCTTTTGATTTTATGCCTATGAATGAAGACTTCAAGGTATAGGCCCTCATTGTGAGATGGATTATCGAGAGAAAGGTTTTTTTTAATAAAAAATAAATGATGAGGAGATGAAATGTATCCAACCATGAAATTGAGAAATATTGGGCACAAAAGACTCTTGAAGGGATTTTTCTAGGATTTCCTTTTGTGTTGGATATATTTTGAGTAGTTCTAGGATGGATATTTGTGCTAGGATTTTCTTTATATGATCCAAGAGGTTATAATTAGATTTGGAAGATAACGCAAATTCATCCCATTGAAGGGTTGGTTTACCTCTACATGTAGTTATGCCACATTTAGGATTTTTTGTTTAGAGGGTTTAAAGTAGAGACACAAGGAAAAACCTCCCCTAGATTTGGTGTAATCATAAGGTGAAAACATAGTTGTCTCCTTTAGAATTGTTATTTTATTTGTAAGTCCCCCTTTCCATGATCAAGGATAGGATTCTTTAATATCTCGAGATTGTCATTAGTTGAAGGTGTATTTTCTATTCCAACATCACCTTGATCTATAAAATCTTGGATAAGATTTTTCAATCTAAATCAATTAAAAGTCTTATGTCCTTTGATCCTATGGTACTTACAATATTAATTTTCCTTGTACTATGGAGGTTTAATTTTTACTTCTTGATTCCTCACTTATGGTAAGCCGATAATTTTAGATTGGATCATTTTTTCAATGCAGATTCAAGAGATTCCCCTAAAGGAGTGTATTTCCTTTTAGGAGCATTATTTTTCCTAGGTGGTCTCCTACCACCTTGATTATTTTGAGGATTTTTTGTTGCCAATTGTAGGGTAGGTTGAACATTTTGAACTATTTTTGCATCTACCATGCCACCATTGACAATGTTCTTGCTTTTGGTCCAAATTATTGGCTTGTCTTTAGATGTTGAAGGATTATCCTCATGACATTTAGAATTTTTCACAAAACCCTTAGAAATGAGAGATTTTTTAATTTCCATTCCTTTTTCAATGATCTCATCAAAGGTACTAGTACATTGAATTCTTAAGTGAAAAACCAATTCATTGTTTAGGCTTTGGATGAAAATATGAACAAGTTGCTTTTCAAGAATAGGATAAGGTAATTTTCTTTCCATGTTTATCCATATTTTTAAAATGGACATAAAGGATTCTCCCTCATTTTGTTTTGTGTTACATAAACCAATTTTATGTTACATAAACCAGACATGGATATTTCATGTTCAGTGCTGTATGAAAAATATGCAGTGAGTTTTTCTACCAACTCATGAAAGTTTTGTATCCCATGAGGTAATTGCAAAACCACTCAATAACTTGACCTCACAGGCTTCTATGAAATAAGTGCATTAGATATTTATCATTATAGGACACCTCAAGATAAGCTATGTAAAATTCACTTATGTGTTCTCTTGGATCACCTCTTCACTTGAAATTGTCAAATATATGTATTTCAAAGTTTTGAGGGAAGGGTATCATGTTCAAAGACTTGTCAAAGGATATGGACATACATCTTCCAATTCAAAAAATCTTCTTAGTGTGAATTCTTCCCATTTCCATGTTTTGGTGATCTAAATTATTAGTCCCAAATCCCTAAGGTTGACACCTTCCAAGTGTCAAGGTATCAAACTTGGCCAATTACCACAAACCTATATTAGGTTGGGTATTTTAGGACCAATGGTTGAGATGGGTAAGGCCTCCTTCACATATGCCTCTGCAAGACCAAGGGAAGTATTCCCTAAGATGTTGATTTGATAATTTGCAACACTATGCAATACCTTACTGCAAACTATACCCACTGCATAGTGTATCCCAATACTAGTGTCACAATATAGCTATGTGCTAGTTAGGACATGTAAGGTTGGGCATCTTACTAACATATACAACACAACTTAAAGTAAAACTTTAAAAGGTTCCTTAATTTGATGTGTTTGGAGGATTTTCAAGATGGTAGGAAATAAAAACAACTAAAGAATAATGCTTGTATCCATTTGGGCCATGGAGTCTCTAAATTTTATTATATATACGATAACTGAAACAATGTGATGACTTAATCAAGTCACCACAAAATACTATACCATTTTAACTGCACAAGTAAGATAATCTCTACAAATGCACTTAGGAAGAACAATAGATGGTTTTAGAATATAAAGGAAGTATACTTATTAATCCTCAAACATACCCATATGTTTCCTTTATTATATTGAAAAGATACTTTGCAAAAGCTTTGCATAGATTTTACAAACTTCTGGTTGAAAAACTAATCAATGATACATCGGGAAATTCATACTATACATGAGGAGACACTTTTCTAAGTTTTATTCTACCTATGTAGAGGAGGGGGGGCGAACAATCAGAACCCCGGGTCACGGGAGGGTCTAGAACGATCAACTACCCTGATCTACCTCACACTAAGGATAGTTCCGTAGACATGGAAAATGTACATTTTCGATCTAGCACACTTGGTCCTAATTTACTAACACCTTTTCATCCTGAATCATCTCCTTTGCTAGTCATTTAATCGAATAATTTGTATTTGATTAAATTCATCACTCTTCACCTCTTAATTAAATAAATCAATTTTATTTAATTAATCTGTAATTCCCCTTTTAATTAAATAATTCATTTTATTTGATTAAATCCCTAAAGTCTTCTCATTAAATTTAATCTTGTTTGATTTAATCTAACATTATCCCCTTTATTTAAATAAATCAAATCATTTCCTCTCAATTTTGATTTAAATCAATTCATCAATTTGAGTCAAAATTGTCAAATCATCTAATCCTTCATTAAATTAATCAAATCTTGATTAAGTTAATTCCTATCACTAAAATCTTCTAAAGAATGCAATTTGCACATGAAAATAGATTTAATTCATTTATTAAATCTCTATTTTCCCTCACATGGCATAAAAAGGGAATATTCCCTCAAGTTTGAATTCAAAAAATGTAGGTGGATGGGTACTTCCAACAAAGCATTCACTCCTATTACATTTCCTTGTGCATTGAGCCAAGTGACATTAACTCCACTCTTCTCTCCCCCCAACTTTCAGATTCGAATTTCAAATCTCCCCCTCTTGGGCACATTGACCAAAATGTGCTCATTCCTCAACCATTCACATGTGGACAAGTGGCACAATGCCATTGGATTATATTTTATCCCACATTGCTTATTTTCACTCGCTCTTCCATATTGGAATCTATAAATGAGAGACTCTTCCTCTCATCCAAACATCCACAATTTGAGTAAACTTATTATACTCAAATCCATCTTCAAGCATAGCCATTTCATCTAGTTTTTATCAAGTTCTTAGCTAGGTTATGCAAGAATTCAACCAACAAAGTGGATCAAATCACAAAGCTTACAAAGGATTTTGGAAAGGGCTGATTTTGACACATCAATTGGCACCAAATCCCCCATGGGATCATGAGTTTGCATGCTTAACTAGGATTTCATTTATTTCTTGTTTATTTCTTCGTTTTTCCTATTTTAAGTTTTGCAAATGGATTTCATGGGGAATCCTTCTTTTAACCTTGCATATTGATCTAATATTATGTTTGTTTGTCTTATTTGTGCAGGTATGAAATTGGGGTTCACAAGTTCAAGATAAGTTTAGTGTTTTAGGATAGAGAAAGAAGAGAAATCTCAATGTTTATGCCTTTCTATTGACCTGAGAGTTTGAAGGAGTTAAGAGAGATTTTTTTTGGATCTCAAACTATGCCTTAGATAGCTCTTTGTCAGAGGACAACAACGCAAAATAGGGGCGACAACACGATGCATTGGCATCTGTCTGGACAAAAAGTGTAAGATTCAGTACGTAATTCATAGAGACGTGCTAACTACTTAACTAGTATAGTTTAATGTAATAATGAAAGTAAAAAATGGTAGAATAACAAAATAATAAGAAATATGCTATAAATTTCTAACTAGAATTTAACAAGAGTGAAAGGTGATGGAAATACAACTTATGAATGGTCCATCCTCCCACAAGCTCCACACGAACGTAAAACCTACACATAGTAGAATAGGGAGAAATATTGGGGTTGTTTCAGGGCTTGCCACAATCAAACCCCCATTTTGGTTTTCCCACCTCCACGAATAGCCAAAATAGCCATGAGATAAAAAAAAATACGATAAAGAAAGTAAGGGAAGAAATGCCAAGCAATGGAAACAACACTATGTTGCGTAAATCAAATAACAATGCAAAAATGAATGGATATCACCTTCTAAACAAGGTGCCCTCGAGCACGAAAAGGGAGATGTGAGCTCACAAGCTTTAAGGTGCAATTGTTGCTGCAACAATGAGAATAAAATCTAGCAGAGTAATGCTTTAGAGATACAACAACGGTGAAGAGTGTTGTGAAAAATCTCAAGAAACTATGTAGAAATATGAAGTGAGAGTGAAGAAGCTTGAAGGAGTGTGTAGAGGATCCAATTAAATGAAGAATGAATGGTTTTGAAGTGAATAGCAGCCCAAAAGAGTCGTTCAAGGCCGATCAAGGGTGCAGGGGCGTTACTCTTCATCACCAATGGAGAAGTTTAATGCCTTTGAAGATTCTAGAGGTTGGAATCCTATCAGGATGATAGCGCGCCACATAGAAATTTTCACGTCGTGCTAGCCTCCCTGAAAAAAATTCCCCCACCGACACTATAGACAATCACCAAGTGGGTGGAAGCAAAATGGATGAGGTGGAATAGCATTGTCGGGTGTAATTTTTCTAAGGTGAGGGGATGCAAACAGGGAGTTTGTGAGGGGTGCAAATATACTCCATTACAACCTATGATCATTTTCTCTTAAAGTTTAAAAATTCTATTACAAGCATATGATCCAATCAAGATCATTACAATATAAAATATCTATACCCAGAACTGAATATTTGAAACATAAAGTTTCCTATGCATACCTCTCTCTGTTGGTTTTGCAACTTTTTCTCTCTAAAACAATGTTTCAAAAAAATCTCCAACCCTTATAAAAATAACAAAACTTGACTTTAATATAGTTTAGGCATAACTCAGAAATAAAACACCAAACACTAACTCGACTAGGGTTGGTAGTCAGTAGAAATTCGATTAGATTGAGGGTAGAGGAGATGGCCATCAAATCCCATGTCAAAACAGGCCTAGAAAACCTTGATGTGCACGCCATGCCTTTGCATTAAATGTTTTATAAGTCTAGAGTAGATAACTCCCAAAAAAATCTGCCATAAAATCAAGTCTACAATAGGAGGAATGTCCCTTCCATACATAAAGAAGTATGGGTGTCACTTTTGGATTGAATATGGTGTGAAAATCTATGAAGAATAAACCTGGCATTAGAAAAACCTAATCTTGGTAGATGAAAATGTCACTCATCCATTATTGCAAGTGCTCTCGTGAAATGGTGTGCCTAATTGTTGATAGATTTGGATTTGGGTCATTCATCTCAAGATCAACGATGGTCGCAAAAAATTGAAATTGCCTTCACAAATTGACACCCCTTTTTTTGTTATGCGGACACACATCATTGTTTTAGAGACTTGTAGGAGCAAGAGATGACAAAAAATAGAGCTTCGTCGATAGTAGAACTCTTTGCGAAACAATGTGGTAATGGCACTTGGCATCATTTTAGGGACTCATAGGAAGAAACAAGTTGGACCACCATAGAGAAAAAGGGAACGCTTGGTCGCCTAGTGCAAATGATTGGTAGAGGTATGAGGGAATAACCCTTGAGTGACAACCTAAAGGTGGGTAACCTGATATAGGTGGTCAACATGAAAATATAACAAAACTAACTGTAGTGATACCTAGACTTAGGGTTTTAGTAGGTTTTAAGCACTAGAAAACACTCTTATAAAAAATCCCTTATTAGGACACTAAAAATAAAAAAAATAGAGGCAAAAATACTACAAACCAAGAGGGACCACAAATTTTCACCACCAAGGACTCTAGTTGGGAACACATGCTTCAATGAAGGATGGTGAGAATCTAGATCTCTAGGCACCAAACCAAAAAGAGGCACAATGAATGGAAAAATACACTTCATCATGACAAACATGGGTCATGACTGCACAAAAAACACAACAAAAAAGAACATATGATACAAAGGTTCCATGAATCAACTAACTTAGGAGAAATAGTGCTTGAGATGTTATCCATGAACTGGTAGTTCCATGAAACTTCCATCTAGGCCTCTAAGATAGAAATTTTCTTGACCATATTCTTGAGAAATTTGATAGGGTCCAACCCATAAAGCATCAAATTTCCCATCTTTTCTTTTATCTTATATCCTGGAATTCCACATGAGGAAAAGATCCCTCGCCTGAAAATCCCTTTTGACAACCATCTTATCAAATATTTACTTCACCTTTTGTTGCCTCAACAAATTTATGTCATGTGCACACCTCTTGCTTTCTTCTAATTCAGTCAACTCATGAATTCTTTTGGATGTATCACTCTCTTCTTCTCCCTCAATTTGTTGTATCAATTGATATATTGGAAACTCAAGGCTAATCAACAACTTGGCCTCAATACCATACACTAATTCAAATGGACTTCTTCCAATAGCCTTCTTGTATGTTACCCTATTCGCCCAAACAACAAATTCTAGCTTATCATCCCATCTTTTCTTATTTGCATCTATTTTTTTTTTGATAATATTCATGATGGACTTGTTGCTTGATTAAGCTTTCCCATTTCCCTATGGATAATAAGGTGATGAATGTGTTAAAGAGATCCCATATTATGACCACATGTCAAAAAAATACTTGGATTTGAAACACATTGCATTATCAACAACAACTCTTGATGGCACCCCAAACCTGGTGATTACATTATTTAGTAGAAAATAAATCACTATCTTTGAGGTAGAATTTCTTGTAGGAATTTCTTCCACCCACTTAGTAAAGTAATCAGTGGCAACCAATATCCACTTGTATTCGTTGCTAGATTTTTCTACAATTTCCCCTATGAATTTAATACCCCGTTGCTATAATGGATCCTCCACCGAAATGGTTGTGAGGGGAAGTGCACCTACAAATGTCATCTTGCTAGAAAACCTTTGGAAAGCATCAGATCCTCTTATAAACTTGGCCACATCCTTGAATAATGTTGGCTACCAATAACCCATTCTCATAATCATACGATCAGTGGTCTTTGACATGTAATGTCCACCACATAATCCATGGTAAAATTCCTCCATAACCTTTGCTAATTGATCCTCATCCAAAAAATTTAGAAGAACACCATCAAGGTTCCTTCTCATCAAATTTCCTTGGAGCAATACATAACTTTGAGCCTCAAGCTTCAGAGTTCTCTTTCTCTTATCATTTATTTTGAAAGGATAGTTCATGTTTTCCAAATAAAAAACAATGTCCTTATACTAAGGACAATCCTTTAGTGGACATGGAATAAAGAGGGGTTCGAAGTTAACTTGATGGACTTTAGCAGCGTCCAAATTTTACCGAGCCATTAATTTTTCCAGTCCTTGACCCGTAACCAATTTACTTGCATGGGTCTCCATGTCATATTCTTGGATCTTGTCGATCCATTTGCACCTTTTTCTTGATGCTTCCTACTGGACAAAGATATCTCTTACAACAGTATGTGGTACAAAAGCACTAATCTTAGCCCCTATAAGGTAGGGTTTAATATTTTTTACAAATTTGACAAGGGCATATGCATGCATCTCCATCACAGAATAGTTCAATTTTGCATCTCTCACTAATTTGCTAAAGAAAGCTATGGGTTTCTTATAACCATCTTTATTTTTCTACAATAGAACTACAAAAATTGTATAAAAAAGTGCAAAGGAAAATAATTGGAAAGGCTTGGAATAATTTGGACTTGCCAACACTGGAGCCTTTTTGAGTGCACCTTTTATATCCAAAAATGAATAAGCTGATTCTTTATCCTAACTAGAATATTGCCCCTTCTTCAACACTTTAGAGATGGATTTTTTTTCTTAGCAAAGCTGGGAAAAAATCTTCAAACAAAGTTAATTTGGCCAAACAAAGATTGGACTTTTTTGACTATTTTAGGCTGAGGGATAAGGTCAATAGCTTTGAATCTCTCTAGATCCATTATTTCCCCTTCTTTAGATACAATGTGCCCAAGGATTTTATCATATTCCACACCAAAAATACACTTCTTGGGATTCAAAGATATCCCAACTCTAGGCATCTTTGGAAAACCAACTCAAAATATTTGCAATAATCATTTTGGTCCTTGGAGTAAGTAGTTAGGTCATCTTGGTAAACAACCATCAACTCATTTATAAGGCCGACAAAAGCTACATCCATATCTCTTTGGAGCGTGGCACCTACATTCTTAAGTTTGAATGACATTCGAATATACACAAAAGTTCCCCATGGTGTAGTGAAGACTATCTTATGTTGATCAAACTCATTAACCATGACTTGATTGTAACCTGAGAAGCCATCCATCATAGGCATCAGCTTTGAGCCTGTCACTTGTTGTAACAAATGATCCATGTTGTGCAATGTATAATTAGCCTTGAGGGACTTGATATTTAGATTTATAGAGTCGACAAAAAATTTGATGTCCTCATTCTTTTTTCTAACTGGAACAAGGTTAGACACCCATTTAGAATGTTTGGTTGGTTTAATAACACCCCCTTCTTTTAGCTTCATCAACTTCTTTTTCATTTGAGGAGCAAGAGTGGGATTGATAGGATGTTGCTTCTATCTGAATGATTTTTCACCAAGGTCTAATGGAATGACATGCTAGAAAAAATATTCCCTATAAGCCTTCAATTCATCACAAGACCCTGTGAAGAATTTTTTATATTCTCTTAGCAATGAAATCAACATCTGCTTCTCTCCAGGTCTTAACGTTTTACCAATATAAACCATTTTGGGATTTGATTTAGTTCCTAAGTTTACATCTTCAATGTCTTCTTCCTTGGTAGGCTTACTTTTGGTCTTATAATAATCAACATTGTCAAAAATTCTCTCCAATGCAACAAGACCTTTATGAATGGTATTGGTTTTGAGCTAGATGATTTAATTCCCAAAAAGGGTCTCCTTTCCTTCTTCATCTTTCTCCACCATGGATTTCCAATCAATTTGTTGGTTTCTAAAATGAAATGCAGTTCAAGAACTCATAAATTTTTTGATCATCACAAAAATCCTGCAAGTAATATATATTATTTGGAATACTAGGCCTAGTGAGAATCTCACCCTCATAATTACAATGATGGGCAATAGAAGAAACATCAAATCTAGAAGTTGTTGCAGCTAGAGCATCAACAACCACATTACTTTCTCTCTCCACCCAGATGATGTTAAAAGCATCGAAATCCTCAATTGTATCCCAAATAATATTCCTGTACATTCTTAACCTCTTTTGTTTTGCAACATAGATGCCTCTGACCTGAGATACCACAAGTTTTGAATCACCATGCACCTTGATACATTTGATTCCATATTTAGAAGCTATGTTTAGACCAAGTAGAAAATCCTCATACTCTGCTACATTATTGGTGCATTAAAAGTTCAATGTAAAAGTGAACTTATAATATTTTCCCTTAAGGGACATCAATACAAATCCTACACCATTACCTTCTCTTGAACATGCACTATCAAAATGCATATTCCAAATTCCAACATCCTCTAGATGAAGACGTGAGGGTACCAAATCAGGATCAATCTATTGAATAGATTCACCATCATAGTAACCTACCAAATTATCAGGTTATATATCAAGGTAACAAATCTCACTCCTAATCACATTAGGATTCTCAAAAATGATCATCATTTCTTCCCTCTATGTAATCGGACATCTTTTCCACACATAGGGATGGTAGTATAGGATAAATCCATTTGGAGACTACCCATCATTGAAGCTTCCCATTTCCTTGATAATAACATGCCCCACTTAGCTAGATAATCCAATATGATAATATCCATTGAGAATGCTTTCCCAAGGTATGCAACAAGTTGCACAAGGACATTATTTACTATTCCGATCATATTTACCTCTCTAGAATTTGGTATACCATTTTCCATAGGACTTAGAGACTTGTAGACCTAAATGACTCATAAACTCTACTGGAATCACATTACTAGATGCTCTAGAATCTAACATACAATTATGAACCATCCAACCATTTATCAAAAAACAAGTATAAAATGAATCAATAGTTTGAGTGTTACCTACAAAGCCTGCACCTAGATAAATTTTAGGAGTTTCTTGTATGTTGACTTTATCTACTCCTTCACTGGGAACAAATGTAGCTTTATCTTGCTAATCAAAAACAATAGGGGCACTGAAATATGATACTGTCCTCTCTTCGTGTTAAAGGATCCTCATCAATTCTCTAAGTGGAACCTAAAATTTTATTTGACTAAAATCCAGAGCCATATCAATCGATTGATATGCAAGAAAAGGAGTAGAAGATGGGACTATCACAACATTAATATCAGGTATGAAATGCATTACCTAATCACCAACATCAAGTTTATTTTGAAGAGCATTTACCTCTTTTCCAATCTCTTCTACCACCTTTTTTTATAAAACCATTTGCAACAGCTTGGTGATTTACCATATTTATAGTTGACATGGCAACCTTTTTTATCTTTGGGACATACACCTTTTGTATGGGTGCACCTCCTAGTTGATGCATCTACTTTCTTGGTGGGGAATTTCCTGTGGATCTATCGGTTTCTTTTTATGCATTATATTCCTTTTTCTTTCCCTTGTTCAAATGTTTAGATGATGTATTTGGATTGGCTGCATCATCCCATTTATCCTTGGCACCCAAATGTCTATTCTTAAGCTAGTAATCACTTTGTACATGAATTATAGCAGCATCAATGAGAGATTTGATATCATCTTTAAATGGATTTGCTTTATTATATCTTTATCTCATTTATTCCTTAAGTTGTTCAAAATCTCTACTTAAAATTTCAAAAGGAATATGACTGCTATCATGATCATTTTGACAAAATTCCTCAACCCCACAGGCATCCAACTGATCTATATTTGCATCATCATAACATTTGGGTGTACCCTCGGCTCTTGGAATTCTCTTTCTTTATCAAGTGAAATTGCAACAAAAAACTTGGACATATCATGAGGTAAATAACATATATCACACCAAAATGAATCTTGTTGAAGATTCACACGATCCTTCCTCAAGGGATCAAGGGTATGTCTCTCATTTTACTTTTGGTTTGAATTTAATGGTGATGACTGCTTGTCATTACCTCTAGGTATTTTGGACCAGTCGTGATTATAATTCCTTTTGTGTAACCTTTGACCCTCATTTAAATGTGCAGGAGTAGCATTAGAGGACACACCTTTTTCATTCTTTACCACCATGTATGAAAGATATTTCATGGCTCCCATCAACTTGTCTATTTTTTCTTTAGCACTGAGAGGCTTGTTAGAAGTTGTTAAACTTGGTTTCAAAAGTTTTATATCATCTCTCTTGCTATCTTTCTCAGATGCCTTCAGATTACTCTCTATATTCACAACCATTGCATATGATTCCCTCAAGGTCTTAGGGTTCTTATCTCTTAAAAGAGCCTAATTTTGAATCAAAACCTCCACAATATAGAGGCACATAGGCTCATTCAACCTTACCTATGGATGCACTTTCCTCATTTTCATAATGAATGCGTTGTTGAAATCAGCAACAAGTTTATTAAATCCATTTTTTGATGGTGGTTAACTCATGGATATAAAATTTGGGATCCACTATTTCACCATATGGCAATTGAAAAACCCCCATAAAATCATCCCATGAGTCTATGTTGCATCTAGAAGACTCTTGTACCATTATTTTGCACTTTCCTCCAATGATTGCAAAAAAATATTCATCATGACATCCTCACTTTCAATTTCATATTCATCAATGACATCAATGAAATTCCTTAAGTGATCATCACCAGTGACAACATTATTTCCTTGGAGTTTTGGTACTTTTCCTCTTATCTCAGTTGCAATTGGATTAGGATAATTGTAGATACCACAAAAATCCAATTGTCTATACCTTTCTAATCCTAGTTGTGACCTAACAGGGGAAAATCTTTGAGCTTGCCTCCTATGGTAAACTCTAGCATTCTACCTTATATTTTGTTGAGCAATAGACACCTGCTGAATTGGGATAATTGGTGTAACATTTTTTAGGTTGAGAATTATTTTGATGTTGGTTAAGTTGAGAAAAATAGGATTATCTTGCTATAAATTTTTCCTCTATTTCACGCTACCTTTTCTCTAAGATGGTCAATAAGATCAATGTGTTGATCTAATTCCAATTCTCTATAGTCAACATCTAACTGATTGTCTGGGCCATAAACTTGGAATGGGGTTTTGACCTCCTATTCGAAAGACTAAGGAGTTCATGTCTACCCTCTATATGGTTTCTAAAAGATTAAAGATTAGTGTTTATTGAAGGGGTGACTTTAGGCATACCCATAGTTACATTCTCTACTCTAGGGTTCATTTCATTTCCATATCTATTGTAATCATGCCTATTATTTCTTCTAGTGGTTCTAACCCTATTATCAACTAAATCATTTGATGTATACTAATGAAAATCCTTAAAAGCATTTATTCTACTTGAAGTACTCAACTTTTCAGTATTTCTTGAATTATGTAAAGAATACTTGGAATTTTAGCTTTCCAATTTTCTTGTCATCTTCTTGCACTAGTAGAACTAGCTTCAGGAACTTATTTACCTCTAGAACATTGATCTTTATCCATTTATGATCTTCTATTGAAAATTTCTAGATCCTTTTTCAACGGAGTCACCATTCCTTGAAGGAGAAAATATTTGAAACCAACATACCTCTAACCTCTAACCAAAAGCCAACACTTTCCTAGACTGTCGCCAAATCCTCTAAAAAAATCTTGTACAATCCTATCCGTGACAAGGACCCCAATTTTTTGGTGATATAAATTGTTAGTCCCACATCCCAAAGGTTGATAACCTTCCAAGTTCTAGGGTGTCAAACTTGGAGAATTACCACAAACCAAAATTTAGGTAAGGAAATTAAGGACCCATAGTTGAGGTGGGTAAAACCTCCTTCACTTTTAGCTCTGCAAGACCAAGTGGGTATTCCCTAAGATGTCGATTTTATAATTTGAAACACTATGCAATACCTTACTACAAACTATACCCACTATATAGTGTATGCCAATACTGGTGTCATAATATAGTTATGTGCTAGTTAGGACAAGGTTGGGCATCTTACTAACATATACAAAACAAATTAAAGTAAAACTTTAAAAGGTTCCTTATTTTGATGTGTTTGGAGGATGTTCAAGATGGTAAGAAAGGAAAATAAGTACATACCAGTTCCTATATCCATTTGAGCCATGGAGTCTCTATATTTTATCGTATATGCAATAACTAAAATGAGGTTGTAACTTAATCAAGTCACCACAAAAGATTGTGCCCATTTAACTATGTAATGCCTCGCCTCATAACCCTAGAGGAAGTTGCCACACCACATAAGCGTAAAAAAAAAATTCTTTAAAAGTGCATTATTAACAAGGAGAATGCACTACACTTTCACAAAAACCTCTAAGGCACACGACAAGGTTACATCT
>CM021102.1:636103116-636162320 GCA_007115665.2 Sequoiadendron giganteum
AGTCTCAAAGAGAATTCTGCAGGCCTCTTTAGAAGAAGAACCTGAAGAAAGTGATAAAAGAGAGCTCTCCCGCGGAGAAATTGGTAGAAGATGAGAAAATTAAGCCCGTAGTGGAGAAAAATGTTCCAAATACACATAGCAGTCACATGGAAAATCGAGTATGGACCTTGAGATTTGATGGATCAAAATCCAAGAAAGGAAATGGAGCATGATTTGAACTTATTAGCCCTATGGGAGAAGCATATTTAGGTGCTTATAGGCTCCGGTTCTCTTGTACAAACAATGTCACTAAATATGAATCACTGATTCATGGATTGATCCTAGCAATGGAAAAGGGAGCTAAAATTGTGCACGCTTATGGAGATTCAGACATAGTGGTCCGCCAAGTAAGAAAGCAGTACGCTTGTCATGATAAAAGGTTAGGCCGTTACTGGAATAGAGTCTGGGACCTAATTGAGAGCTTCGACGCATTCAACATCAAGCAGGTGTACAGGTCTAGAAATCCGGTGGCAAATTCTCTTGTGCAGGCAGCTAGTTCACTAGAACCTTTGGCCATGGAGGTTTTGAAGAAGTTTACGGTGGAGTTGATCTCCACACCCTCAATCCCGAACAACATAAAGAATTTTCAAGTATTTGATGATGATAAGCAGATTTTAGAATTATTGACAAGCTCCGGAGTGTTTGAAGCACAAATTATAGATAAAGAAGAAACCGAAGAAGCAGAGTTCGACGCTAAAGGGATCTTGAATTTAAAGACAACTGTTATTCCTAGAGGAATGGTTGAATTAGAAAGACTTTTTGATCCTGATAGACTGAGTAGAGATCAGAGTACTCAAGGCAATGAATGTGAAGCCATCAACTTGGGAACCGATGAGCGAATAAAGAATGTTTTTGTTGGTAAGGTTTGTACCCCAAGAGAAAAGGAAGGTATTGTGCAAGCATTAAAAGAATTCTCTGATGTGGTAGCTTGGGGCTACGAAGATTTAAAAACGTATGACACTTCCTTGATTACACACACAATCCCGTTGAAGCCAAGAAATAAGCCATTCAGACAGAGGCAGAGGCCCGTAAACCCACTGCTGGAACCATTGATTTATCAGGAGGTCAAGAAGCTTCTTTCAGCTAGGATTATCTTTCCGGTAAGGCACTCTACGTGGGTCACCAATCTAGTTCTAGTTAGAAAGAAGAATGGTGAGATAAGATTGTGTGTCGATTTTCGCAATTTGAACAAAGCTTCCGAAAAGGATAATTATCCGTTACCCTCATTGGACGAAGTTTTGCAGATTGTTAATGGCTCCCAGATGATGTCCTTCCTAGATGGCTACTCCGGATACAACCAGGTGATGGTAGAAGAGGCAGATAGATTGAAGACAACTTTCACTACCAAGTGGGGGACTTTTGCCTACAGAAGGATGCCTTCTGGCTTGATCAACGCCGGAGCCACATTTTCACGGGCTATGGACATTGCTTTTCGAGATTTAGTTGGGAAATGCATCATTATATATATGGATGGCTTGACCGTGTTTTCCAAGAGAAGGGAAGATCACATTGAGGATTTGAGAAAGATCTTATCGAAGGTATGGCATTTCTCTCAATTCGAAGAAATGCGTGTTCGGGGTTACTGAAGGAAGATTGTTAGGGCATGTCATTTCAGAAAAGGGCATATCAATTGACCCAGACCAATTCTTTGCTAGGAGTTGAGATCATTCTTTGGCAAGATCAATTTTGTGAGGAAGTTTATAACTGGGTTTGCTGAGATTGTTAGACCATTGAATGAAATGTTGAAAAAAGATGCAATGGTAGAGTTGACCCCTCAAACGAGGAAGGCATTTGATGAAATCAAACAAGCAATAGTGGATGCCCCAGTATTGGTCAATCTGAATTACTCCAAGCCATTCTATTTATACTCTTTTGCTTCAGAGCACACTTGTGCAGCGGTATTGACCCAGAGGACAGAAGAAAAAGACAAGCATCCAATTGCTTTCATGAGTGCGCCTCTGAAAGAGGTAGAGTTAAGATATCCAAATGTGGAAAAGCAAGCTTATGCTTTGGTAAAGGCAGCTAAGAAGTTCAGGCATTACATCCTGAGAAGCAAGGTCTATGCTATAGTTCCAGATGCCACGGTAAAAACGTTATTGATGCAAAATGAACTAGGAGAAAGAAGAGGCAAGTGGGTCGCCACTTTGCAAGAGTATGATATGGAGATACAACCGATGAAGTTGGTCCGAGGGCAAGCTTTGGCGCAAACGATTGCAATGGCAAGACCCGGATTGGTGCAACAAACATATGTGTTAGAAGAAGTATCTCCAGGGGAATGGTATGATGACACTGTTTACTACTTGTTGAATCATAGGTGTCCTTCACATTTAAATCTGGTACCGCAAAGAGCCTTAAGAATGAAGAGCCAGAGATTTATGCTTCAAGGGTTAGTTCTTTATAGGAGAAATCACGAGGGAATTTATTTGAGATGTGTAGGAAAAGGAGAAGCTAAGAGGCTTATGGAACATTTTCACGAGAAATTTGGAAAAGGTCACGGAGGTGGTTTGGCCACAACTCATCAAACTTCAAGGGCTGGATATTACTGGCCCACACTTTTTAAGGATGCTTACGATCACGTGAAAGCTTGCCATATTTGTTAGACAGTTGCAAACAAAGGAAAGAATCCAGCTATGCCTTTGCAACTGATAATTGAAGTTAGGCCATTTGCAAAATGGGGGTTAGATTTTATTGGGATGATCAATCCACCTTCCTCGGTGCAACATAGGTATATTCTGACAGCAACAAATTATTGCACCAGATGGACGGAGGCTCGATCTCTCAAGCTTTGCACGACAGATGTAGTGATTAAGTTCCTCGAAGAGAATATTATTACAAGATTTGGATGCTCCCATGCGTTGGTGTGCGACAATAGTCCTGCTTTTTCGTCTTTGAAGTTTTCTAACTGGGCGTTCGAATATGGGATCACCTTAAAATTCTCTTCCAATTATTATCCCCAGGGGAATGGACTTGCAGAGTCCACAAACAAGAATTTGTTGAATGCTATCAAGAAGCTACTGGATAAGAACCCCAAGGATTGGCATACGCAACTGAGGTTTTCTTTGTGGGCGGACAAGACTAGAACGAAGAATTCTTTGGGGACATCCCCTTATCATTTGGTTTATGGACAGGACCCCGTCTTCCCAGTTCAGCTGAGGATCCCGACTCTTCAGTTTATTCAAAAGTATCTCGAAGGAGAAGATCGAATTCAAACCAGGTTGTCCTAGTTGATGCATTTGGAGGAGAAAAGAGATGAAGCATTGGAAATTTTGGCCAAGCACCAAGGAGTTGTGAAGAGATGGTTCGATAAGCAGGCTAAGGTCAAGACCTTCAGGATTTATGACTTGGTTTTATGTTGGGACAAAGCCCGTGAAAGAAGAGGTTATCACGATAAATTCGACAAGTTGTAGCTGGGCCCATATCAGATCTCTGAGATCCTGGGAGATAATGCATTCAGATTGAAAACGCTAACAGGGCAGGATATCCCATTGCCAGTCAATGGGCGGTTCCTCAAGCATTATTTCCAAGCATAGGTTCCCTCCTGGAACCTACTTCGTACATAGTTAGATTAGGTTGCTTTCCCCGCTTTCCTTTTTGGTTTTTGTTTCGGTTTATTGCCCTTTGGGTTTTTGGTTTTGGTGTTTCTTCCCTTGAGTTGTCCGGTCAAGTGGTTTTGGTTTTGGTTTTGGTTTGGAATGGGCAAGGATTTTGGGTTTTCCTGTTGTGGGGGGTGATGATGTTTTCCTTTCACAAGGATTTGGTTTACTGCCATTGGATTTTATGGATTTGTGCAAATGTTGAAAGGCCAAGGTTGTTTTCCTCTTGTCCTCATCCGGTTTCGGGATGAGTTTGACTCGGGAGGTTAATCAGTTATTGTGTCTTAACACATGAGTCTGAGATCATAATGCCCTATTTGTCCAACAAGCTACTATGAGCCCTATTGATTTCTTGGGAGAGGTTATGACAAGTGAAAATTTTACGTCTTGCTTCAACGCCACTACAATTCTCAAACCCATTGGTAGCTTCACTGCTTACCAACCAATCATGGAATTGACGGAAAATCAAGAAAGAAAAGACAAAATGTGCTAAAAAGAAAATATAAAAAAAAAGAGCAATGAAAGAAATCTCATACTTTAAACATTGGTTTTGGGAACATGCGAATAACTCCACCAGGGCTATAGACGCTTGACTGGCAGTGGAGCAATATTCGTGAGAATTGTAGCAACAACCTCGTCGGGGCTATGGACACCTGACTGGCAGCAAGGCAATGTCCAAGATGCTTTTGAAGTTAAGACACTTATATAACTCGCCGTAGTCAATTTTGAGGGTCAAGATGGTTAAGAGATGAGGTGAATGCATATACTCAGAAGACCTCGGATGAAGGTGTTTTGATCCAATATCAGATTCTTCTCCCCTTTTGAGTAAGCATCCTTTCTGTATGATGGTTAGAGGGAGGTTAGCCAAGGTGATATTCTTTAAAGTGTTTTTCAACACTTTCCCATGGAGTCGCCAGATGTCATGACCTTTTCACACATCACCCCATTCAAAATGGGTACCCCCTAATTTTTGCTCCATTCTGGTCTTTCGGCTTTGGTTTTGCGTCTCTCTCTCTCTGATTTTTCTATCCTTCCGGGGATGTCCCATCATTTGACCTGATTGGAAATTTTGGCTTAGTTTGTGAAATTAGGGTTTTCATTCTCCAGGCTTATTGGAGGTCAAATCAAGTTGGAAAAATAAAATATGAGCTTGGTACTACAATCACGATGCTTCAAGAAGGATCCCATCAAATTTTCACTGAGTTCCGACAACTTACTATTTTTAGTAAGTACTCAATTTGGGATCTTTTCCTCAGGATTTTGGAATTCTGACTGCTTCATCATATTTAGGGCACTTCAAAGTGCCTGCACACAAAATTTGAATAGATTTGGACAACTTGCTATTTTTAGCAGTTTCGGCTTCAGAGGCAGTTTTCAGAGTTTGCATGCAGGATTTTTCAATGCATGTCAGGATATTCTTTATGGGTTTTTCGAGAGCTTCGCAACGATGTGACATGCAAGCAGAGTTGGTCATTTTTCAGGGACTTACTATTTTTAGCCAGTACTCGCATGTAGATCAGTTTACTAGGTTTTTCAGGGTTTTTTGAGATCTCTCGAGCAGTGTGACATGCAACTGCATCTGGCAGTGGATTGATCACTTTTCAATCACTTACTATTTTTAGCAAGTTCACTCTAGGTAGCTACCCAACACTTTAGATTCACGAACAGAGCAGCATGCAGCAAAAACGGAGTCCAATGGGGGTCATTCGAGGCACATGCAAGTCAAATTAGGGTTTCCTACTTTGGTGCCTAAAAAGAAGGGCAAAACTTGGGAAAAATGAAAAACGAATGTATCCCATCACGATCAGCATTCTTCAAGCAGTCTACCAGTAAAACTTGAGCGCAATCCGAGCACTTACTATTTATAGTAAGTCGTCTCCAGAACAGGGCTATAAATAGCAGGTCAGCAAGAGGGGCAAGTGTGAATAGGTCAAATAAGTCACGAGGGTCACGCTCGGCAAATTTCAAGTCAAATGGAATTCTAGAAATCAGGAAATCAAGAAGTTACTAAAAATAGCAGGAGGACTATAAATAGTAGGTCGGCATAATAGGTGGAGGTGTGAACAAGTCACTTAACACATGAGGATCATGTGGAACAAGTTTCAAGTTGCAAGGAGTAGCAGAGGGCAAAAAATCACGGACTTACTAAAAATGAAAGCTAGGGCGAACCAGTTACAAAATGGGCTAAGTGTTCAGACATGAGCAATTCACCAGAATGAGTTCACCACCTCTCAAATGCGCCCTCACATGAGAGCTCACCATGTGAAATGCGCCCAAGGAAGGAGTCTGGATGATAAAATTTTCTAAGTGTTGAAATGGAAGCAGGTACTCCCATATGCGCCCTCAAATGGAAGCTCACCTAGCTAAATGAGCCCAAGGGAGATGAGGAAGCTTGAAAACATCTTAAGGCATGAGAATAAAAGTAACCCACTCAAATGCGCCCACCTTGAAGTGGAGGACTTGTAAAAGGTCTAAGGCATGAAAACAAAAGCTCTGCCCCTCATTTGCGCCCTTGATAGGATGGAGACTTGAAGAAATTTCTAAGTGTGGAAAATGAAAGCACACTATAGAAAATGCACCCTCACATGAAAACTCACCCTATGAAATGCGCCCTCAAGTGAAACTTCACTACCTCAAATGTGCCCTCAGCTAGAAGCTACCCCCTCCATATGCACCCATCATAAAGAGACCACCCAAAATATTTCTAAGGCATAGAAACGAAAGTAAGAGAGGTGAAATGCGCCCTCACATGAAGGCTAGTGAGGTGAAATGCACCCATCATGGAAAAGGTGTTGAGAAATATTTCTAAGGCACGAGATGAAAGCTAGAGAGGTCAAATGCACCCTTGGTTGGAATGCCTTGAGAAAAAAATTCTAAGTCTGTGAAAATAAAAGTGGACCCATCAAAATGCGCCCAAGATGAACAAAGGCTTGAGAAGATCTCTAAGTGTTTGAAATGAGAGTAGGCCATTTGAAATGCGCCCCCAAGGTAAAAGGAGTCTAAGGTGTGGCAAAGATAAAAGCTAGAGGAAATAAAACCTCACTAGGTGAAATGCGCCCTTGGCTAGGATGAAGATAGAAAAATGCCTAAGGCACTAAAGCAAAAGCATGAGGGGTCAAATGCGCCCTTGGTTGAAAAGAGGATGTGTTGAGAATTTTCTAAGGTAAAAACAAGATGCCACTAGGTGATATGTGCCAAGGGAGGTCAAGTGGGTTAGATTTGTTCAAGGCACAAGACATGAATGGCCAGAGGGTGGAATGCGCCCACAATGAAACTTGATGTTTGAATTTTCCAAGGCATGGATAAAATAAAAGTGGACCCATCAATATGCGCCCAAGTTGGGTAATGAAGTAAAGAATTTTCTAAGGCATGGATAAAATAAAGTTGACCCCTCCAAGTGCACCAGAGATTAAGAAATTGATGTGAAATTTTTCAAAGGCATTAAAATGAAGTTGACACTATCATATGCGCCCAAGGTGGAAGGGTTGGATTGAATATTTCCAATGGGTCGAGTAAAAAATTAAATCACCCCCTTCAAGTGCACCCATGAATTAATAAAGTTAGAAATTATTTTTCTAAGGGGATTTTAATATTTTTCTGAAGGGAAATATTTTCTAAGTAGCCTTTGATTATTTCCTAAGGGGAATTAAATTTCAAGAATGGATTGATCTAGCGAATGATTTTAAATCAACGGGGTTAAATATTTTGAGGAGGATTAAAATTGTCTAAGGCAAATATCATGGAAATAAAATTTTAATGAGGGAGATTTCAATGGGTTGGAAATTATTTTAATTTCCCGTTGAATTTTAAGTTGGATTTAAATGAATCAAAAATGTGAATGATTTAATTAACGGGGTGTTAACTGGCAGTTTGGGGGGAAATTTTCGAATTCTGCAGAGGAAAGAATCTTCATTTTGGGAAAATGCTATGACGGTTGGTTGACAACTCACCCACCACGTCGCCAGAATTAGAAGATTTCAAAGTAGTGGGAGTGGAGAATTAATGAAACTGCTAAAATTGACTCCCGCACAAATCAGCAAGATTCTCTAGCACAATTATTTAAGCAACGCAGTTTCTCACTTCTTCTCACCATTTGCACGTGCGAGTTTGCTGAAGTGAGGAGAATTTTCTTGTGAAGTTGAGAGTTTGCTAAAGTGAGAAGAATTTTCTTGTGAAGTTGAGAGTTTGCTGAAGTGAGAAAATTCTTGAAGTTGCTGAGGGTATCAAGCTGGCGTTTATTTTTCTAAGTGCTGAGAGTTGAGTGCTGAAAGTATCCAGCTAAAGTAATATTTTCTAAGTTTTGAGAATCGAAGTGCTGAAGTATTGCTGGTGAGATATTTTCTAAGTACCGAGAATCGAGGAGTTGAAGTAAAATTTTCGGAGTTGAAGTGCTGGAGTGATATTTTTCTAAGTGCTGAAAATATCCAGTTGGTATGAATTTCTTTCAAGTGTTAGAAGCCACATTGCTGAAAGTGTCAAAGCTCAGAGAATTTAAAAGTTTGAGGTTTAGAGTTAGAAAATTTTATGCTGAAGGATATTGTTTTCGAATCTAACTCCATATTGCAGCCATCTCGAAGTGATTTTATTTTTTCTAAATCTGAAGTCTAACATATTTTATTTTATTTTGCAGATGGCTGAAGCAAGAAAAGGAGATGTTGCAGGAACAAGCAAGGCTGAAAATAGAGTTGAAAATGCTGAGGCAAGCAAGGCAAGTGTGTCCCGATAGGTAATGATTAAGAAGATCGCCGAGCCATTTCTTCCGGAGTCAAAGTTCACTTCAAAATTGGCGGGATTGAATGATACCAACCTTGGTTCGTTTAATCTGGGGGCACTCAGAGCAAGAATGTATGGGCTGGGAGGCCATCCACCATCAGTCACAACACACCAAATAATGAAGAGTGGGATCTATGCAGTTGCTGGTTTTCCACCAGCAATACAATGTTCGGAGTTGATCATGGAGTGCACAAATTGTTATAAGCCTGAACGAAGGACTATTGTTTCTCCAGATGGCAAGTTGTTTGCCAACTTCACGCCCGATGCTATTGGAGAAGCGTTTGGGATTCCCACTTCTGAGAGGATGATATGCAAGACGAAAGATAGAGCTAATAGAATGTATGCCTCCACTTTCGAGAAATGTGCTGGTGTTATTAATATAGTTTGGATGCAGAGGCCTAAACCTCCTCGCATGAAGCTTCCGAAATAAATTATTGCTGAGGATGTGAAGCAAGAATACTGCGATCTTATAATGATGCTTAGCCGGGCAAATGGAAGTCCACAAGCATTCATCTTCGAGCCTTGGATGTTTTATTACATCAGGATCATAATGGAGGGAAAGGAGTGTGTTGATTGGGCCAGAATGATAAGTGACAACATAGATGAGCAGTTCAGGAGCTTGAGGAGAACGAAGACATTCTACATGAGCTCGTACGTGGTGTACATGTTGGCTCGAATGACCAAGTACCGAGGAATAACTTACAAGGAGCCAATTAGGTGTGGCCCTGACCAATTCAAGATCTACGAAGCTTGTCCATAGTTGCATTTAACCAACACCTCCAGCTACAAACGGGTGAATGATGCATTCACAATGCACATAGCAAGGACTCTTCAGCGGAGAACGCAGCAGAGGATATCAAAGGAGGCACAAGCATTGATTGAAGAATACGGATATTGGCTCATCCAATTTCCAAAGTTTACATATATTAGGCTGCAGGGGTTCACCTCATATCCATATAGGCTGTTAAGGTACCCCATTGATCGAATGGGAATGTTAGAAGTATCTAGGCAACTCATTGCCTATGATAAAATTTAGAAGAAGAAGAGGAAGAAAGGACTGGACTTGCCTATCATTATGGGGAATTGAAGTGAACTTTGTCCTTCCTTGCAGGAAGCCAGAGAAGCTGAGGACGAGCTGCAATTCTTTCACCTTACATACCACATTGGTAGATAGGATTTCGATCCTTACAACAATATCCGGATGGTACAAAATGTGGAATTCAGGCACAAGGCTCATATCGAGGACTTCTGGGCTAATGCAGTCGATGATGCCAAATTCAGGAGGAGAATGTTCACCAGGCTACCCTTGAAATTAATTAGAGAATGTGAAGTCATTCCGGTTCCGGATCAAGTAGACAAAGATGTCAACGTCATACAGCCTGACTACGAGTCAGTGAGGAACACACCGGACCCACCACCAGATTGGTCCAAGCCTGAAATCACGGACTTGGATACACTTTCCATACCGGTGTTGACTTTCACGAAGAGCTGGGTTGAAAGGCACGTGAGCTGGCTTAAAAGTAAGTCGATTGCTCTTACTTATAGTCTCATGGGCGATCAGAGGCCGTCGTCAACAAGGAAAGAAAAGCAGATTGCCCAAGCTGTTGAACCACAAAGAGAAGTGTCGGTCCAGCCAATACCTCAGAGAGTAGAGCAGGCATCACCCGCACGATCACAGATTCAGTCTTCGAGTTTGAGGGAGCTTCCATTGTTTGGAAGCCAGAAAAGTAAATCCAACGAAGAGAAGTGTTGATGTGTTTTTTATGACAACACCAACACAAAATAAAATGTCCAACGGTCACTCTATTCTCTCTTGATCAAAATATCCCGCATGCTAAGATTGCGTGAAAGATCATGCGTTCAACTCCAAGGTTCCTTTTATCGCGAATAGACTCAGTTGGTTGATGTGAATATGCTGGGTATTCCAAGGGGACTTACGTAGTCGTTCAACTCTGTGAAGCAGTTAAGACATGAATAATTTGACAATGAGGCTCTGATTTCTATACTAACCGGGAAATGCTGATTTTAAAAGGATAAGGGGAGAAATTCTATAATCTATTTCTAAAGGTGGAACACGAGGATCAACTTTAACAAACTTCAAACCAGACTTTGCTTTGTCTCCCTTAGGACAACTTCCACAAAATCGGTGCAATCTTCAAAGGGTGAGTAGGATGTTCAAATCATGACACAGCATGCACACACCATCACAACGATGCATGTGGACACACGAATCACAATTGAAGTTAAGCGCTAATACTCCAGTTGACCACGCAAGGCGAACTTACCATCAACAAGCCCGCTAGTGGTATGGACAAAAAAAGACTTGCTCAAATCAAACCATGTATTCCACAACTAACCACTACTTGCATAAAATAAAGCCTGCTTTACTCTAATCTACTTGAATTGGAAAGACGAAAAAGTCTTGTCAACTGCTCACAACGAAAGAGGGAATCGCCAATCAATGAAATTCTTTGTATTATGAGAGTCCTCCACAACAACCTTTTACAAAACTTTCAAAGGGAAAGTTTTCTTTCCTTTTCAACTAAGCTAACTTCTAACTAAATGCTATATGCCTTCTACTCTCTAGCTCTGATTCAACTCTTGATCTAATGTCTAATAGATTACAAATGAGGGGGGATGCCCCTTTTATAATAAGTCCAATTCAGTGGACGGTTTAGATCTGATTACAATAAAGGGCTCAGATTGAGCCACCTATGCCCTAATTAGGGTTTATGCCCTAAAAACC
Source organism: Sequoiadendron giganteum (assembly GCA_007115665.2). NCBI lineage: Eukaryota > Viridiplantae > Streptophyta > Pinopsida > Cupressales > Cupressaceae > Sequoiadendron > Sequoiadendron giganteum. The sequence goes on from CM021102.1 coordinate 636,114,268, forward strand.
ACCACAGAGAGGAGTGGGCAATAAATGCACAAAATATTCTCCACTCCCCTGCAGGAACCATAATGAGCAATTAATGCCCATCACCATCTTCTAGAAGATCCTCATCCAGCAGAGCGTTCCCATTGTCCTTCTCCCGAACAACAAACTCAATCAAACGGGCCAACACTGCCTCAACCTCCTGAACTGAAATCGGTGGGATATGGTTGAGTTGAAATTCCAGCACTGTAACTATCTACCCGTGCCAAGTATAGGAATTTCTCCAAGCCACCAAGGCATCCTGTGTGTTTTGAATTATGCTGGAGAAAGTGGAGATGTTCTCAAAGTCATCCTGGACAAACGATCTTACGAATGAGAAGAAGGGAGTCAATCTATCTCTCAAGCCACCTGCAATTATCTCTTCCGGTGCCAACCTCCTAGCAAATATGGCCTCCAAAGTATTAAGGATTCCATCCAGAATGTTATTCATTGCCTTCCTGACTCTGGCTGAATCCGCCCGTGCTGCATCATGGAAACCACAGCCCGTGACCACTAAGGAGTACCAGCTGGTGAAATCGTACCTATCACCCTCTTGTATTACACCCCCATCCACCAGGGTGTGCAAAGGCATGTGCATCAAAGCCTCTAGACGAAGAACAATCTTCGTTTGATAAATCTGGTTCTCACTCCAGGCTTGATCCACCATATCCATGCGTGCCAGAACATCTGAGGCTTGCTGGTAAGCATGCGCAAGATCCTCCATGAATTTCTCTGTTTCAGCCCGAACATGGCCAACCCACTTATCTGCTTCTGTTTCCATTTTCTTTAAATCCTCCAAGCCAACAACTGACTCCCTCAGAAGCTCAGACGGGAGTTCAACTACTGGGTTGCCCTGTTCACCTGGGCGCACAAGATCCTGCACATATCCTATCAGAGTCTTGTGCTCCTTCTTCAACTTCTTATACTTTCCCTCCGTGCGGAACAACTTGTCTTTTAGTGCCTGATAGGAGTTGTTGAACTCCTCAACAATTTGGGCTCCCGTAGGACGACCCAACTCCACAATGGTGATCATGTAATTCTCGGGCCTCTCCTCAGCTTGATCACACTCCTCCCTCAAGACAGCAACTTGGAGTGTGCGAGAGCCTGACTCATCAGTTGAAATCTTTGAAAACTTCTTGGCTCTCTTCTTTTTCGGTGGTGCACTAATCCTCCTGAGGAATTCCTCCATCTCAACTGCCGGATCTGTATCATCCTCAGGGTCTCTTCTCATTCTATCCGTAAGCCAATTTGGCACCGTCTGCTATGGATTGCAAATGACGAGGGGCTGCTCCACCGTTGCCTCCACCTCATGTTTTTCTTCTCTTCTAACACTGTTATGCTCGGGCTCATCATTTTCCACGAGCTGAGTATCTCCTGACCCTTGGGTCCCTTGCTCTGTGTTTTCCTCCTCTTCCAATGCTATGTCCAACATCTGTTGGAAACGGGTATTGGCCACCGTTTCCTCTTCTTCTTCCTGTTGGCCACCTCCTCTGGGCGCACTGACACTCAGGCTGTCTGACTCCCTAATGTTGGGCTGATCCACCTCTTCAAGCTCCCGCTCCTCATTCAATCTCGCCCTCTGATTAGCAAACAACGAAATTACTCTCAAACTTGAAGATTGAGTTTGTGACTGAGTGGGTGATGCTTGCTCCATCCTCAAAGGCATTGGTTGGGTCGGCACCTCATCTTGTGCTTCCGGCGCTTGGGCAACTTGTTTTCCTCTTCTCACCGATAGTGGCCTTTGATCACCCATCAAGTCATAAGTAAGGGCAACTGATCTGCTCTTAAGTCTGCTCACGTGCCTATCGACCCAAGCCCTTGTGAAAGTCATCATCGGAATAGAGAGTGTGTCCAAGTCCATGATTTCTGGCTCGGACCAATTAGGTGGTGGGATCGGAGTATTCCTGACTGACTCATAGTCAGACTGTATGACATTTACATCCTCTTCCACCTGGTCGGGAACTGGAATGACTTCACACTCCCTGATTAACTTGAGAGGGAGTCTAGTGAATATCCTTCTTATTTCAGCCTCATCCACCGCATTTGCCCAAAAATCTTCTATCTGAGCCTTATGTTTGTATTCAACATTCTGTACTATTCGGATGTTATTATAAGGATAGAAATCCTGCCTACCTGTGTGATATGAGAGATGAAAGAATTGCAGCTCATCCTCCGCTTCTCGAGCTACCTGCAAGGAGGGGCACACCTGAATGGAATTCCCCATGGCGATAGGAAAATCCAGTCCCTTCTTCCTCTTCTTCTTCTGGATTTTATCGTAGGCAATAAGTTGCCTAGATACTTCTAGCATTACTATATGATCAGTGGGGTACCTCGACAACCGGTATGGATACGAGGTGAACCCCTGCAGCCTAATGTATGTGAACTTCGGAAATTGGATGAGCCAATATCCGTATTCTTCGATCAACGCCTATGCTTCCTTTGAAATTCTTTGCTGCGTTCTCTGTTGAAGGGTCCTTGCAATATGCATTGTAAATGCATCATTCGCTCGCTTGTAGCTGGCAAGGTTAGTCAAATGTAATTGTGTGCAGGCCTCATGGATCTTGAACTAGTCAGGGGCACAGCTAATCAGCTCCTTGTACATGATCCCCCGGTACTTGGTCATTCGAGCCAGCATGTACATCACGTACGAGCTCATATAAAACGTCTTCGTCCTCCTCAGGCTCCTGAACTGTTCATCAATGTTGTTGCTAATCATCCTAGCCCAATCAACACACTCCTTTCCCTCCAAAATGATCTCGATGTAATAAAACATCCATGGCTCGAAGATATACGCTTGCGAACTCCCATTTACTCGACTAAGCATCATTATCAAGTCACAGTATTCTTGTTTCACATCTTCGACAATTATCTGCTTTGGGAGCTTAGTGCGGGGTGGCTTTGGTCTCTGCATCCAGACTCTGTTGATCACGATGGCACATCTCTCGAAGGAGGAAGCATACATCCTATCTGCTCTGTCCTTTGTCCTATACAACTTTCTTTCGGAAGTGGGAATCCCAAATGCCTCTCCAATAGCATCCGGTGTGAAGTTGGCAAACAATTTGCCATCTGGAGAGACAATCGTTCTGCGTTCTGGCTTGTAGCAATTCACGCACTCCATGATTAATTTTGGACACTGTATTGCTGGTGGAAAACCAGTAGTTGCGTAGATTCCACTTTTCATTATGTTGTGTGTTGTGACTGACGGTTGATGACCTCCCAGCCCATACATCCTTGATTTGAGTGCACCCAGATTAAATGAACCAAGGTTGGTGTCATTTAATCCCGCCAACTTTGTAGTAATTGCTGACTTCGGAAGAAATGACTTGGCGAGCTTTTTGATCATTGCTTGTCGGGATGAGCTTGCCTTGCCCACTTCAGTATTTGCAGCTCTGCCTGCAGCTCTGCTTGTTCCTGCAACATCTTTTGCTCCAGCCATCTGCAAAAATAAAATAGAATAATAAGTTAGGCTGCAGATTTTTAATAAAATAAAACAATTCCCGAGATGGCTGTGAATACGGAGTTAGCTTTGAAAATAAAATCCCTTAGCATGAATTTCTAACTCCAAACCTCAAACTATGAAAATCCTCGAGCTCAGAGATAACTTTCAGCAACTTCACTCTTGACTGGTGAAGAAAATTCGTAGCAAACTAACGACTTTCAGCAAGTAGTTAACTTCTTCAGCACAAAATAATTCGAACTTTTGACTTCACTCTGTCAACTTCAGCAACTTTCGACTTCCAGCAGTAAGAAGAAAAGAAATCACTGCAGTATGGAATTTCAAATTTCTTCTCAAATCCAACAGCAATTAACTTTCAGCAGTTCAAATATGAAATCCCAGCAACTTCAAGAACTCTTATGCAACTTCAGAAAACGACTTCTTCAGCACTCCGAGAATAAGATCTTTAGCAAATAAGAAAATTTATGCAACTTCGAAAATCTGCAGTAACTTCAACTCTCAGCAATTTGAAAATACATTCTCCAGCAACTCCAGCATACAATTTCGAAATTTGCAGCAACCTCAACAATTTGAAAATAAACTCTCAGCAGTTCGAGAAACAAATTCTCCAGCAACTTCGCACTCAGACAATAAAATTCCCAACTTCTCCTTCAGCAACTTCGAAAATATTTCAATCTCTTCAAGAAATTTCTTGACTTCAGCAACTCTTAGCACTTAGAAATGTGAGAAGAAATGAGAGAAATGGTTGCTTAAATAACTCTTCACAAAGAATCCTACCAAGTAGTGCTAGAGTTATTTTTAGTACTTTCATCAATTCGCTACTCTCTTCCCTTAGAATCTTCTAATTTAGGCATAGTAGTGGGCTAGCCGTCGGCCAGTCATCATGGCATTTGCCATTAATGAGGATTCTATCCCTGCAAAATTCAGATTTTTCCCTCCAGTCTACTAGTTAACTCCCGGTAATTAAACAACTTGCGAGAAAATTACTCTGACTTGATTTGAAAATTCCACTTTAAAATCCTTGCAATGTTTAATTAAATTCAACTCGAAATATTCATGGGAGATTTAAAATTTATTTCCAACCCGTTGAAACATCTGCCATTTAGATCATCAATCTCATGAAATTGCTTTAGACAATTTTAAATCCTCATCAAAATAATTCCAACCCTGCCGATTTAAAATCACTTGCCCGCTCGAAATAATCCATCCTCTGAAATTTAATCTCCCTTAGGAAATAATCTAGGCAAAATAATTTTCCCTTAGGAAAATAATTCTTAACTCTGTCAACTCATGGGTGCGTTTTAAAGGGGTTCATTTAATTTTTTTTATTTTACCCATGGAAAAATATTCATCAACTTTGATTCTCCCCTTTGAAAATATTCACCAAGTTGCCAACCTCATTTAACTGCCTCTGGAAAAGTTTCATATTCATCCATATCAAGGGCGTATTTTCATCTAGTAAAATATTTGCTCACTTAGGAAAATCTCTTGATCCCACCTTCTAGGTGCATTTCACCCTTGGAACTTTTATTTCCATGCCTTAGAGGAATAAATTAAATCCCTTTCACTCCTTGGGCGTATTTTATCTCATCCAATTTTAAATTTCCACTCTTAGAAATTTTCTAACATCCCCAACACCCTGAGGGCACATATCCATGTGCAAGCTTTTATTTCCTTCTACCTTAGGCGTTTTTATTTTCCTTGGGCAATATCCATTTCTCCACTTGGGCGTATCTTGCCTTCTCGACTTTGATTTTCCATGACTTAGAAATTTTCCCAAGTCTTTGTTCATCCTGGGCGCATTTTAATAATTTTACTCCCATTTTGATTTTACTTGCCTTAGAACATTTTTTTGTGTCAACCCCTTCACATGATGGGCTCATTACATGGTTGGAGTTTCATTTGAGGGCACAAATGGCATGTGAAGCTTTTATGTTCAATGCCTTAAAAAACTTTCTAAGTCTCCATTTACCTTTTGGGCGCATTTGATGGGGTGTGCTTTCATCTTAAATGCCTTAGGCGTATTTTAGAAGGCTTACTTTGCTTTTAACACTTAGGCGTTTTCAGCCTATTCTTCCATCATGGGCACAAATAGCTTGGGGAGCTTTTGTTTCATGCCTTAGGCATTTCTCAACAACCCCATTTAAAGTGGGTGCCTTTGAGTGTCTCTTCTTTCATTTATGGGCGCATTTGAGAGGTTGCACTTTCATTCCGTGCCTTAGCATATTTTCCATGCCTTAGACCTTTTTCAGCAACTTCTTAACTCTTCTTGGGCACAAATACTACCTCAAGTTTTCATTCATGGGCGCATATTAGACTTGTGCTTCCATGTTGCTCATGCCTTAAGCATTTTGCTTTCTTGGTTTCTCTCTAGGCTTGAGCGCATTTACTAGGGGCTGCTTTTGCTTTCATACTTAGGCGCATTTCCTTGCTGGAGATGGGCGCATTTTACCCCATTGACTTTCGTTTTATGCCTTAGCATATTTTTCACTTAACCACTCCTTCCTTTGGCGCATTTTAGAGGGTCTACTCTCATTTGGGGTGCAAATGAGAAGTCTTCATTTCATTTCATGCCTTAGAAGAATTTCAAGGCTCTACCTCCTTGGGCGCAAATGGCATGTGTTACTCTTATTTCATGCCTTAGAAACTTTTGAGGTGGTCATCACAAGGTGGGCGCATTTTCATGGTGGAGCTTTCACTTTATGCCTTAGAATATTTTGAAGTCACTTCTTCTTGACTTAGGTGCATATAGGGGTCTTCACTTTCATTTTTGACTTGGAAGTTTTTGTAATGAACCCCCTTTTTGGAGTTCCTTAAGATTTATCCTAAAACATCAATATACTTGTGAAATAAGAGATTTAAGAACAATAGTCAATATGCATATGAATGGATAAATGGAAACCTTTATTATTTCTAGTTATTGTTTGAGACATTGTGTGCAACAATTATTTAAGATGACGAATCTAAATAATGCAAAGATGTCAGGCACCTTGAATTACCGCCTTTGGCTTTCAACTACAAAAGAGAAGTGAGTTAAAGATCTCACATCCAAGGTTGCACTCAGAGCATTCCTTCTCAGCCCGAGAGCGGCCAACCAACACCCGTGGAAATGACCCTTTCAGCCCTCGTTGGCAGACCTGTAGTCATCCAAGAGGGTGTCCTACTGTGAAGGATCCCTAGTAACTGCTCTCCTTGGGTGTAGTCAATTCCTTCTTCTCTCACTAGTTGAGTGCAAAATCCGATAATTCCATGGTGATTGTAATTGGTTATCCAAACAGAGTGATGCTATGTATATATTTCATTCTCAGGACCATCTATTGTGTATAGAATGCAAGTTCGATGATAATATACTATGCTCAGATTTCGGGTGATGAAAAACATACTAGTTCGCAACCACCCAGCAATATGTCGAGGCGGAAGCAAGATATCAAATACTACCCGTGAGCTCTCAGGCTGAAACCCGTCGCTCCTGTATGCACAATCCTCTTCTCCTCCTCCTGTGTCTGCGCACAAAGAAGATAAATATCCAAGACCGCTGGTTAGTATGGTGGCGTCCCATCACGAGAAGGTTCGCGTCTTACCTAGAAAGCGCGTCTCTTCCCCAATTCGCAGCTGAGAGAAATGTCACGACTCTTAGAGAGGTTAATGCCTTTTTTGATAATAGTAATTATCTGCTAAGGCAAAGCAAATATATTAAGATTGTAATCGATATTTATGCTTTAAAATAAAGTGACGAGGGCAAAGCAAATATCTTAAGACTATAATTTAGTTTATATTCATTGAATTTGTGATATACTAAAAATAACGTATTTACATAGGCAGGTGGATAATAAGAAATTATTATAACATGCGATTATAAAGAGGGTTATGACAGTTTTCTCTTCTTAGCTGGGCGCCCTCAAGGGTATGAGCCTCTGTTTTGCCATACTTAGTAAAATTTTCCAAGTCATTGCCTACCTTTGCCCTCACATTCTATTTTTAGTAAGCCCTTGCTTTTCTAACTTCCACAGCTCCGTTTGTCGTGAAATTTTCACCATATGATCCTTGTAGTCTGATGAACCTGTTTTCGCCAGTCCCTTGCTCTGACCTGCTATTTATAGCCACCTGCTATTCATAGTAAGTTCCAAAGTTGCCTGACTTTTGCAGCTCCGTTTGACTTGAAACTTGCAGAGCGTGATCCTGATGACTCAAGTGGCTTGTTCACACCTACCTCTAGCGCAGACCTGCTATTTATAGCCCTGAGATGACTTACTAAAAATAGTAAGTTCTTCGATTTCATTCAAATTTTGCCAGTAGGTTGCTCGAATGATACTGATCCTGATGGGGTAGTTCACTTTGACAACTTCCGGATTTTACCCCCTATAAAAGTGGAAACCCTAATTTTGACTTGCATGTACCCTGAATGGTCTCCGTTTGACTTTGTTTTCGTTGCATGTCGCTTTGCTTGCTGAATTGGAGTGTCGGGCGGCTGTCTGAGTGTACCTGCTAAAAATAGAAACTGCCTGAAAAAGTGATCAATCCACTGCCGGATGAATTTGCATGTCATATTGCCCGTGGGATCTCAAAAAACCCGAAAAAACCCAGAAAACTGGTCAACATGCGGGCACTGGCTAAAAATAATAAGTATTTGAAAATTGATCCCTTCTACTTGCATGTTACACCATTGCGAAGCTCTCGAAAAACCCATGAGGAAAAACCTGACATGCGTTGAAAAACTCTGCATGCAAACCCTAAAAATAGCCTCCGAAGGCTGAACTCTGAAAGTCAACATCTCGGTTTGCATGTTATATCACTGCGAAGGTCCTCAAAAACCCAGAAACATCCTCCAGACATGCATTTGAAAAGCACATGTGAAACTCCTGAAAATGGCTCCTGAAGCCTGAACTGCTAAAAATAGCAAGTTGTCTGATTCTGCCCAAATTTTGCGTGCAAGTAGCTTGATGTATTTTGAATGTGATGGAACTGACAGAATTCCAAAATCTTGAAAAAAAGGTCCCAGATTGTGCACTTACTAAAAATAGTAAGTTGTCGGAATTTAGTAAAAATTCAGTGGGACTCTACTAGAAGCCTCGTGATTGCAGTACTAAGCTCAGATGCCAATTTGATAACTCAGTTTGACCTTTAAAAAGCCTGAAGGGTGAAAACCCTAATTTCATAGACTTAACCAATATTTCAACCTAGGTCAAACGATTGGACATCCTCGAAAGGACGGAAAGACCAGAGAGAGAGAGAGACGCAAAGCCAAAAGACCAGAATGGAGCAAAAATTAGGGGGTCCCCATTTGAATGGGGTGATGTGTGAAAAAGGTCACAACAAGAAGGAGTTTGAGGAAGTAAATCAGCCACTGCTCAGGGAATTAGACAGCTTAAGTGTCAACGCACCCAGAGGGGAAAGCCAGCAGGAAGAAAAAGAGGAAACGACAACTGATAATCGTTTCCAACAGATGCTTGACACGACACTGGAAGAAGAAAATACCACGCGGCAGGAAGCTCGAGTATCGGAGGAAGGTATTCATCAAATGGAGGTGGATGAGCCTCAGCGAAGTGTTGTTAGAGAAGAGGTGCGCGAGGAGGAAGCAACAGAGGAACAACCCCTCATCGTTTGCAATCCACAGCAGGCAATGCCAGATTGGCTGACAGAAAGAATGAGGAAGGACCCTGAGGATGATACTGACCTAGCAATTGAGATGGAGGAATTCCTCAGTAGGATTAGCACACCCCAAGAGAAAAAGAGGGCTAGGAAATTTTCAAAGATTTCAACAAATGAATCCGGCTCTCGCACACTTCAAGTTGCTGTTCCGAGGGAATAATGTGATCAAGACGAGGAAAGGCCAGAGAATTATGTGATCACCATTGTTGAGTTGGGTCGCCCCATGGGAGCCCAGGTAATTGAGGAGTGTGATAACTCCTATCAAGCGTTGAAGAACAAATTGCTCCATATAGAAGGAAAATACAAGAAATTGAAGAGGGAGCACAGGACATTGATCGGATATGTGCAGAACCTTGCGCATCCAGGTGAGCAGGAAAATCCAGCAGTTGAACTCCCAGCAGAGCTCCCAAGGGAATCGGTTAGTGGCTTGGAGGATTTGAAGAAAATGGCGTTGGAAGCAGACAAATGGGTTCGCTGCCATCTCATGATTATGTAAAGGTAACAGACTGCTGTTGCAAAACAGAAAATCAGACCCTACCTCAAGTCTTTGTGTATTGTCTTCAAGGTTCCCAAGCACTTCTTCCTTCATTGTTTTATGTCTTGTATCAAGTGTTGATCTAGTGGATGTGTCCCACTGAAAATCAAGTGTATCATTTGTCATAATTTATGCCTCATGGCTGCAAGTTATATCTTCATGTGTGCATGCCTCTTCCATCCTTCAGACTTCACAATAGGGCCCCTCAAATTCTTCATCTCTCTGTCTTGTCTTCACACTCTTCGTATGGGATTGTTGTTCGTTGGATGTGGCTTCCATAGAAGACTGAGTTTCTGCTATGGATGATGAAGAGTGTGCCAAGCTCAACTCCAAACAAAACTCATCAACTTGTAACCTGGGGATCGTGAGTCATTAAAGTGCTCTTCAAAGAATCCATGGTAACCTTAAGCTCATAGGTAAGCTTATTAACTTCCTCTTCTTTCCCTCCTAGTACATCAAAATATATCTCATCAAGCTTGAGAAGATGATCTCTATTTGAAAGTAGGTGTAGGTAATTTGATTTCATTCCACCAGGGCTTCTTTGAGTACCTAGAAGTCTGCAAGAGATAGTTCTACTTCATATTTCTTGTGTGTCCCTGGAGCCCTCCAACAATAATCTGCCATCAACTTATGAGTATTATCAAAATGGTTTAGGGCTGCAATAATCACGTCTTCATTGACCTTGAATTGCCTTGCCAAATTATGGGACCCATCATCTTCATACAAATTTTCTGATTTATATTCACAACCATGCTTCCCAAAATCAGCTTCCTCTCCATTGCTATCCTTACTAAAATCTTCAATTTCTGAATAAGTTTCATTAGAATCATTTGGGTAATCAAAGTCACCTGCTAATTTTAAAATTCCAGCCAATCCAATTTCACCATGAGTGATTTCAAAATTCTTATCATGTACATACCTTCCAGTGATGCCATCATGGGAACCATGCATCTCATAATCTTCATTGGATTGATTTGAATTTGTAATCAAAGCTGCTGTTTTGAATTTTCCATCATGCACAAACTCAATCATCCGTAGTTGCATGTATGTCTAAGATGTCATATTGGAGATCTCTTATACACACCTAATGTGGTACGGCATTTTCTCCATTAGAATTTTCTGATATGAATTCTTCTTTATGCTCCTCATTTGCCAAGAGAGGCTTCAACTTCTTCTCACATTGTTTGAGAACACTATATACCAAGTTATATGCAGCTATAGAAGTAACTCATTCTTGCTTTAGAACCGCCAATAACAAAGATAAGATAGGCGGGAAAATAACATCACTTTCATTAATAATCGAAGCCATAATGATTCTCATGTAATCAAGAATAGATTTGTCATGATCCTCACTGATAGAGACTAGGAAATGATGAAACATTTGAAGAATAAGATCATCACAATCATAATCAATCATGAGAACACATGATTTAACCTTTTCCATCAACTCTAAAACCTTAACCCACTTACCGAAAGGACTTTTGATATCACCTAACCCATAAAAGTTTTCAATGATCAATTGCAATATCTCCCTCATTTTGTCATCCTTATAAGAAACTTCAAGAGCTGAAATCTTTATAATTTCACTAAGGCAATGAGTAACAACGAGTCTTACCTCCTTATCTTTGTGTCTCAACAACTTCTGCTCACCCAATGAAGTCACTGCTGGAGTCATAGCTATTTGAATTAATTGGGAAGGTGACTGATCCACCCTATGCAAACAATTCTCTACTTCCTCCAATGACCTGAGAAGAACATCTTTTGATGGAAACAAGTGTCCAAGTTTATCTCCTGCAATATAAAGTTTCCTTCCCAACTCTTTGTCACTCACTGAAGCCATGATTTACAACTGAAACTCAAAATTCTGAATTACCCAAAGGCTGGCAAGAAATTTAAGTTTGATACCACTATAAAATCCCCACTGGAATGAAATTTTATGATTTCACCCAATTTGACAATGCAAGCATTTTGTCAAACAATTATCAGGTCACTGGTTTGTTCTTTTTTTTCAGTTTGTTTTACGTGGATGATAAATGTTTATGCAGACTTATTGTAATATATCTTCTCACAACTTTCTTAAATTCAGTAGGATAATTAAATTGCATAAATGGAATACACAAATAAATTTAGACTAGCATGTATATATATGCAACTGAGTAGAATAGGAATCGTTGATATATATATATATATATATATATAACAACCAAATAACCATTACATTAATAAACTTTATTTGAACTGGAAGTTGATCAAATCTGGTTTGCAACTCCCCCAAGTAAAAGCTTTGGGCATGTACAACTCTATCGGTTGATTCTTAAAATTACCACAACCCCCTTTGAATATTCATAGCTCCAATAAAGAAGGTTGTCGCTAGTCATAGGCTGGCGTAGACTTGTTTTGTCTGCAAAAAATGATTGCCACTACACCTTAGAACAGTCCCATTATGAAAGGCGTCATTTCTTCAATAGCCTGCGCTAGCTTCCAAAGCCATGATTCCCAGTATAAATGGTGGCAGATATTAAAGTATATGTTTCCTTGGAATGGACCAATATCTTCACAATAAGGATTTTAATATCTTTTGGAAATGTCGATTGCTCCATTCACACTGCCATCATATATCTTGTAGCTCATCCCAATGTATATTGATTTAAAGACTAATTTGTAGCTTTAGGAAAGTGCCATGGTTCCATGTTAATGTAATATGTTGTGTTAAATAGGCCACGATTTCTTTATAGAATTAAGTGTTCAATACAAATTGAATCGCTAACCCCAATATGAACTAGATTTTCCAGAGATAAACCTACCTTTGAACTGAAATATGGAACTGTATGGTTGGTGAAGATAAACCGGGAATAATTGTAATGAATGGCTCGAGCAATAACATATATATCACTTGTAATCTGCTATTACATTGCACGCCCAACTATCACTGAAATTTGTCTCCAACGAAGACTTCACAAATTTTTGAACAAATATTATCATGCAAATATGAAACCTAAGTGATTCCGCTTGAATCCAGCTAGGGAAGATAGTTTCACTATCGAAACTGGATACCCTTAGGGTTTCGTCCTAAGGTTCAGAACTTCGAATAGCTCCTCAATATACCAAATAGAATAATAAGCAAGCATCCTCAAATGAGCTCCATTTCCCACTTTTATTACCTTCTGGAGAAACTTCTAGAAACTCATTTGAAATTTCCCACTCAAAATCTAGAGCTCCTTTTAATAAAGTGAATAAAGTACCTTTTAAAATATTTCCTTAGCGTCACTTAATAACATCACTTTAATCTAATTATTTAATATTACCATTTTAAATGTACTTTTGCCAGGCAATATCAAATAATTAAATTAATTAATTCCCTTAGTCTTGACTATAGCCTACGAGAATTAAATAGGCTAATAAGTCAATTAGGTGATCACTCTGAAAATGGGGACATGTCATTTTCCCAAAGTGACTTTATTTAATAATTTATCAATACAATTATTAAAATTCACTTTAATGATAAAACCAATTAATTAAATCCTAGGCGCTACTTTTATCAAAGCGGCTGAGAGATACAGAGTTATCACGGATATCACTTCACACTTTGTGGCCTCCCTTGTAATGTCCCCATTTTGGCCATACGCTCTTCTGTGACTGATAGCCTATTTCCAGAAATCTGTAGGCTAATCAAAAGTGCAAATTAGGGTTTCCTATTTTATAGGAGGTTTCTGATGCATTCTTGAAGGTTTGCATGTATGAGTTTCTGATGCATGTCTGGTGGAGTTCTGGGTTTTCAGAGAGCTTCGTAGTGATATGTCATGCAAAGGCAATGAGCAACTTTTCAAAGTTTACTATTTTTAATAAGCTCTATTTTTGGCAGTGCTATCTTGGGCAATAGCATCAGCAGTCAGTTCAGTTTCCATTTCAGGCAGTGCAATTTGAAGCATATTTGACTTTCAACATTTTGAGGCTCTTTTTGGTAATATGATTTATTTAAGTCATTTAAATATTATAATGTGATTTTGACCCCTTGGCCTAGAACAATGACTTAATGTTGTTTTAAAAGGGGGACCATGAGGGTGGACGCCTCATTAAAAGATATTTTAATATTTCAAATGTTAATTATCTCCTCATGTGTTTTGGACGCCAAAATGAAGGAAGGAAAATTGAATTAAAAATTAAATAATTGCCAAAAAGGAGTTGGGCGTCCCTTTTGGAGGAAAGATGGAAAGCCAACAGTCACCTCAAGTTCTATTTAAGAAGGCCTTTGCTCATTCACTTGGATCCATTGTTTATGCTATTGTTATGCTGTCGAAATGACTTCATGAATTTGGCTTTGAGGAATGCTTACCTCCTAGCATTTGTTCAATTTCGTGTTTGAAAGATAACACCTAGTTGGGATTGTAGCTGCTTCTCATCCAGACTAGCAGATTGAGCTTCACAGATGATGAATTTTGGAGTTTTCTTCAGTTTTGAGTTGCTAGTTCTATCACAGCTGAAGGACGATTTTGTTTACAGCATTTTGTGTGATTTTTATTTTGTTCTGGGTTATTGCTCATATCATTCCTAGACTAATGGCGACCCTTCTTGCAGAAAATCAGATTTAATTTTGAAGTGTGCATTTTTATCTAGTGAAATTGCCCTTTCTAGCAGGCCATACCATGTCAAGAGGGCCTTAGGATTCATGCTAAATTATATGTTGAGTTTTGATGCAGTTTATGAATTGGCTATTGGGCGCCATCCTCCTAGAGAGCATTTGCAATTTGTTTCAGTTCATTCGGAGGTATTTTGAAGGAGTTGTGAGCAATTTAGCGTGTTACAATTTGCTAGTTAGACATTTTCAGTTTGCTGGTTATTTGTAATGTCCCCTTCTCAAACCTGATCGTGCATATGACCGTTGGCCTTTTTTCTGGAAACCCGAAGGCTAGTCGGAAGGTTAAATTAGGGTTTCCTATTTTTGAGGGGGTCTTGGCTCAGAGATGGTGGATTCAATGGCGGATTCCTTCTGGGTTTTCAGAGGGCTTCGCAGCAGTATGTTCATCTCGGCATTCAGGGCACTTTTTGGAATTTACTATTTTTAGTAAATTCTATTTTTGGCAGCTTTCCAGTTGAGTTCAGCTCGGTTGACTTCCTGCTTCAGTTTGGTCAGATGTTGGCTCAGTATTGGCTTCAGGGCACCTCCGGAGGGATAAGCTAAGTCATCTAATTAAAAAGTCATGTTTAAATATTATATTTTAATGTTGACCATGGGCCTAGATTAATGACTTAAAGATGTTTTAAAAAGGGGGTCTTTGAGGGTGGCGCCCTCATTAAAAGATTATTTTAATTATTGCATAGTCAAAGCAAGGTTATGAAGGGCGAATTTATCAAGCATGATGTTTATTTAAAATATCAAATCAAAGCCATAAAGGAGAAGTACGCCCTCTTGAGGAGATGAGAGGTTTTGACCTAAAAGCTGATTTTAGGGTTTTGCGAAGTCAAACGAAAATTATAAAGAGGAGTCTTGTGCATCATTTTGGGCATCTTATGTTTGGAATATTGTTATGCTGCCGAAATGGTGTTGGATTGCTTCAAGGAATGAATGCCTCCTAGCCTTGGCTCGACTTCTTGCTTGAAAGACAGCAACTAGTGGAGAGTTAGATTGTAGTTGAGTGAGATTTGTAGTGAGATTTTGCATTGTAGAAGTTGTTTTGCATTTTGTAGTTCGGTTTCTTGCATTTTAATCAAAATCTGGAGTTGCTGATTTTTGTATTGCAGATTGAAGTTTATACTCATAAGTCTTTGGGCAAATTTATTTTGGTTCTGGGTAGTTTACCCATGCATTTGCTAGCCTTGGGCGCCCCTCTATGCCAAGTTGCAGATTTTTTAGAGGTGTCTTGGATTTTATCTTGTTGGTAGAACATTTCTTGAGCCTGTACCATTCTGTTTTGCCTGGCAAGTGTTTTAAAAAAAAAATACTTCAATTTTTCAGTTGTTTCTTTGTCTAGTCTTCATCGTCATCAACCTAGCTTTCGTTTGCATCAAGTCTCATGCCATTCTGGCAAGTATTGAGTGAGTTGTGAGCATTTTAGTGGATTCTAGGGTTGCTGGTTATGCATATTAAGTTGATGTTCTGTCATATCAGCTTGCGTAAAGTCTATCTTTTGAGTTGGGTGTGGGTTGAAAGTCTTTGTGATCATTGAGGAGACATTATACTATATTGCAGCATGGTTAGACTTTCTTATTCGATGTATTTGACAGGCAAATCTCTAATTATTGTAAGCTGAACAGTAGTACTGTCAGCATTTCTCTTAATCTTATTTTACATTCTGAAGCTGCATTGTATTTCTGTATATCTCCGCCATATGGTCGCCTCATTTCCACTCTGGAATTGGGTAGCACATACTTGGTGTTGAGTTTACTTTCAGCATAGTTAGCATCTCCGTCATATGGTAGCTCCCATTCCATCTTGGTTTGGAAAGCACATTCTTGACGTTGAGTTCCTTTCTGTATTTAGAGAAGAAGATCCTCTGACCATATGCTCGCCATCATCGGCGCCATCCTTGGTTAGAGTTTCTTTTTGCATAAGCAGTTTAATTCAGATCCTCTGACCAATGCTCACACCTTGCCCACATCGGGATCCTGGTGTACATTCTGGTTAGAGTTGCTTTCTGCACGTTTTGGTTTATCTTCTAACCTTAACGGGTGCTTTGTTTGAAATCTGTTAATTGAAAAAAAAAAAAAAAAAAATTGGCTTGGTATATTTCATTATTGCTATCAGATTTCTAAAAGTTTAGATTTTGGCTTGTAATTTGGCAATTGAGAATATTAAGAGTTGAAAGAATCATCCTTCAAATATTTGCATTGATTTTATCATTGTAACACTTGTAAATTGCAGATTTATTTCATTGTAAGGCTGTGAATTAGTAGTACTAATCCAGTCATTATTATTGTTGCATTTACTTGTGAATTTTAATGCAAACATTTTAACCCCTGGACGGTTTACTGCCAATGTGGAGGAAATTAATTTGTATCTTCATCTTTCACCCACTCTTTAAGTGGCAAATCCCCACTGTTGAGTGGATGCCCGCTAATAGCGGGTGAATTGTTCTTAATGTCATTATCGTTCCCCCACTGAACAAGTGGTAGTGTGGATCTCTTATGGTCGGATCACCGCCTACTTTAATTTAGCATTATTCTTCTTTCCAGTTTGGTTGCTAATGACCCCTTCCCATATGCTATCACATCGCCTTTCAAAGGATCTTGGTGAACATTCTTGGCGAAGGTTACATTCAGTTTGAATATCTTTTGGAGCTAACACTAACATTTGGCGTAGTGTTGGTTGTGTTGGTGAAAATTTCAAAGAAAAAACTAAGGGGCACATTTCATCCCTGCTCGACCTTGGTGAGAAAAAGGCAATGGTGAACGAATTGGCCACCAAATTGTTTACAAACCACATCCTCAAAGGCCTAGAAGAAACCTTAACTTCGGTAAGGCTTGGAGTTGGTGTCCCGAGGCCATGGGCTATCCAACTTGGGTGCGAGGCGACCGGTGGTGTTGAATGGCTTCCTTTCCTTGGCAATTTCTGCACGGTCACATTGGCACAACACAAACCAATGACGCGCATGAGGAATGTTTTCCTAAAGCAAGTTAACAACCTAGAGCCAATGTCCGATTTCCAATGGATATTGTACTTCGATGCCGCCCCTGATGTTGTGTGAAGAGTTCACCCAAGCTCCTGTTCAAAACTCTCAGTTTTTTGTGTTTTTGTTTAATCTTCGTTTTGTGGCTTAGGCCCTGTTTTGGCCTCTCTATGTTGTTGCACAGGTACATGGGACACTTTGTTTGGTTTTGGTCCCTTTGCAATACTTATTTTGTAAGATCTCCTGATACTCTTATGTATCTATCTATGTACTTTCACTTTTTATTAATATTAAATTTAATAGTTTAGGCTTTCCTCCTTTTATCTAAAAATAATAATTAATTAAATATAAAAATGTCCCCAAAAGTGACTTAGGACAATTTAATATTTAATTAATTAAATTATTCCCTCAATATTTCCCACCTTAGCTTATGGGAATAAAATAAGCTAGTGGATTTTGGTGGGTGATCACTTGGAAAACGGGGACATTACAAAGGCCATCATGATTCAGCACACTAAATTAGAAACAAATCACCCTCCACCTTGGGAATCATACCAACAAAAGGCAACTTAAAAGATCTAATCCAACAATCCTCACTTACCTCATGGCACACATGATTATATCCTCCTCAATAATACATTCTAAGTTGTCCCAGCCATAGATGAAAAACTCATAAATAACTCGCAAAGTTGCTCATGCAATAACTCATCCCCAAGTTTTCCTCAAAAAACTTGCCTGTAACTTGGAAAAAACTTGCCAATTACTTGGCATGAAAACTTACCCACACTTGGACAATACTAGTTAGCATAAAAAATCTAGCGCATCAAGTGAAGAATTAATTTATTTTTTTGAATTAGAAAATGCAAAGAAAAACAAGAAAAGAGAAGCCAAAAAAGAAAGGCATGATAAAGCCCAAAGAGGAGAGAATTTGTCGAAAGGAAAGCACAGAAGTGTTTTAAAAGGAAAGGGTTGTCGAGCACAAAAATTGTATCAAGACTAGACTCGCATGATAAAATCTTGGATACCAACAAGACTTGCATGATAAAATCTCATTACATTTTTCTGAGGCACTCAAGTCCAAGAAAAGACGGCAACTAAGTAAAGAAAAAGCACAAGCAATTTCCCACAAGAAAGAAAGAAAGAGAAAGATTACCTACCAAGATGTTGCTCAAAACCAAGGATTGTCCACAACGAAAATGTCTTTCTTATACACACACGACATGATGTCTAGAGTTGGAAACCTTGAAATGGGGGTTATTTTAAGAAAATCAGTAATATCTTCTCTAAATTCAATAGTATGCATATTTTTGAAGAATATTTTTACAATTTTGCGTTGTTTTTTTGGATTAACTGAGTTTTTGAAATCTTTTACGGCCAGCCAAGTTATTGTCGAGAACATTTTCAACAATGGTCTCAATTGTCTACATGATCTATGAGTAAGTTAGCACAAGTTCGATATTAATCCCATTGTTCACTAAATGGTCCACCACCTTATTTCCTTCTTTGAGCACACAGGCGAAGGATATATAATTGAAGTCTTTACCAAGCTGGCAAGCTTCAAAGAGCAATACCTTAGTGTGCTAATTTTTGCATGCCCCTTGGTTCACACGTAGATTTACAGCTTCCGACTCACCTTCCACTATTATATTTTGAAAACCATTCACCTATGCTATTTGAAGGCATTCAATCACCACGTACCATTCCACCTCATTGTTAGATTTAGCCATGTGAAAAAAGGAGCCTCCTGTGATAAAACCACCAACATCTCTCTAAAGACAACTCTAGACCAACTTTATCCAAGTTACCTGTTGACGTGTTTTTTTATGACGACATCAACACAGAATAAAAATGCCCAACGGTCATTCTATTCCCTCTTGATCAAAGTATTCCGCATGCTAAGATTGCGTGAAAGTTCATGCGTTCAACTCCAAGGTTCCTTTTAGTGCAAATAGACTCAGTTGGTTGATGTGAATATGCTGGTTATTTCAAGGGGACTTACGTGAGTTGCTCATTCAAAAGAAAGGATTCTCAAATTTCAGGAGATTTGTCAATGACGCTCGGGTTCTTAAACTAACCGGATAATGCTGAATGTAAAAGGATATAAGGATTAGGGATGCTACCATCTACTCCTAAAGGGTGGAGGACGAGGATCGGCTTAAACAATCTCCAAACTAGACTTCGCTTCGTCTCCCTTCGGACAACTCTGACAAAGCTGATGCAATCTTCAAAGGATGAATAAGATGTTCAAATTGTGATTCAACATGTGGACTCCGTCACAATGATGCAAATGAACACACGAATCACAACCGAAGTTAGGTACTGATATTCCAGTTGACCACACAAGGCGAACTTACCATCAACAAGCCCGCTAGTGGTATGGATGAAAGAAGATATGCTCAAACCACGACGCCACACTCCACAATTAATAACTACTTGCATAAAATAAAGTCTATTCTACTCTATCAATCTAAATTGGAAAGACGAAAAGGCCTTGCTAGCTATTCACAATAAAAGATAAAACCACCATGCAATGATAAACCTTTGTATTATGAGAGTTTTCCACAACAACCTCTTACAAAACTTTCAAAGGGAAAGTTTTCTTTCCTTTTCAAATTAAGCTAACTTCTAAGCTATCTCCCTATCTACTCTAACTTCTTGATCTACTCTACTCTCTGATCTGATGTCTACTTCTAATAGATTACAAATGAGGGGGGATGCCCCTTTTATAGTTGGCCCAATCCAACAGACGACTTAGATTGAATTACAATGAAGGGCTTAGATCGAGCCACATATGCCCTAATTAGGGTTTTTTTGGCCCTAAAAACCGCCACAAAGAGGAGTGGGGCAATGAATGCACAAAATATTCTCCACTCCTCTGCAAGAACCATTATCTGCAATTAATGCCCACTATCTTCTTATAGAAGATTCTCGTCCAGAAACATGTTCCCACTGCTCTGCCTGCCAATTCTGTTGCGTTAGGAGGAGAGCGAAAGAGTTTCTAAGATCGTCTCCGCAGATAATAAAATTTGAAAGGATTTGACGTTCAGCCCTCCTGTTGCTTTGACTCTGGGACACATTTCTTCTCCGTGACTTTCACATTTGCTTCTTTTGCATCAAGTTCTTAGTGTCTTAGCCAAATCTTCACTGTCGTTTCTTCTTTCCAAAGTTGCAACATTGTCTAGCTTCATCAAGTCCTCGTGCCTTGGCTTCAACGTTCATCCTGCAAAACAAAAGAAGAGTATCAGAACACTTTATAATCTAAATTCGCTTTACTTACTTTATTCCCATGTTTTGACTGATTGATCTCTGGGTCTTGATAGAGTTCATTATTTCCAGCAAACTTATAACTTTTCAATGTCTGAATGCTTGATGTTCTAGCTTCATTTCATCTTCAAATTCTTCTATGCCTTGGACAAATTTCATCTCTACCCTGTGAGTGTATTTGACCTCTTGAGCTTTATTTTACCATGCCCTAGAAATTTTATCTATCCGGGCCTTAGGAAATTTGTTAAACGGGCGCTAGGCTAAAATCCTTGTCGAAACAACATGAGCAAGGTGTGGAAGAACTATAAATCATCTCCCAGTGGGAAATGTTCAATATCCAGAAGAAACTTCCCCTCAGAAATCACAATTTCCATGTGTACCCAAACGAAGGGGTAAGCTTAATTTTTATTATTTTTGAAAAATAATAAAAATTGCTAAGGTTTATTCCATTTTATTTCCGGACATACTCTACATTTGCAGCCTTCACTTTTCAAGCCTTGGCATTTTCTTTATTTTCTTGAAGAAATTCCTTCTTGCTTACGGGCACAGCTCACCTTGCACTTGGAAAATTTAATATTACCTCCCCTGGGCGTATTTCTCATCTTCACCTTAGGAAATGCCTTAGAAATTATTTAAATTTAATCAACTCACCTTGAGCACACCTCACAACACATGACTTTACCTTCGTTTCCCAAGCAATTTCACGCCTTAACAATTTTGTCATCTTTACTCACCTTGGGCGCGCATCACATGTGAAGCCTTCATTTGGACTTAGACAAATTTTAAAACACCTTCAACACTTGATGGGCGTACTTACATATGCAAGTCTTTACCCTCATACTTAGAAAATTTTGTCTTGACTCCCCCCATCAAGGGCGCATTTATCATGGGCCACTTCCATTTTCAATCTTATTAAAATTATTTTCGGCCACTTCCTTCAAGGGCACATTTCAGCCTATGTGCTGCAATTTCCATTTTACTTAGAAACTTCTCACCTTACTCCCCTTGCTTAGGGCGCATTTAGAGGGTTCTACTTCTATTTCTGTATACTTAAAAAAAATATTTTGAGTGGCTCTCACCTCAAGGGCGCATTTCTACCCCTTGGAGCTTTTGTTTCAACACTTGAAAATTCTTTAAGTCCCCACATCCTCCTTGGGCGCATTTGAATGGGTCTTCTTCCATTTCCGTGCCTTAGAATATTTTAACTTCACCACCTCTAGCTCATGGGCGCATTTGAGAGGGTGTGCTCTCACTTTTGGCTTAGACAAATTTTGAAGACCCTCAAACCCCTTTGCTTTTCCTTGGGCGCATTTTGACCCCTATGCTTCCATTTTTTACCTTAGAATATTTTCAGGTCATCAGTCTTGAGGTGGGCGCATTTTAGCTAGGAAGCTTTTATTTTTATTTTTTTTCGCCTTAGCAACTTTTTCTAAGTCTTCAATCCTTCTTGGGCGCATTTACCCCTTGCCACTCCTATTCTCAACTCCTTAGAAATTTTTCTTCCTTGCTTGAGGGCGCATTTTGCCTGGGAGACTTTTGTTTTATGCCTTAGAATTTTCAAGGCTCTCATCATCTTGACTTGCCTTGGGCGCATTTTGGAGGGGTAACTTCTATTTCTCTTCACTTAGAAAATTTTCAAGCCTTCAGCATTTCCTTGAGGGCACATTTGAGGAGGCATACTTTCATTTTTGACTTAGAATATTTTCAAAGTGTCTTCAACAACTTGAGGGCGCATTTTCACTAGCATGCTTCCACTTTGTTGCCTTAGGAAATTTTCAAGGCTTTCATTAATCTCTTAAGGTGAGGGCGCATTTGAGAGGGTATGCTCTCATTTTCTCACACTTAGTAAATTTTTCATGCCTTTGTCTGGCCTCGATCTCACATTCTATTTTTAGCAAGTCTTTGATTTCCTTGACTTCCTCAATTCCGTTTTGCCTGAAAATTTCACCATCTGATCTTCTTCGCCTTGTGAACCTGTTTCGCCAGTCCCCTGCCCTGACCTGCTATTTATAGCCACCTGCTATTTATAGTAAGTCCTTGATCTTTTTGACTTCAGTAGCTCCGTTTGACCTGAAACTTGCAACGCCTGATCCTGAGAACTTGAGTGTCGCTCTGATGCCAACCTCGGGTGCAGACCTGCTATTTATAACCATGCCCTAACTTACTAAAAATAGTAAGTTCTCCGATTTCGCTCAAATTTTGTCAGCAGGTACCTTGAAGTGTGCTGATGTTGGTGAGGTGCTTCGTTTTGACAATTTCTGGATTTCACCCCCTACAAAAGTGGGAACCCTAATTTGACCTGCATGTATCCCGAATGGTCTTCGTTTGACTTCGTTCCTTCTGCATGTCGTTCTGCTTGCTGAACTGGAGTGTTAGGCGGCTGCTAGAGTGTACCTGCTAAAAATAGAAACTGCCTGAAAAGTGACTCATCCACTGCCGGATGGTTTTGCATGTCATATTGCCCGTGGGATCTCAAGAAACCCAGAAAAACCCAGAAAACTGGTCTGCATGCATGCACTGGCTAAAAATAGTAAGTCCTCAAAACTTGATTTTCTCCGCTCGCATGTCACATTGTTGCAAAGCTCTCGAAAAACCCATAAAGAAAAACCCGACATGCGTTGAAAAACACTACATGCAAACCCTAAAAATAGCCTCTGAAGGCTAAACTCTGAAAGTGATCATCTTGGTTTGCATGTTACATCACTGCGAAGGTTTCAAGAAACCTAGAAGTAGTCTCCGGACATGCAATGAAGAATCATATGTTTGACCCCTGAAAATGGCTCCTGAAGCCCGAGCTGCTAAAAATAGCAAATTGTCCGATCTGGCTCAAAATTTACGTGCAAGCAGCTTGATGTTACCTGAATGTGGTGGAACTGACAGAATTCCAAAATCCTGCTGAAACAGCCCCCGATTGAGCACTTACTATAAATAGTAAGTTGTCAAAATTCAATGAAAATTTAGTGGGACCTTGCTGGAAGCCTTGTGAAAGCAATGTTAAGCTTAGCTATCAATTTATCAACTTGATTTAATCTTAATCCAGCCTGAAAACCCTAACTTCACAAATTCACTTCAGACTCAACCAAAATTTCAAATTAGGTCAAACATCCTCAGAAGAACAGAGAAATCAGAGAGAGAGACGGACGCAAAACAAAAGCCAAAAGATCAGAATGGAGCAAAAATTGGGGAGTCCCCATTTGAATGGGGCGATTTGTGAAAAAGGTCACAACATTACCCTTTACAACCCCATCAAAATTCATCCCTAGGAACCTTGGAGGAGGTTGATTCCATTTCACATTATTTCCTCTATCTAATTTTTCTCTTATCCTGTTAATAGGGGATTAGTGGAAGTTTTGCTATTGATTCTGACAAGAAGGGATTTAGACAAGATTGAGGGTGTGGGAGCATTAGAATTTTCAAATCAAGTTTGGTATAAGGCAAACCAATCTTCCTCATCACTATAGCATTCATTAAAATCCCAATCAGCATCCATGAAACCCTTGATTTCTAGAAAAATGGTGTGTTTTCATATAGAAGCATATAGGATCTTCTTGTAACAAACCTCCTCATTGAGTTTGTTGTGAGAAACATGCCAAATTTATATGCAATCAAGGCCACTATTTTTTCTTTGAAATCTTTGTATTGCTTGTGGCTTTATAGTGTTCATTTCCCTGAGTTGAATCTTTTGAGAATTTATGGATCTAAATCCATCCTTTTCATGGTGCTACATCGGGTCTATATCTAAAAAAATCATTCTTAAAAATTTGGCTACACAAAAATTAATCATTTGGATCTTTGTCCCTTTAAGTCAAGATTTCTTAGTTCAAAAAACATTTATATTATGATCTTGCTCTCTCTAAGTCCCAAGTAAACAAGGTATCTCCAAGTTGTCTTTCTTTGTTGTTTTTTTATATTGAAGAAACTTACAAATATGGCTCATGTGAGCATCTAGTTACAAATGAGACTAATATTGAACTCTTTACTAGTACTAATGAGACCAATACTATGCTCCTTTCAAGCATTAACATTAGATAACAACTTAGATGTCCATACTAGAAGTCAACAATGGAATACCAAGTCATAGCTTAGAAATCCACATTTGATATTACATCTACACTAGAAGCCAACATTGGAAGACCAAGAGTCACAACTTAGAATTCCACATTAAAATGTCCCTTTGGAGATTTGAACTTGGGTCTCCATAATGAGAACCTAACATTTTAAACATTTGAACTCAATACCTTTGGTAAGTTGCCTTTCTTGCACTAAATTGGGTCCCATAAGTCTTCTATTTCAATCCTGTGTTTCTAATATCTTCTTAGTTCAAGTTCTCAAGATTGTGACAAATGTTCACCTATCATTTAATTGTGTTTTGTTTTATTTCTTTCTCAATTTCTCTAATTATGGTGAACCACAACTTCAATTTTTATTCTATGTAATATTTTTGAATCTACATGACTTAATTTCTTTACTCAAAGTTTTTATTTGCAAAAGGAAAACTTGAGTTAGATGCACAATATTCTGAGTACTAATTAACTGAGGACCCTCCACATGTCACTCTTGGTTTATCTTGTTTTTTGTGTCTTTCAACTTATTTCCTCTAAGTTAACAAAACATTGCCAAATGCAAAATTTTCATTTCTTGGGTTGAAAATATTAAGATTATCTACTTTTTGAGATGAAGAATCGCGTCATCACTTTAATTTTTTTTCTCTTGGTTTCTTCAAATTTTGGTGCTTATGCAACTTTGAATCCAGATTATCCAAAACCTCGAGTTGTTTACATGTGTCTCCTTCCCAAACTATATAATGTCTTGGGTATTTTTTCTTTTGAAAAGAAGCATTTTTTTCACATGTCTTTGTGTGAACAAGGTGGATATAGTTCTGTCTATTTAATGGCCACTTATAATGAAATGTGGTTTTTTTAATGCTTTAAGCAATTTATTTGAAACATAGAGCTATGAGGCATGGCGATGCATTGTATTTGAGGAATTTACATGGATGACATCCTATCAAAGTGGTAGATGTAAATATTCTCTTCAATTCAAACAGGATTTAACAGAGTTCATTGAGAGTAAAATTCAAAATTTCTATGCACTCAAAGTTATTTGTAAGAAGTTTCTTCAACCCTTTAAGGTTTCAGCTTTTTCTCAATTCCCAAGATTCAAAGTCCTTTCAAACAATGGAATGTGAAAGCTAAATCTGCCAACCACTAGGAGCTCAGCAATACAGCTTTTACACCAAGTCTTTCAAGGATGAAGAATTATAACAACCTATATAAAAGTTTTAAAGAAGCAAAGCCAACCTCAAAGGATGCTAGGCAAGAGTTTATAGAACCAGTAAATGAAGCAATTAGTATAAGAAATTCATTTTTCACCCTCCAGCTGTCAAAACAGAGGTACCATTGTCCAGATACCATCAATCATGTGTGCAAAGAATGCATTATCAGGTCAGATCTTCTTTTTTCTACCACTCGAAATGTCATATCAGATGTTAGTCTTAAGAATATTATTGAGATTGCCAAATCCTAGTTTTATATATGACAATAAAAAAATAACACAATGGCAATAAAGTAATGATATTTATGAGGGTTCTTACAAAGTGAGCAAAAGTCCTAAAAAGTTGGAAAAAAAAGCAAGATATAGGGATGCAATGATATTACTATTCTACCACAAATCATGTGTAGAAATTGAGTTCCCTTATTATATATAATATCCTAAGTTGTGGGATATGCCCACCCTCCCCTAGTACTGTACCACCATATCTAGTACAGATACGCATATGGTATAGCATAGTACAATGCAGATACCGTACCCAAGAAAAAACAACTTTGCAGCTGCACCTAATGCATAGGGATTCAGTTGCTAAAAATAATTGACCCAAATCTTCTTAAAATTATTAGAAAAAACCAAAATCATGGGGGAAAAACTTCCCTTTTTGTTATAAATAGACTTGCAAGCTACAAAAGGATTAAGGATTTTGTAAACCCATGGCTGTTCACACTTCATTTTCCCAAGCATTTATTTTACCCTTCTTCCAGCACAAAGTAGAGGTGTGTATGATCAATCACAATTTTAATTATTAAAATCAAAGAAATTTGTCATGGTTTATATTTATGTATGATTGTTGGTTTATGTATAGGTGAGATAGATGTTTGAGACGGTTCAAAGATTTATATTTATTTTTTCATAAACTATTTAAATTATTTATATTAAGTTTTATTATCAATTGCAAATAATTTTGAACCAAGAACATTATTTAAAAATATTATTTATAATATAAATGATCAATTTTATTAAGTTTTATTTATTTATATTTAAAGTACAAGAATATTTAATTTTTATCGAGCTTTTCAAGATCAAAATCTGCCTTGCAAAAAAGATACAATGAAGAAAAAAATGTAGAATTCCTAGAGAAAGATGAAATATAGGTCACAAACTTCAAAAAAGAAGGCTTAAATAGCACAATAAAAAACAACAGCAGCAATTATTTGCAAAAATGGAGAATAGATCAGAAAGAGGATAAAAGAAAGAGTTTCAAAAACAACCATTCACAAAATCATCAAAGAATTCAAACTAGTAACAATGCTACAAAATTTCAAAACCCTAATTTATTCTCTAAAGAAAAGTCTAAAGTAATCAATCACTTTGGAGCATCTCCTTGTAGGACAAAAAGGAAAATTGTCCCTTCAAAAGGAAATCATCCATGTCCAGTAAAAAGAAGTAATATTCCAACTTTTGTATCTAAAGCAAATAGGCTTCTATTAGGCAAGTAGAAACCACATTTTGCATACAAGGATACATTAAACATCCAAAATGTAAAAGAATTAGAAGATACTTAAACGCACTTATAAGAAACTAACTTCTTCATTAAGTGGGCAAATCAACGGTCGGTAGTGGATCAAATTAAAAATTAGTGCAAAATCAATTGGGGAAGAAACTTATCAAAAGGATTTTTTCAAATTGAATGTGAATTTATAGAAAAGAAAGAGAAATTTTTCATTAAAGACCCCTAGTTCATTCAAGATGCTAGTTTTTCTCTAAAGGATTGGGAGCAAAACTTTGATCCTTTAAAATATAAAATAACAAATACACCAATGTAGATTAGGTTATACAATTTACTTTTGGAATACTGGAACTCAATAATTATGCAAGAAATTGGAAGTACATTGGTTTGTACATCTCGATTGATCACAACAAAAAAGGATCAAAATTTGGTTTATACAAAATAATAAGTGTATATCTTAATTTGGCAGATCATATTTTGTAAGAAGCCTTTCTAGTTCTGATCTGATTTTTTCACTTGCTATCCTAAATTTTTTGATTTGGTTTTTAGAAGTTTTGCTTGGAATTTTGATGTTTGGTTTTCATAATTGTTTTTTCCATAATATGAAGATAGAAAGATAGCAATATGACATTCAAATAACACCAATAGATGACTGAACTGAAATAAACTAGCAAGATCACAACTTCAGATTTGAAACATAAAATTGCTTAATACATTAGAACATCCCCGGATGATGAAACTTGGCGACTTTATTGAATGTTGGTGGCTGATTACAAACAGATCAGGTCTGATTTTTGTTTCAGACTATAAATGTATGCAATGATGGTCAAAATGAGGTCCAAACCTTCAAACAATGATACCCAAATGATGTAATGTTGTCCTCCTTTGTTGGTCGCCCAAGGAATGATGAATCCTTATGAAGAAATGGAGTCAAACCCAACAAAATATGACTGATATAAAATCTGTAGCTGCTGATATGAAATTTGAAAGCAAAACCCTTGTCAAAACAATTCCAAGTCTCCACAAATGCCACACAACTATGCCCTAGAATGAGGCAACTAGGGTTTGGAGTGAATATATGACCTTGCAACCACAAAATATGCCCAACAAACCCACAGATATATGACTGCAATAAAATTGTAGAGGTCTTATATAAAAATCAGAATATCAAAATATGTTGTTCATCACCAAAAACACCTCCAAAAGCTGGCCGCTCCACCTACAATCCCTTGTATGATTTTATTTGATAAAAATATGACCAAATAACACTCAGATCTGAATAGTTTGGATTTGAATTTGAATTATTTCTTCAAACCCTAGTTGATTATTCTTTCTTCCTTGAAAACCTAGTTGTTTGAAGCTTCCAATCTCATGAAATACCTACAAATAAGCTCAATAATGGATCCTAGGCGAATCCATCTCTCATGGTGGAATGGGTTTTCGTCCAAACCACTAATTTCTAAGGGTTTTAGTCCTTGAAAATAGCTGAACCTGCAATGTACAGCTGAAAATGAAGAAATTTCAAGTTTTCCAAATCATCATAATAAACCTCAGAAGGGATGGAGGGCCTTTTATAATAATTTCTTGCACAACTTTTGGACCCCAAATCTCAATATTTGATTTTTAATGAATTTTTCCCTTCCATGAGGGGGTCGTCCCACTTAGGGAGAGAATTAATTTATTTTAATTTCCTTTTTCCTTATTTCCCCCTTATAAAGTTACTTTATATTTTTCTTTTATTTTTTTAAAAAGTTAACTTTAATATTTTATTTCCAAAAAGTGACTTTTAATAATTTATTTTTATAAAGGCTCATTAAAATAATATTTCCCATTTTAATTCCTCCATAGCCAATAATATAAATAGGTCCAACAACTCATTCCCTTTCCATACGAATTAGCCTACGGGAATGGCTAATAGGCTAATCAACCTCTGAATGGTGATCACGCCGGAAATGGGGACATGACAGTCCTCCCTTCCCAAGATTGCTTGCCCACAAGCAATCACATATGCATGGCTAATTACTTTCACAAAATACCAGGATCCCATATCATTGTTGTATCACCATACATGCTCAACATGAAATGAGGGACATTTATCATCATAACATCCATAAGACTCACACATACTTCCTCAAAGCTGCTGGTGCAAAAGATAACAACAATGTTAAAACTGAAAATCTGATTTAAACTCATCCTGGGACCGCTTCCGCTGTCATAAACTGATGCAAACTCTATGAAATTGTTATCATTACTATGAACATTGGGAAGTGATGTTAAGATGAATATCTGAAACATTTTCTCAATACAAGTTGAAACAAGAACCAGAACAGCAGGCATGCAAACTATTTGACAAAATGCCTATGCATTAAAACTGTGAGAAATTGCAAAAAAACTTGGTATAGAAATTGGTCCAGGATATTATAGCTACTTATGTTTCTATTTTGTGTTGTCAATTTCAACTCTTTTGTGTTTGGTTCAATTTAAGTTACCACTTTTTAGTTTTGGATTTGAAAGTGTTTAAATTTCATTTGTATTAACATGCACACTAGAAAGAACAACTAGTTTAATTAAGTTTTCTTAACATAGTTCTTAACTAGGAACTTGTTTTTCTTTCTTTCAACTATATGGGAGCTATCAAGCCTCTGATGAATCTTTCCCACTATAGATTAGGATTTATGGTCTATTTAATCTTTGCTACTAGTTCCATGAACTACTAATTATAATTGTGAATGGTCTCTCTAGATTATTGCCTTCACTATGTGACGGTATCTATATTTGCATGCTCAAAATCAGCGTACTAGAACTCCTATAGGAAATATGGTTTTACTTCAACGAGATTATCTTAAAGACCATGTAGATTGTAATTTGTGTACCATCCTATGCATGGCCTCTCAATAAGGTTGCAAAGAGGTTTATCTTGTGCATATGGCCCATGATGTTCTTGGCTTGCCAATCTATTTTGTAGGATCTCCATTGTTAGGGGTATCTCCCTTCCTTGTAAATGTTTTATTTGGCATTAACATCATATCTACCATTAATATATGATCCATACCTTCTCCATGCAAAAAATTGATCAACCATCCTATAACTCAAGTACTTAGTTTTAACAACATGCGGGAGGGAAATACCCCTAATAATTAGTTTTAACAACATGAGGGAGGGAGATATACTAATACTTAGTTTTAACAACATGAGGGAGGGTTGGTCAGTAGTAGCCAAAGCTAAACACAATTTGAAAATTAGTATACTCTCCATCAAAAATGAAGGTTGGAAATTGGAATTATATAATTGATCTAAAGAACCATGATCATAGCTCCATGGAGCTGAATGCCAAAGGAATCTTGGAGCTGAATCCATGTTTAGAAGATGAAACAAGTTCCCTTAGTGGCCTTTTCCATTGGCCAATGGAGGATTATGAAGTATTTTCACCAAATTGTAACTTTGTTGAGGAACACATCCAAGGACATGACAAGAAGCTCATGAGGGAACCATTTAAATTTCAAGACAGTTGAGAGAATGATTCAAGTAAGTTGGACAGCATACATGGCTCATAGTTAACAAATTTTCATCCAAGGCAAGGAGCTATTAACATAATTGATTATGCAAGCTAGGTGGAACTCTTCAAAATAAACTCGATGGGGGACGATATAAGCAAAAATGTTCAAGTTATCAAAAAAAATCATCTCAAGCCAATTAATACATTTTGTGCTAACAAATGTTACAAGGGGCCCTAAAAAATTAATGAAGTCAGAAAACAAAAAAAAGGCAAATTAATAAAGTTGGTAAGAAAAATACACTAGGGATCCCACTTAGACAATATAAACCAAAACAAAAATAAAGGGTACAATGGATAGGAAAGGAGAAAATTGAAAAATAATAACAAAGATTCCAATTCTTCCATTACAGCCATCCATGAATAATAATTCCACCATACAATCTAAAAATGAAAAATTTCACCCTAAGTCACCATACACCCAATTAATATTGCATTTCTTCATGTCACCATAGGGCCATTTGATAACCCTTTTCTTGCCCTACACTCCACACTACTGTTTTCCACCATACAGGATGCTCACTACTCTATCCTACATCAGGCTTCTTCCGCCGTACATCAGCCATGCATTGCAGCCATTTCTATATGGTTTCATTTGCTAGTACATGCTCTTCATTTGATTTTTGAGCAGTACGTCTCCATGCTGGTAGGATAATTTCAAACCTGACAGTTCAGAGTGACATAAAGCTATGGCCCTTCAGGATTGTTGTTGGACATAGAGAAAAGCCAAAGGTTTGTGTTTCATATGAAGGGAAAGAGGAGAAAATTGCTGCAGAAAATATTTCATCAATGGTTCTCATTGAAATGAAAGAAAATGCCAAGGCATATCTTGGAAGCACAGTCAAGAATGTTGTTGTCATAGTTCCTGCTTATTTTATTGAATCAAAAGTAAGAAACAAATGATGTTGGTTTCATTGCTAGGTTGTATGTATTGAGAATAATCAATAAACCAACTGCTGCTGCTATTCCCATACAATCTAAAAATTCTGCTCAAATTGTAAAGTTTCAACCTGCTGTCACCATACATGTTCATTCTTAAACATTATTGGACCCCACTGCCTGACCATAGACATCAACATTTGTTGTACGCCCCATACATTCTAGATGCTAGATTGAGTTGCAGCCCCTGTGTGATACTTTTTGTTGGAAGTTGATTCCTCTATTGTATGGTTTTTTCCTTCCATTGTGTAGTCCTTGGGCAGCATACACAATATTGCCAAATCTTTTAGTAAGATTGATGCTGAAAGAGATGTCACTTGTTTGTATGGTCCTCCTATGCAGTTCATTTAGTTGTATGGCCATTGGCAATTACATTCCCCGTACAGTGCCCAATCTTCTACATGCGATGATCAATGTGTAGTTCATGAGTTTTCCTTTTTACTTCCAACTGAAGAACCCATTGCCAATTTCACACTGGTGGTGCTGAAGTTCTGCATTCCATGGCTCTCCATTTAATGTCTTTTTGTCCATTCTTTGTTGTGGAACAATTGGGATTTGTTCATGCTAGTATGGCTGAGTGATCAAAATATTCACACTTAAGTCCTTCCTCCTCTACCATGCCATCAAAAATTTGGAATTTTTTTTCTGATATTACTGGACTGTATCAATCTTGTTCTCTGCTTATCTGTTACAAATCCAACATCTTTTGTGGGGGGAAGATGTAGTTAGCATTAATGGATTTGTAATGTTTTGTTAGTTTGTGCTCCAAAGAATTTTGTTGGCTAGTTTGTCAGATTTGAATTAACCCCTAACATACCCAGGCATACCCTGCAAATCTTTTGATGTCCTAGGGACATTTCTGAAATTTTGAGAAAATAGGGATGAGGTGGGGACATTTCCTACCCATCTCCGCATCCCTGAAACATCCCCTATAGGGGATAGGGGCATTTCGGGCAGGGGATGTGTACCTGGGGAGCATAGGATAAGAGTAAACACAAACCATTACCAAGAAAAGTCATATTCTGATGGAAGAATTTTACTCTGTGAAAAAATAGTTACCTACCAAAAGCAATGGCAGGGGCAATAAAGGCCATGACTTGGAATGATTTACTATTATAAGACAGCAAGATTTATGTCACCCATTTGGAAATGGAAGTGCCAATGTGATTGGAAATGTGATGTGTGCATGTGTGCAATTGCATGCATATGGATATATGAGTAGAAAAAGAATTCCTTGCCTGATGAAGATAAAACAAGATGAAAAATATAATTTATTATCTGAATCCACTTTTCAAGAACCGAAGTCGTCACTCAAGTAGCTGTTTGGTATGAGTAGGTAAATGTTAAGTTTTCAAAGGAGAAGAAAGAAAAGGCCGACTTTTTGAACAACACTTAGAAGCTGTAGAAACACATTTACTAAATTGAGAAGTTCAAAACATGGTGCTTAAGCAACTTCCCAGCCATTTATTGCCCATACAGAGTCTTACCCATACAGCTCCTTTGGTATTTTCTCCATATTTTTACCTGTCCCTGTGACCTTTTGTTAGCAGCCATATTACCTTTTGGGTGCCTAGATGTGCATCCAGAGAGTCAGATAATACATCCTATAATCCATCCCTTAGATGTGAGGAGAATTGGTCATTTCTTCCAAGCTATTGCTTAGCCAATTCACAATTGATTTTAATAGCCAATCAGCTTGAGTTCAGACAATTGACGACCACACAAGACATTCACTTAGTTGTCTGATATAATAGAATAAGCAGAATATCATTATTGCTGATTAGCCTCAGAACCTCCAGAATCATTTCAATAATTCAGCATCATTAGACACACAATATCTGCTATCAAGCATGCTTGCTATGGATATCCACTACCTATAACTAAACTATTTTTCATGCAAGAAAGTGAATAGTAGATACAAAATGCCAAAGCTAGTTAGAGTAAGATGCAGTAAGAAAATAAATCAATTTAGTTTATGCCTATACTGAAGAATACAAATTTTCCAATGGATTAAGTCGTCTCAAGAGAGTATGGATGTTAACATAAGTCCTACTATTGGTGCATCGAAGTTGAACTTGATGCATAAGGTAACCACAATAAGTTTATGGTTAAGCTGGCCTAAAAAGGGACTGGTTTATGTAGTAAAATCAGGCTCTCGCTGCAATAAATGAGATGAATTATATTGACTTAAGATCTTCAGGAGTCTACTGATTACCTTAAATCTTTTATCAATTTGATCTTACTCTACCATTTATTCAAATCCAATATATTATCTTTACAAGCAGCATCATACGTTACTACAGAAGATATGACAAAGGGATTTTCTAGCAAAATATTTGTTAGATGATCAAACAATCAGGCAGTTAATTTTGATGCACAAGCAAGGATATTTCCAGTAATATTTCAGGCCTCACATATTCATGTGGATGCAGTTGAGACAGGTCAAAGAGAACTTAAATTTCTCGGGTTTGATTTATTCAACCACAACCTGCTTTTGTAGCTCATAGCCTGCAGAAACAAAGAAATTTGACAAACCAAAGTATACAAATCTCATCAAAAGGGGAATCACTGAAAGCAAGGGGAAAAAAGTGCTAGTTTATGGTTATCAATTGCTATGCCAAAATCTTGTTCAAGCCTGTTACACCATTTGAGAATTTCTTGAAATTGTTTTTATAACTGTTTTCATATAAAATAAAGAAGACTAATGACAAAGTATGCCACAATACAAAGTCATGATAAACAACATATGAAGGCAGTCCGATTACCAGTGATGTTTGTGTTTCTAGGAACATCCACAACTAATGCAGGACCTGTATCGAACCAGGAAATAATAAATATCTTTCAGTAAATTGTCTCTAGAGTAAAAATGAAGATAAGAACAAAACAAGAAACAAAAAATGGTAAGAGTCTATCTTTATTCTCTCAAAAAGACTTGTTAATATATAGTTATTGCTTCATGGTTGAAACAAGAGGAGTAAAATCAAGATAATTCGTCGTTAAATAACAAAGAACATTAACATTACAGGCAAAAGAAAGTATGGATAACTTAGCTCCAAGAAATTTTAACATGACGAAAGATTTTACTAGAATCTAAATATGTTGAATATTTCTAGGGTGACCATTCTCCAATAAAGATGCACCGAGAAGATAAGATATGAAAATGAACAATATTGCATGATTATTACTCATGGGAGGGTTAGAGCCTCTCAATGTTTCTCTTATAAACACGCACTTCTTTTCAGTTGACTTAGTATTTGTCTCAGAGATTGGCAACATTGGTTTTCATTCTTGTTTTTGGAATATTTGGTTCCTAAACAAAGTATATGTCTGAACTTAAGATTTCTTAAAATAACTTGTTACCAACTATTTAGGCTAAAGGCATTTAGAAGATTAATGATTGATGAAAGGCATGTTTCTATGAATTCCCCATGCTGTAAGCCTGTAAGGAGATGAATGACAAATAACCCAAGTTAGATACATATAGCTGATAGCCCGTAATTTTCTGCTTATACTACTAAGAAAAGTACCTGAGTTAGATACATATAACTGAAGGCCCATATTTTTCTGCTTATACTGTCAAGAGACATCACACAAGACAAAGTAATGAGCAACATGGACATACGAAAGTCATAGGAAAGCAAAGATCAATCCAAAGGGATTGGCCTCAATTTAGTATTTTTCTTGAGCAGCATCTGCTTTATAGCATTACCCAAGGTCATGTCTCACTCATTTAAACTCATTTTTTAACCAAAGATCTGCAAGGCATGTTGAATTTCAGTTTTTGTAATATATGATAATCACAAAACAATGTCCAGTGTATAATTAGTATTACTCTTCTATGTTTGGACAGCTCAACATGAAAGGATGTTGAATCCCTGCTTTAAACATCTAAGCAAAGACTATTCACAAGAAATTCAGCATCATCATACGATTCAACTTGATATGATGGGCTTTATATATTGTTTCTCTTGTACCTTCCAAATTCAGCATTTAGTAAAACTAAAAATGATCTTGATTTTTTTCATCTTTCCTCAAGAAGAATATATGTTCTTATTGTTGAGTACCCAAAAGAAGTCCTATTATATACAGCCATACCTCTTCTAGCCTAGAATATTTTGTTGAAGGATGTAATATCAGGGAGCATATACACTGCATACTCTTGCTCCCAAATTAAAGTATTCATATAACTGATAATGAGTATAAGAAGATAGACAAGGCTCATTGATCCAGACCCCAAAGAGTATTTGGGGAACAATGCTCTAAATTATGTGAATACAAATGTGTTATTTTACAATACAAGAAAATTGATTACATCAAAGACATTTATGGAATGGTTGGGCTTTTTGTGACTACAGAACAGTTGGGCTTCTTGTAAATGTGATGGTTTGTCTCCTAGGTAGATGTTGTGCAAGCAAGTATGCTAGAATAGCATGAGCCTTGGAAGCAAAGTCTAACATGATGTGACATAGCGCTTAAGTCTAACATGGAGTGTAAACTTATGTGCAATCCATTAGTGTCGCACATCAACTCTAGGTGATCCATTTAGATATAGTGTAGTTCGACATGTCACCAATCTTCTAATTGATAATGTTGAGATGAGGTGTCACTATGAATGACATGATGGTCACAGATGCTAGTACAATGCTACATCGCATGGAGCTACACTATCATGTCTCCTTTCCAACAATATGTCATAAGTAGACCCTTAGCCTATTATTTTATTTCCCATAGGCTAATGGGGTGGGACAAGGAAAATAATTTAATAATTTAAGTTGTTGAAAAAGTAACTTTAAGTTATATTCAAAAAGGAAACTTATGTTTTATTATTAAAAAGGTTATTTTAAAAGAGAGATCAAAAGTGATGATAGGAATGGGGTCCAAAAAGAATTGATTTTACAAAAATTATTCTTAGCCAATTTTTCAAAATAAAGTTTTGAAGGAAAAATAGAAAAAAAATATTATTATTTTTCCTTGAAAACCCTATATAAAGAGGAGTTGAGGAAAGGAGAGGTTACCAATTCACATTATCAAATTCATTTCTCTTAAAATTGAACATTGTTCATCTTTTCTGCCCTAAGATGAAAACCTTTTGGCAAAGAATAGATTCAAAGACAAAAATCTTTTGGTAAAAAATAAATTCAAAGACGAAAACCCTCCTATTCATTTGTATGATTCCATTCAAGAATTACTAGTGAGTTGATTGTTGCAGAAAGTTTCCAATTTCAATTATTTTGGTTGTGTTCGATTTTTAGATTATATTCAATTTGGTGTGAAAAATTCCAGTTTTCATGTAATTTTGTGTGTGGTGTGTGGAGTTTCCAAATTCTAATTTGTGAGGTGACCTCAAATATTTATTTTATTGAGTTTCCTATGAAAACTCTTTTAATATTCTTATAGGCCTTTCCTTCATTGGTCATACCTCATATTGAAAATTGTATGTGTTAAAGGGTGTTGAGTATATATATTAATCCTCTTGTGTTGTTACCAAATATCTTGTTCACAGCCTCATTGATTCTCAAGAAAGTGGTTGTTGTTGCAATGTCCCCTTCGCAGGCCTAGTCAATTGGGTGACAGTAAGCCTATTTCCTAAGTCCCCGTGAGCTTATTGGTATGAGGTAAGGGTAACCTAATGATGACACCTTGTAGAAGAAACAATTGGGTACTTGCAGTTTAAATTTGGTGAAGTTTTGATGAGCTTTAAGCAAGTTATAGCTTTGCGGTTTTTTGACCTGCCACTAGACTTTTGTGGGGAAGTGCCCTTGATCAGGACCATTCAGTTCAGTTCAAATGGTTTTATTTGCACATCCTATCCCATTAGGTTTTTTTCTCTAGTGGGAAACTCATGGCCACCTAACTTGACATTGTGGAAAAATTCGCACCTTACTATCCTTGCAGGGAACTTGTGGCCATCTGGCCTTGTGGGAAACTCATGGCCATCTAACCTTGCAAAATATTCACATCTTATTGGCTCATGGGTAACTTGTGGCTAAGTGGATTGAACTTTGGAAGTTTGCAGGTCCTTAGTGGCCATATAAACTTGCAAGTAGAATCAAGTGAACTGAACTTTAGCGAGTTTATTTAAGTGCGCTTGAGTTGGAGTAGTACTGGGATGGGTGACCTCCCGGGAAGGCCCAGTGTTTCACCTCTGTGAGCATCACCTAGATGCAATGAGTGCTAAGTGGACCATTCATTATCATGAGAGGTGGGTTCTTGTGAACCACTACTCATGAACCATGGGTCAATATGGAGTTTATGTTGCTGCTCTCAGTCCTGGATGGTTGCTTTTGTAATTTCCTTTGAATAAGCAGATGGTTCACATTTTGTTTTGTATATGTATCCCACTAGATAAGGGATTTGGCCAGCTTGCTGCCTGATGCTTCCTTTCAGCAATTGATTTCAACTTAGTTGTAATCTTGACACTGTATGCTCTCACCTTGCCCATTCTAGAATTTGGGTGATCAGAAAGAGGAAAGGAAGTTGTTATGCATGTTTTTACCATTGAGCTAATCCAAATTTCAAAAAAATTGAGGATGGTTATTACAGTGGTATCAAAGCCAAAGATCTTGCCAGCCTGTGCCTTCTAATCCTATCATGCAACTGTAACCTTCTTTATGAGTGATAGAGAATTGAGATATTGCAATAGAGAGAAAAGAAGGCAGCATTATCAGTTGCATAATTACCCAGTTGAGGAGACCTTTTAAGGTGTCCTAGCAACCTATCAGAATCCTACAGAGAGTGTTGAGATCTCATCAAAAAACATGTCAAAAAGATACAAGGCAATAGCCCCACTAGAAAGTCCAAATTCTAGAGCCAAAAGAATGATTGACGCCATTCTTGACATGATGTCACAGATTTTAGCTAACATAAATCAGAACATACCTTAGACTCCCCCAATTCAAAATAGTGAAACTAGTGTTTGAACACCAATAACCATAAGTGACAATGGTTATATTGTGGATATTGCTTCTAGATCTATTCCTAGACCACTCCAACCTACATTCATTTGTATGAAGGAGGCTCAAGTTATTTGAAAAGCCCAAGTTCAGCCCTAGTTTTCTGCACTTTACCTTTCTGCTCAAACCTTAGGTTTAGATATGATTTTCTGATTTCAATCAAACATGAACAAACATATATGCCTCCAAATGCTTGAACAAATAAGCAATTATGAGCCCTCATGATTATCTTTTCAATCATGAATACAATATCTTGTTTCAGACCTGATCAAGTACTTACAACAGCCACATAACATGCTAAAACATCATGTAAATTTCACCAAATCATATACCAAATGTATAGCTGGGTTATTAGATGAATTAGAAAATGAAACAACACCAAAAATGCCACCAAATAGTATGGAAACCAACCACAGTAGTCTGCTGTCATATAACAGAAATATGAAGTCTGAAAATGCATCAAATACTATGGGCAAGCATGCCAAACATGCCCAAAAATCTGCTAACCACAACTGAAATAAACCCTAAGGTTTTTACATACCAAACATGCAAAAATGGTTACCAAATGATGGAATTGCCTCTCCAAATGTGGCGCCAAAATGAGGGTTGGAAACCCTTGTACAAGTGAACACCAATGACTCAAAAATGCTGCTCACAAGAAGGTGAATTAGGTCTGCTCTACTGTTGGTGCAATTCTGAAGCAAACACAACACCAAACTTCCTCCAAATGCCCAAATTTTCCCTTCAATGCTAGTTGCCCTTCTTCCTAGCTATGATGCACCACTTCTAGGGCCAAACCCTAGTCGTTTCACCCTCCAAAATGTGCCAGAAAGTCTGATCCAAAGATCTGATTGGAATTTTTGCTCTTCTTCTTCAAATGATGCCAACGAAGTACAAGTAGGCCTCCATTATGAAGCCTTCCCAAGATGAATTAGGTTTTCATCCAATTCACCTATATCCTCAAGGGTTTTTGTCCTTGGAATATGATGCAAATAAAGTGCAGACCAAAAGGAATAAGATAATATGCTGAATGATAATAATCCTCCCAAAATGAACTTGTATACATATCAACTTCCTCCTTAACTCTCCAAATTGGCTGACCCAATTTGGGCGCCAACTTCTCCCTTTAAATTTTCTTTTTATTTTATTTTTAAATCCTCCATTTGGGCGCCAAACTCACAATTTAAATTTATTATATTTTTTATTATTTATTTTCTCCTTATAACTCCAAAAAGGGGTTGCACAACCCCAAATAAAATATATAAAAATATTTTAGCATCACCAAAAATCATAATAAATATTATTTAACCTCCTTCTTGAGTGCCAAAAAAAAAAAAAAATTTTTTTCCACTTTATTTTTCTTGCTCACCTTCAAAAGGGACATTACAATCCTCCCTTCCCAAAATTGCTTGTCCTCAAGCAATGACAAGCATACCACCACCTGGATCCCATATCATCACACTACCATATTTATCAAAGTTGAGGAGATAGATGTACTGTTGACGTGTTTTTTATGACAACACCAACACAGAATAAAATGTCCAACGGTCACTCTATTCCCTCTTGATCAAAGTATTCCGCATGCTAAGATTGCGTGAAAGTTCATGCGTTCAACTCCAAGGTTCCTTTTATTGCGAATAGACTCAGTTGGTTGATGTGAATATGCTGGATATTCCAAGGGGACTTACGTGAGTTGCTCATTCAGAAGAAAGGATTCTCAAATTTCAGGAGATTTGTCGATAACACTCGAGTTCTTAAACTAACCGGATAATGCTGAATGTAAAAGGATATAAGGATTAGAGATGCTACCATCTACTCCTAAAGGGTGGAGGACGAGGATCGGCTTAAACAATCTCCAAACCAGACTTCGCTTCGTCTCCCTTCGGACAACTCTGACAAAGCTGATGCAATCTTCAAAGGATGAATAAGATGTTCAAATTGTGATTCAACATGTGCACTCCGTCACAACGATGCAAATGAACACACGAATCACAACCGAAGTTAGGTACTGATATTCCAGTTGACCACACAAGGCGAACTTACCATCAGCAAGCCCGCTAGTGGTATGGATGAAAGAAGATATGCTCAAACCACAACGCCACACTCCACAATTAACAACGATTTGCATAAAATAAAGTCTACTCTACTCTATCAATTTGAATTGGAAAGACGAAAAGGCCTTGCTAGCTATTCACAATAAAAGATAAAACCACCATGCAATGATAAACCTTTGTATTATGAGAGTTTTCCACAACAACCTCTTACAAAACTTTCAAAGGGAAAGTTTTCCTTCCTTTTCAAACTAAGCTATCTTCTAAGCTAACTCTATCTATTCTAACTTCTATTCTCTCTACTCTCAATCTAATATCTACTGAGTTACAAATGAGGGGGGATGCCCCTTTTATAGTTGGCCCAGTCCAACGGACGGCTTAGATTGAATTACAATAAAGGGCTCAGATCGAGCCACATATGCCCTAATTAGGGTTCTTGCCCTAAAAACCGCCACAAAGAGGAGTGGGGCAATGAATGCACAGAATATTCTCCACTCCTCTTTAGGAACCATTATCTGCAATTAATGCCCACTTTCTTCCTCTAGAAGATTCTCGTCCAGAAACGCGTTCCCACTGTCTGTCTGCCAATTTTGTTGCGTTAGGAGGAGAGGCGAGTACGTGGTTGATATGAAAGTGATGAGCAAAGAATTCCTCCTGTTCGGCCCTCCTGTTGCTTTGACTCCAGGACGCACTTCTTCCTTGCAACTTTCCTATTTCTTTAGCCCATTGCCTTGGGCGCATTTGCCTCTTTTGCATCACGTTCTTAGTGCCTTAGACAAATCTTCACTTTTGTTTCCAAAGTTGCAACGTTGTCTAGCTTCATCAAGTCCTCATGCCTTGGCTTCAACGTTCATCCTGCAAAACAAAAGAAGAGTATCAGAACACTTTATAATCTAAATTCACTTTACTTACCTTATTTCCATGTTCTGACCGCTTGATCTCCGAATCTTGATAGAATTCATCACTTTTCTAGCAAACTTTCATCATGGGCGTATCCACCACCTTGCCTGGAGTTTGTGCCTTAGAAGATATTTCATCTTGGGGGGTGCATTTGAACGCTTGATGTTCGAGCTTCAGTTCATTTTCAAATTCCTTCATGCCTTAGACAAATTTCTTCCCCGTGAGTGTATTTGACCCCCTCTGCTTTCCTTTTCGATGCCTTAGAAAATTTATCCATCTGAGCCTTAGGAACTTTGTTGAACGGGTGCCAGGCCAAAATCCCTGCCGAAACAACACGAGCAAGGTGTGGAAGAACCTCAAATCATCTCCCAGTGAGAAATATCCAATACCCAGAAGAAATTTCCCCTCAGAAATCATCGTTTTCATGTGTATCCAAACGAAGGGGTACATTTAATTTTTATTATTTTGAAAATAATAAAATTGCTAAGGTTCACCCGTTTTTTTTTTTACTCTGGAGGAATTCCACGCCTGTAATCTCCATTTTTCCTGCCTTAGTATTTTCATGCTTCCCTGAAGAAATTCCCTCCTGCATCTGGGAGCATATCACCTTGCACTTAGAGATTTTATACCACCTCCTCCAGGCGTATTTTCTAATTTCCCCTTAGAAAATGCCTTAGAAAATTTATTTTAAATATCACATCCTTGGGCACACTTCATAACACATACCTTTACCTTCGTTTCCCAAGCAATTTCACGCCTTAAAATTTTGCCTTACACTTAGCAACTTTTCTCAAGTCCCAACTTCCTTGGAGCGTATTTGAAGTCTTCTACTTCCATTTTCTAACTTAGAAATTCCTTCAACATTTCCTTCTCTCTAGGCGTATTCCCTTCAGTGGCATTTTATTTTAATGCCATAGACAAATTCCTAAGTCTTATATCTCCTCCTTACCCTGGGCGCATATGACTCCTTGAACTCTCATTTTCAATGCCTTAGAGATTTCTCAACTTGTCATTTCCTCCTTATGATGGGCGCATTTTACCCCATGAGCCTCCATTTCCCTCATATTTAGAAAATATTCTAAGTCTTGCCTTCATACTTCCTTAGAGGGCGCATTTAGAGGTTTGTGCTTTTATTTTTCAACACTTAGAAAATTCTCAATTCAGCTTCACTTGCTGGGCGCATTTACCACCTTGTGCTTTCATTATTGTGACTTAGAATACTTTTTGAGTGGCCTTGCTTGAGGGCGCATTTGAGGTCTTCTACTTTTATTTCCCCACGCCTTTGACATCTCCTTCTATCATCTTCCTTGGATGCATATGGAAGGGGTGTCCACCTTCACTTTTCTCCACTTAAACTTATTTACCTCATACTCCTTCTAAGGGCGCATTTAGGGGGGGCTACTTCTATTTTCATGCCTTAGAAATTATTTCAACCAGCAAGCTACCTTGGGCGCATTTTGCCTAGGTAGCTTCCATCTTGCCTTAGAGTATTTCTTGGCCTTCATCTATCATGGGGCGCATTTGAGACATTGAACTTTTATCTTCATTATGGGCGCATTCCCATGTGTGAGCTTTTATTTTGAAGGTGGGCGCATTTGGAAGGGGTTACTTTCATTCTTGTGCCTTAGGCGTTTTTCTCATCTTACTTGGGCGCATTTCAAGGGGTCCACTTCTACTTGAGGGCGCATTTTGACCCTTGTGCTCACATTTTTACTTTCCATGCCTTAGATTTTTCTAGGCATCCTCCAACATGGGCGCATTTGACATAGCTTACTTCCAATTTTACGCCTTAGCACT
Organism: Sequoiadendron giganteum; assembly: GCA_007115665.2. Classification (NCBI taxonomy): domain Eukaryota; kingdom Viridiplantae; phylum Streptophyta; class Pinopsida; order Cupressales; family Cupressaceae; genus Sequoiadendron; species Sequoiadendron giganteum. The sequence continues at coordinate 636,157,766 of CM021102.1, forward strand.
TTTCCAATGATCTCCTTACCCTTGGGCGCATTTTAGCTGGGAAGCTTTCACTTGAGGGCGCATTTACACATGTGAGCTCTTAATTTTGCCTTGTAAAATTTCTCTTAGCCACCTCCAGCACAAGGGCGCATTTCATAGGATGAACTTTGATTTTGACTTAGAATTTTTGCCTTGATTATTCCATCAAGGGCGCATTTAGAGGGTCAAGCTCACATTTTCCATGCCTCTGCCTGCCCTTGCTTTTGCATTCTATTTTTAGCAAGTCCCTTGATTTACGACTTCTACAGCTTCGTTCTGCCTAAAAATTTCACCATATGATCCTCGTAGTTTGATGAACTTGTTTTGCCTGTCCCATGCTCTGACCTGCCATTTATAGCCACCTGCTATTTATAGTAAGTTCCAAAGTTGCCTGACTTCTGTAGCTCTGATTGACCTGAAATTTTCACCACGTGGTCCTCATCACTTGATGACCCTGTTCACACCTGCCTCTCGTGCTAACCTGCTATTTATAGCCGCGTTCTGGAGGTGTCTTACTATAAATAGTAAGTGCTCGGATTGCGCCCAAATTTTACCAGTAGATTGCCTGAAGGATGCTGATCGCAATGGGATATCTTCGTTTTTCAAAATTATGGCCTTTTACCCTACTTTTTAGGCACCGAAGTATAAAACCCTAATCTGACTTGCATGTGCCTCAAATGACCTCTGTTTGACTTGATTTTTTGCTATATGTCGTTCTGCTTGCTGAACTGAAGTGGTGGGTAGCTGCTAGGATGACACTGCTATTTATAGTAAGTGTCCGGAAAGTGGTCAACCGGATGTCGGACGAGTTTGCATGTCACAGTGCCCGTGGGATCTCAAAAAACCCAAAAAACCCCAGAAAACTGGTTGACATGCGGGCACTGGCTAAAAATAGTAAGTCCCTGAAAACTGATCCGTTCTGCTTGCATGTCACATCATTGCGAACGTCTCGCAAAACCCACATGGAATATCCGGACATGCACTAAAAATCTCTGCATGCAAATCCTAAAAATAGCCTCCGAAGGCTGAACTCTGAAAGTCACCATCTCGGTTTGCATGTTACACCATCGTGAAGGTCTAGAAAAACCCAGATCAATTCTCCTGTCATTTATCGGAGAATTGTATGTTGAAGCCCTGAAAATAGCTCGTGAAGCCAGAATTGCTAAAAATAGCTAGTTGTCTGAATCAGCTCAAATTTCATGCGTAGGCCCTTGGAAGCTGCCTAAATGTGTTGAAGTAGTTAGAATCCCGAAATCTTGATGAAAAGCTCACAGATTGAACACTTGCTAAAAATAGTAAGTCGTCAGAACATGATAAAAATTCAGTGGGAGCCTCCTGGAAGCAATGTTAAGCTTATCTGTCAATTTATCAACTTGATTTAATCTTAATCCAGCCTGAAAACCCTAACTTCACAGATTCCCTTCAGACTCAGCCAAAATTTCTAATTAGGTCAAATACAGATACATCCCCAGAAGAACAGAGAAATCAGAAAGAGAGAGAGACAAAAAACAAAAGCCAAAAGACCAAAATGGAGCAAAAATTGGGGGTCCCCATTTGAATGGGGCGATGTGTGAAAAAGGTCACAACATGTACCTCAAGGAACTATCAACGTCAACCAACTCTTCAACTTCGAAGGATTACCCATGAATGTGCAAGATGCCCCTTGTAGGTGCATAGAAGAACATATCAGCCCCTCCTATGTTGTTGATATAAATCTAAACAACAACCTCCCAACTAAAAATCAGACCCCAAGTGAGTGCAAATATCATCACCAATGTCATAAGATGATAGTATCATCCATACGCCATTACCCAATGGTGAAGAGATGATCCAAACCTCTCTGAAACACCCAAACAGTTGCTATCCTCCAAGTAGCTTGCAGGATTTCCATGTGAAATAAGGCAGAACAACCATCTCTTAGCAAAGTGTGGAGTGGATCATCATGAACTAGGGCAGAAACACCAAGATCTACATGCTTTCTTCCAATCCCTATGACATGGTCCAGCTGGAACACAAGCATTAGTAACTCAAAACCAAACATTATAGCAATACCCCCATACCTTGTGTCAAAGTGCATCTTCACCTCCCAAGTATGCCCAAAAAAGGCAAGTATCTCTATGGCATGCATCACAAATCTCTAAAATAGGGCAGCCTCCAATGCTATCAAAGAATCACTATGATGATAGGGTTGCACTTTGTCATTAACCAACTCTTTATCTTCAAGAAAGACCAATGAATCACCACAAACTAATCACTTATGTCTCCCTCTCCATGTGAACATTTGGTACTGATCCACCAAGTGTATGGTCAACTACTTTCACCCCTCTAGGGTTTGAGGGGCCCTCAAACAAAGGCAACTCATGATGCAAATCATATATATGAACAAAATTTTCTGAATCATACCTTTCCACTTGTCCACCCAAATTTGTACACTCTTCTTGTTTGCTTTCCTTTGCTTGCACCATCACAATGCACCCTTCCCTAGGAATAAATAGAGATCTAAGGTGTGACTCCCTTTGCCTCTTTGCTTGATCTAGTTGGTTAGGAAGCCAACATCTTTGCTCTCCTAGCTCTTTGCAACCATCCTTCACACATATCTTGTGTCTTCTTCACATCTTCCATAGTATGGTATGCAAAATTAGAACCTTTGTGGCTTGAATCCACAATACATTCCTTATATTTAACACTCACATCTTGAATGCCAACATTGGGAGATACCTCAACACCATTCCCCTCATGTGACATAGCTGCTATCTCATGGTTATGCACGGAAATATGACTACTATCATAAAACAGAAAATCAGAACTTTCATCATATCTCTTTGTAGTGCCTTCAATCACCTCAAAATTCTCCTTCCTCATTGTTGCAGGTTCTCCAACAAGTGTCGATCTATTGTGACCTATTTCACACATCGCCCCATTGCAAATGGGGACCCCCTTCTTTTTTGCTTTTTGGTTTTTTTTGCCTTGGCAACGCAACTGCTTATCACCATTTTATTTACAATGAGGAATTAGAGTTTTATGGAAATCATTTGAGCCAAGTAGAGAATTCAAGCCCGTATCAGTGCCTAGATGTCATGGAAGTGCTCAGAAGGACCGGTAGATGAGGAACGCCATTGCTTTGAGTCATTTCTGACACTTCCTATTTTTTAGGGATTCTGCTTTTTTGCTTTTTTCTTTTTTGATTTTTGGCATTTTTAGGCCATTCTGGAGTTCCTATTTTCTAGGGATGCTTTTTGCTTTTTCTATTTTTGGAAAGTTTCTATTTTTGGATTTCACAGAGCATGAAGTCAACACACCTCCAAAAATCATGAAAATCAAGGTAAAATGGCAAAAGTTTGGTGAAAATGGCTAAGTTTGATGAAGGGCGCCCATGAGGAAAGAATGGCAGACAAGACATGAAGTCCGCCCTACCTTTGGCATGCAAGCCAAGGCTAAAGTCCGCCATGGCATGAGAGACCTCCAAGTCCGCCCATGGCTTGAGGAAGCATGAAGTCCGCCCAAGGAAGGAAGAAGTGGATGGCGAGGGAAGAGGCCAAGTCCGCCCATGGCGCAAGAAGGCTGAAGTCCGCCCTGGCAAGGTGAGGTCAAAGTCCGCCCCAAAAAGTCAATGGCAAGCAAGACCAAAGTCCGCCCATGGCAAGGAAGAGCCCAAGTCTGCCATAGAGAGGAAGGGAAAGATAAATGGAATGAATATGTGCCAAGTCTGCCCTTGGACAAGGCAAAGCTAAGATGCGCCATGGCAAGGAGAAGGGTGAAGTCCGCCCTAGACAAATGAAGGATAAAATACACCATTGGCTAGGAAAAATAAGAAATTCGCCCAACTTTGGAAGATAAATTTTTCTAAGGCATGGAAAAATAAAAAAATGCCTAGAGAGAGATGAGGTTAAGCAAGCACGAAAGTCACTCTTCGGCATGACGGAACGAAATTCTTTGACACAAAATGAAGAATGTCTGGCAGAGCAAGTATGAAGTCCGCCCCTCTCAACATGAAATAAATTTCTAAGGCATGGACATAAATGCAAAATGGCAGAGAAACCTCCAAGTCTGCTTAACCCAGAAGGAGAGAGAAAATTTGAAAATTTTGACTAAGTCAGATGTTTGGCACAAGGAAAAGTCCGCCTTCCAACAGGGAAGCATGGCCAAGCATTGGTGAAGTCCGCCATGAAGATGTCCAACCACAGGATCAAGTGTGCCTAGAGGAAAATGCATCTCGTTCGGCCAGCTTCAAAGTCCGCCCTTGGCATGAAAATCTTGAAGTTCGCCCCCCTTTCCAACATGGTAAAAGTTTCTAAGGCATGGAAAAGGCATGACTAGCAAGAAAACTCCAAAATCCGCCCTCAAGCAAGATGGAAGATATCTAAGGCATGAAGTGCCTAGAGGAGAGATGTGAGATGGCAAAGAAGCTTCCAGGTCCGCCCACCCAAGAGGAAAATTGGCAAATCTACTGAGAAGTCCGCCCAACTTTGGAGGCAAGGAAAATTTCTAAGGCATTGGCAAAGTGTGCCAAGCATGAGAATGTCTAAGCACTCACCAA